>LR989979.1:600000-1097500 GCA_905147015.1 Laspeyria flexula
GACGACTTACGAAAATCTTTGGCTATTATACTGTAAAAAATAATGGTGTACAAATGTCATAATTTTAAAATGACTATTGAACTTGGTCGCATAACATTAATTGAACATTGAACAGCTGTCATTAGCGATCCTTTACTCAATTTCTTTCATAACTTAATATCTATTACATTTAACCAATATTAGACAACAAAATTTGAAAATAATCTAGTAATTTTAAGAAAACGGAGTTTTTGGACTATTATAAATTACAAAAAGTATTGTATCATTCGTTTTATCTTTTATTTTACAAAGAATTCAGCAGAAGATGATGCATGAAATGAAACATCTACTCGTACGCGGGCTAAGCAATGACATTGTCTATAGATTCCAAATCAATGCTTCGGCTCAGATTAGGCTGAGCAAAGTTTTGTTGGAGTGAAGTCTGAGCAAAGTCCAAGTACGCTCTATAGATCTCAGCCTAAGTCCCCCATGTACAAATGTGTATAAAGTTTTAAATAAATAAATATTTTGCTCCAAACACTACACAAACCTTTATTATTCTCATTGAAAGCGCGCCTGTCCAAATTTTAATCTCTTATACCACCCGTATGTTTCCATTTCGAGTTTAGAGCAAATTTGTGAAAGAATTATTTATCAGTTCCGAGCAGGAACAACATTATTTGTGTATATAAATTAGATTGCATTATATAAGATTAGATAAGATTATGTGCGGACATTACATAAAAATGTTGTGTTGACTGGCATGTTGGTCTAGTGGTTTGTGTTCCTGACTGCTAAGCCGGAGGTCGTGGGTTCGATCCCCACCCAGGACAAATGTTTGTGTGATGAGCATAAAGATTTGTTCTGTGTCTGGGTGTAATTTATCTATAATATGTATGTATTTACAAAAAAAATGTATTTAAGAAGTATATCAGTTGTTTAGTACCCATAACACTGGCGTCATCTAATCCCAAAGTAAGCAATTATATTTGCTTGTACACAGAACAAACCATTATGCTCATCACACAAAGATTTGTCCTGGGTGGGGATCGAACCCACGACCTCCAGTTTAGCAGTCAGGGTCACTAACCACTAGACCATGAGGCCAGCCGAAAAGAGTGCCTTATAAAGTGTGTGTAATAATAAAGCTGAAGAGTTTGTTTGTTTGTTTGTTTGTTTGGTCGCGCTAATCTCAGGAATTACTGGTCCGTTTGAAGAATTCATTTAGTGTTGGATAGCCCATTTAACAAAGTAGAATATATGCTATATAATGAAATAAATTCTCGTTTATTCATCTAGGTTACAAGGTAACACTTATGAAAGTCACAAGTTAAGAATGTAACAGGTACCTACCTAATCCGAAAAGTAGTGTCAGCAAATTTGCCTACGACCAGTTCGCTGACGGGGTGGAGCTATGAGAAGAACTGGCAAGAAACTCACGCCACTCTTTCATTAATAAGTTGTTAATGATGATAATAATAATATTCAACCACATTCACACAGCGCCATCTAGTACCAAATTAAGCAATTATATTTGTTTGTGTTATGGGTACTAAACAACTGATATGTAGAAAAAATGGATAGTTACAATGTTTTGTAATTTATAATTTGGGTAGCGTGTAAAGTAATGCAGCAGCATAACATCACGCTATGACTAATAAGAGCTGAGCAGAGGCCAAATAAAAACGACGGGAGTGAAGCTAATTTCTAGTATCGTATAACCTAAACCCAGCCAACCAATCTCCGGGTTTTAGCATAACCAGAATACAGTAGTCTCTCTACAAATGCAAAATCAATTTCAATTCCCCCTACCAACAAAATTCACCTCTAGTACTATGAATATAAAGTCCAAATTTCTACCAAACAACCTGTAGATATTAGACCCGAAATACGTATTAAGCCATTTTCGACTTTAGTTTGTAACATTATAGTTCAAATTTGAAAGTATAGTTGAGAAATTTCGGCGCTTGTGAATGTTGATGAATTTTTTATAGCGTTGGATATTAACCGACTTAGGAGAAGTGGTATGTTGTTATTTAGTGAGGATATTGTCTGAGTAGCTCAGTTGTTTGATGAGCAAAGGTCAGGATTCGATTCGGGAAGCCAATTTTTTTTTATTGCTTTAAATGACAGATGAGTAAAGGCGAAAATTATTTGTGTGGTAACTCTTGTCCATAGACTATATTACGGAAAATTGAAATCACGCGGTCCAAGTTCGATCCCGACCGGCAGTACCAATGTGGATTTCACTTTGTGGAATTTATATGTACTAGTCAAGTGACTTACCATCTGCTAACGGTGAAGGAAAACATCGTGAGGAAACACACATACACTAGAAGAAATTCTATGAGTATGTGTGGGCGCTATGATAGATTGGTCAACTTAACATAGAAGCCGCTTATGACATATAACACAAAGAAAAAATAAATAAGGGTGCGAGCATATTGCCACTAACCGAGTACATTTGACTGGCCTGTTGGTCTATTGGTTAGTGACCCTGACTGCTAAGCCGGAGGTCGTGGGTACGATCCCCACCCAGGACAAATCTTTGTGTGATGAGCATGATTGTTTGTTCTGTCTGGGTGTAATTTATCTATAATATGTATGTATTTACAAAAAAAAAGTATAGTAGTATATCAGTTATTTAGTATCTACAACACAAGCAAATATATTTGCTTAATTTGGGACTAGATGGCGCTGTGTATGAATGTGGTAAAAATATTACTTATTTTTTTGTTGAATCTGTCCAAATTCTAAGAATTTCAAGGCGAAAAAAACTTTACCTACTACACAAAAGCAGTGAACTGAACGCAGAGTTCTTCTACAATCAATTATAACTTCAAAGAGATAACGACATTAAATACACATTATTATAATAATAATTAAATGGGCGTGGAATTAATAGAATATCTTTGATCTTGCTAAATTAAAATGTACTTTAAAGGTCTGTATTTAACACAATTTTAGTGTACAGTGAAATTTCTTTTTAGCGTCAAATAATAATAATATTCTACCACATTTACACAGCGCCATCTAGTCCCAAATTAAGCAATTATATTTGCTTGTGTTATGGGTACTAAACAACCGATATACTACTTAAATACATTTTTTTTTGTAAATACATACATATTATAGATATATTACACCCAGACACAGAACAAACCTTTATGCTCATCACACAAAGATTCGTCCTGGGTGGGGATCGAACCCACGACCTCCGGCTTAGCAGTCAGGGTCACTAACCACTAGACCAACAGGCCAGTCAAAATATCTCTTGTTTAACAGTCTAACTGCCGTACTCAGAGATGTTTCTTAACTTTAAACTTTATTTAGTAAAAACGTACTTAAGTCTATACACCTAAAGACGATTATTCAATGAAAAATTGTGTTAATAACAGATTACTGCTAATTGACGTCAGTTTACATCAGCTATCTGCCAGTGAAAGTCCCGTCAAAATAGAAATAAACATTCCAGAGATTAGCCGGAACAAACAGACAAACAAATCGAAATGAAATGAAATGAAATGAAATCTCGTTTATTCATCTAGGTTACAAGGTAACACTTATGAAAGTCACAAGAATGTAACAGGTTATCCGAAAAGTAGTGTCAGCAAATTTGCCTACGACCGACTAAAAACTAGAGCACTTATAAATCATTTATAAAATATATTTGTAAAATCATGAAATTTGGCAGCATCAGTGAGCGAGTTCGACTCGTACTTGATCATTTTTTTTTTAGAGAACGCATAATCTTTCTTTCTTACTTTAATCAAAAATCAAAGCAGCCACTTGTTGCTACTGCCGTTTTGAAACAACGCCTAAGATTTTTATATATTGAAGAAAATGTGGGTGTTTTTCACTTTACTTGTTTATAAACAACAGGTGTTTTTAAACAACACAACAAATTTTTCTGTTTTCTAAGACTTTCTTTTTTATTTTATTTGATTTTTGTTTTTATGGCTCATACTAAAAAATCTGCCTGTCTGTGTTTGTGTATTATGTCTGTATAGTGATTAAGAAGGATTAAGAATACATAATGTCACTACCCCATCTCAACCCGTGGATGTCGTAAAAGGCGACTAAGGACAAGAGCACTGCGAGAAAAGGAAAATTCGAAACAAACCCTATACCAACCCGTCTGGCCAGCGTGGTATAGTAGGTTAAATTCCCTCCACATTCTTTGGAGGAGACCCTTGCCCAGCAGTGGGACGTTTATTGGTTGTAGTGATGATAATGATGACTAATAGGCAGGTATGTAATAGGCTTCACAGATTTGTATTCGCATTACGTACCCTTAAAAAAACTGTTGGAGAAAGTGCCGCCTTATTAGCTTATCACGGATATGTTTCATCTGTATTGAGGTATGGAATTATTGTATGGGGTAACTCAACAGACATTAATAGAGCATTCATTGTACAAAAGAAATGTCTTAGATCAACATTTGGAATTACGCCACTGGACTCATGTAGGCCAATATTCATAAAACACAATTTGCTTACACTAGTATGTTTATTTATTTTTGAGATGGGAATATTTGTAAAAAAACAACCTAATCTATTTAAAAACGCTAACGACACATTATATAAATCAAATAAAATATCAAGGGACCCTACAAAATTAGCCATGCCACAGTGCAAAACAACATACTACCAAAAAAACACTTATGTAATGGCAATTAAAATATTTAATAATATTCTTAAAAATAAAGGAGATTTACCAACCCATCGCTTCCAAAAAGAGTTGAAAGTATGGTTGATAGGAAATTGTTTTTATACCATGAATGAATTTAGGAACTATAAAACTAATAGAAAAATGATGTTGACTTAATATAATATTATAATAACTATGACCTATATATATACTTTAGACATGTATTGTGTTTGACATTATTTATGAACATTTAATTTAATAATTTGATACATTATTGTGTACTGGTCAATTGTATTTACTTCTATATGTTACAAACATTTTAATTTGCATGCTGAATGTAGTAGGCGAAGTATGACGAACTGTAAATAATATAAGATCTGTAACTACCATATTTCAAGCAAATAAACACTCTATCTATCTAAAAATTAATTACTTCTAACACAATAATATGTCAGTGACATCTGGGTTAAGTATCATTAAATAAATTAATACGGTAACCGCTTACCATCAGGCGGACCGTACGTCTGTTTGCCACCGTCGTGGTATAAAAAAAAAAAAACAATACACACATTAAATATCCGTTGCAAAACAAAAAAATCATAATACACCCATTTTCGCGTAGTTGTGTAAAGAATATGTACAGGAATAAATAATGAACACGCTGTATATGTAAATTGTAGCGTGAACCGAGCGAGGTTCGTTAGTCGATCCTTTTATATTCACCCTGTATAAGTGACAAGTGAGAGCGATTTTGAAACATTATTATTACATTAGAAGACGCACGGGGCCTCGCTCCCGTCGTTCTTTATTTGGTCACTGCTCAGCTCCTATTGGTTGCAGCGTGATGTTATATATCTATAACCTTCCTCGATAAATGGGCTATCCAACAATAAAATAATTTTTAAAATCGGACCAGTAGTTCCTGAGATACTAGCGTTCATACAAACAAACAGCTTTATTATATTATTATAGATTAACATTATTCCTTTCTCCCTATATATATAATAGAGAAAGGAATGTCAAGCTGGTTTGGACATGTCGAGAGAATGAATGAAGGAAAAGTGACAAAACAAATATATGAAGCGAATGAGAAAGGAAACGTTGCAAGGGGAAGACTTAGAAGAACTTACCATGACTAAATAGGTGACGTTCTAACGAAGGGTCAGATCAGAAGTACCCTCAACCGGCGAGAATGTATGAAAAGACTGATGAATGTTGAAGAAGACAAAGATGTATGCCAGAGTCGTAGCAAGTGGAAGGAAATGGTCTCTGCCTACCCCTCTGTTGGGAAAGAGGCGTGATCTATATGTATATATGTATATATTATATGAAACAAGTATGCACCATGCACTTAGTCGTCCAACAAACTTTGTGTAAGTCATAGTAATTAGATATACAATATATCTAAACATAATAATATACAAAAAATAATTTTGTACCAAGAATCGCAAAAGAAACACGAGCCTTTTAAGAGCGTATTTACAAGCAGATACCTCGCAACGTGTATTATTGATTTTCGTTGCAAATCTATGTGATTTTTTTCAGATTTTTAAGTATTACGGTTTCGAAAATAAAAGTGGGGGGCAATTTATGCTACTTTCGGAATGTTTATTTTCGTTTTTGCCAAAAAAAAATGTTAGTGTTTTATAAGATTGAAGTATTTTTTTTTTTTTTTATTTAAAAACTTCTTGCACAAATTATGTGACAAAAGGCGGGCTTAATGCTAAAAGCGTAAAAAAAGTATGTGACAAAAGTGAAAGATTGCTGAAAAAAAAATCAGCTTCTGTTACAAGTATGGAGTGCACCCTTAAAAATATATATTTTTTTTATTTACCAAACGTAGTAGCGCTTCACTTCCAGCAGTGTACGCTAGCCCATACTCGCTACTCGTTCATCGCCGGAGGTCGGACAAATGCCTAACTCGTGTACCGGTGGGTCTGTATTATTGATTTCAACTTGGACCACACCCGGTACATGCGGGGTTATCCCGGTCGATTACACCTCTCTAGCTAGCCCAGAATATATTTAAACTCGTTGGTATACGAGATGTACCTACATCATCTAAGGTCAAGCAATTTTGTTGAGGTTTGTTTTTAGATGGTGTTGCTAGTATTAAAATAAATATAATAATAATATTCTACCACATTCACACAGCGCCATCTAGTCCCAAAGTAAGCAATTATATTTGCTTGTGTTATGGGTACTAAACAACTGATATACTACTTAAATACTTTTTTTTTTTGTAAATATATACATATTATAGATAAATTACACCAGACACAGAACAAACCTTTATGCTCATCACACAAAGATTTGTCCTGGGTGGGGATCAAACCCACGGCCTCCGGCTTAGCAGTCAGGGTCACTAACCACTAGACCAACAGGCCAGTCAGCCCGAATATCCGATTTTTGGGTAATGAAGTCGGATGAAATAACGTTTTGTGCCTGTCTTTTTGAGATTTGCCTGTCTAATATGTCCTCTAACGTCTCATTTTGGATATCTCGTCCTAAAATATGTGTATTTGGTATATATTTTCGGTTTGTCCGAATAAAATACAAGTTTCCCCTTAATAACTTGATTTCTTTGTTTATTACGCTTTTACGCCATAACCTCTCTTTAGTATTAGATAGCCCATTTATCGAGGAAGGCTATAGAGAATATAACATCACGCTAGCACTATTAGGAGCTGAGTAGAGACCAAACAAAGATTCACGGGCGCGAAATCAAAATAATTTGTTGGTTTGTTTCACGACGCTAATCACAGAATCTACTCGGCCGAATTGCAAATTTCTTTTATTGTTAGATAGCTCATTTATCAAGGCAAGCTTTAAGCTATATAACATCACGCTACACCTAATAGGAGCTGAGTAGAGACCAAACAAAGATCGATGGGCATAATATTTTGTGTGTAATTGTAACATTAGTGACTAACAGGTTATAACACGCTGCCACACCCCGGTTAAGTCATTTATAAATATAACTGGAGGGTGATTCTGATACGGACTAATTAAAAAAAAAATTAATTAAAAAACAGCCAACTGCGACAAAAATTTTAGTTTAGCATATTATTTTATAGCATATAAAAGGACTTATAATTAAAAAAAAAGATTTACTCGTATCTTCTCTTCTTCTTCTTATCGTGTGGGCAGACCACACCAGGGGGTGTTGGAATTTATCAAGTCGCCCAGAAGGCTTCCAACTTGACTTAACGACTACCACATTAAGTGATAACCGGGACCAACGGCGCCACGTGCCTTCCGAAGCACGGAGACGCTCGAGAATGAAATTGCCACAAACGGTCACCCATCACGGACTGACCTTCCGAGTGTTGCTTAACCTCGATGATCGAGATGTATCTATTTATACAGATTTTTTTGTTTTTTACTCTTTTTTGTGTTTACTCGTTACAAATACCTATTTATCACATAGGTCTAGTCATCACGTTTAAAGAGAGCTATCCCCTCTAGGTTAGCAGTGGTTTAGCTATGCCCCTAACATTGCCAACGTCCATGAGCGGCGGTAACCATTTACCATCAGGTGGGCCGCCTGCTCGTCTGTCACTTCAGCCAATAAAAAAAATAGTATAATATTTTACCACATTCACACAGCGCCATCTACTCTCAAATTAAGCAATTATATTTGCTTGTGTTATGAGTACTAAACAACTGTTAGTTAAATACATTTTTTTGTTGCAAATACAGCACATACATATTACAGATAAATTACACCCAGACACAGAATAAACAATCATGCTCATCCATCACACAAATACCACGATCTCCGGCTTAGCAGACAGGGTCACTAACCACTAGAAGAAAGGAATCGAACCCACGTCACTCAGTACGGCAATGTTACATATTGGCAACCATCTTAATGTCTATACGGGACAGTCCTTGTGAAGTTTATAGCTCAATGGTTAATAATATTAAAATAGAAAGAAAGAAAGAAAAATAATTTATTTTGTTCTCCCTTAGACATACATATGGTAAAGACGAAATTTACGCTCATAATTTTTTTTTTTTTTTTTTTTAATAAATTAATAATTTTTTTTAATAAATTAATAAAATTAATAAATTAATCTATAACTGATACTAGCTTAGTAGGTATGTACTTTACTATTTGTGAGAAACAAAAATGGTCCGAACTCAGCAATAGCTACCTTGAAATATATCAAGGTAGCGCTGGTATTCTCTTAAGACCCTGTGTGGTTGGTTAAATACATACATACATTACTAAATAAACGGTTTCTGAACTTTTTTTTCATTTACGTGTATTGTTTTTCTCATTTCTTTCATACTCCACATAGGGTAACAATTACTCATTAAAAAAAACACTAATAATAATATTCTACCACATTCACACAGCGCCATCTAGTCCCAAAGTAAGCAATTATATTTGCTTGTGTTATCGGTACTAAACAACTGATATACTACTTAAATACATTTTTTTTTTGTAAATACATACATATTATAGATAAATTACACCCAGACACAGAACAAACCTTTATGCATATCACACAAAGATTTGTTCTGGGTGGGGATCGAACCCACGACCTCCGGCTTAGCAGTCAGGGTCACTAACCACTTGACCAACAGGCCAGTCAAACTAAGTTTGTAAAAAATAGATTTGAATTTGGAAGATTATGATTTGGATTTACAAACGTCATACTACCCCCTACTAAACTTGAATTAATATTTATTCCTAAAAATAAATATTTTTCTTATAATCCTTCCGAAACATCAAAGTGCGAGGTGTTTCGATTTTTTTGATGAGAAGTGTATATATAGATCACGCCTTTTTCTCAACAGAGGGGTAGGCAGAGACTATTTCCTTCCACTTGCTACGATTCTGACATACATCTTTGGCTTCTTCAACATTCATCAGTCTTTTCATACATTCTCGCCGGTTGAGGTAAAATACTATTATGTTTATATTAAAAGAATAACCCTAAAGAAACGGGTCATGAAAATAATTAGTTAAATTTATGACGTCCCACCCGTTAGGGGGAGCCACCCCACCCGACACATTTGAAATTCACCTACTTACGTTTTTTTTACATTAATATCACGCTACTGCTCTTAAAGTGACGGCAGAAATATACCTATATTTTTTAACCTTATTTGAGACTAGAAGTCGCGCGGGGCTTGAAGGTGATTTTCCACCAGAGTGTCGAAGCGAGGCGAGGCGAGGAGAGAATTAAAATTTGTATGGCAAATTTTCAATCCTCTCCCAGCGCATCTTTGGTGGAAACAGTGTGGATTGACGAGAATATGCGAGGCGTGAATTGAAATATTTTTTGTGTAAAAATTAACCGTATTTCTTCCAATATAGAGTATAAATTAACTTTGCAACAGAAACACGCTTCTCGCGAGAGGCTGATTGTTGTTCGTTGCTACTTATTACCGTGTACAAGCCTTTTCTACTAGAGGTCGGCGGTCACGCGCGAGCTCACGATGGCTATTTTTAAGTGGAAAAGGGTCAGTGCGATTTCAATTCTCTTCTCGCCTCGTCTCGTCTCGCCACTCTGGCGGAAAATCACCTTACTCTCGTTGTTCTTTATTTGGCCACTGCTCAGCTCCTATTGGCCATAATGTGGTGTTATATAGCCTATGTTATTCAGTAATAATGTAGCTTTCTAATGGCAAAAGAATTCCAAATCGGTCCAGTAGTTTTCAACTGTATTCGTTACTTACAAAAATACAAAATTTCTTTTTTTTGTATTAGTGTAAATACTTATGTTTATTATTATTAACTAAATAGTTTGTTTGATTGGTTGAACCCGCTAATATTAGGAACTACTGGACTGAATTGAAAAAAATAATTAATGTTGGATAGTCCATTTATCGAGGAAGACTATAGTCTATATAACATCACGCTACGTCCAATAGGAGCTGAGCAGTGACCAAACAAAGATCCACGGGAGTAAAGCCCCGCGCAACAGGTATTTCTTGTATATTATTATAGTATCATATTTTATCTGTTATAAAATATAATATAATTAGCTATAACGACGTAGTTGGACACTTTAATTAATGTAATTAAGTATAAGTCTGTTTAATTATAATTATGTACATACTAGCTTACGCGGCTTTGTCTGCTTGGTATAATAATAATATAATAATAATATTCTACCACATTCACACAGCGCCATCTAGTCCCAAATTAAGCAATTATATTTGCTTGTGTTATGGGTACTAAGCAACTGATATACTACTTATATACATTTTTTTTTGTAAATACATACATATTATAGATAAATTACACCCAGGCACAGAACAAACCTTTATACTCATCACACAAAGATTTGTCCTGGGTGGGGATCGAACCCACGACCTCCGGTTTAGCAGTCAGGGTCACTAACCACTAGACCAACAGGCCAGTCGTATTTTGCTATAAAGTCACCTTTATTAAAACATAACAGAGCATCACACCTTTTTCCTAAGGTAAGCAGAGATGTTTCACACCCACATTTCGTCAGCTATGTTTGGTCCCATGAAATAAGGGGCGAGCCTATTGTCATCAATGTTGAAAAAACTCCGGGAAAATCTCAATACTGGATTTTTCATGATAGAAAAACCCAATAACATTTTCACCCGACCCGGGAATCGAACCCGGGACCTCTTGCACAGCAGTTGTATCCACTTCCCGCTGCGCCACCGAGGCAGTTTTTATTAAAATAAATATAATTTGTTCTCCAAACACACTTCACTTCTTTCACTTCACTCTTGACACAAATCCATAGTTTGTTAGTAAAACTCTTTACATAAAACTATCACTATTTCAACCCATAAACGTCCCACTGCTGGGCACGAGTCCCCTTCAAAGAATGTGGAGGCAATTTCTACTTCACCACGCTAGCCAGACGGGTTGGATTTTCCTTTTCTCGCATAAGGTTACTCCCTTAGTCGCCTTGTACGACAGGCACGGGTTGAGATAGGGTAGTGACATTATGTATTCTTAATCCGTCACTACACGGTTAGAATAATTAATAATTGTACTTACCTTAGAACAATGTTATAGTGAATGTAGGTACGATTTTTAGACAATAAAGTCATTACAGACTCGAAACAAAATCTATGAATTACTATACGATTTAAATTAGTATGGGATCTCACTTGACAGTATTTGCCGCAAACTTCAGAATGCGCACATTTTTGTACAGCTAGCAGAAATAAAATAGAGAAAAAATTATCTCGTTTCGTTAAGTTATTTTGATACAAGCGTTAATTTTATTGTTATTGTTCTTTTTGTTATAGTTTTATTGTTGTTATTACTTACTACCACTATTTATTCAGAAAATAAAGATCTTCAAACCGAAAAAGTTGTATGTACAGTCGAGTTCATTAATACATTGGCATCATCATTAGATATTTTTGTTGAAAATGGTGACTACAACTTATTGCATAATGTACACATACACAGCAGCATACAGCATATTTTATTGAATCATTCACATGAGGACATATATTTGATCCATAGGTTCTATAGTATTTATTGAGCTTTTCAACGCTCACAATGTTTTGAATCCTTGATGGTGCCAATATATTAATGAACTCGACTGTACTTGTAATGTGTTTCGTTTTTTGTACACCCTACTTGTCAGGTATGAAGTTGTCTTCAAATGGAAAACAAAATGGCGTCTTGATTTGACAGTCCATTCATTTAAATCGCATAGTACATAATTTTTTGGTCTCGTGTGGGAATCGAACCCACGATGGTAGTTAGTCTATTATTTACTCTAAACAGTCATTTTATGTAAACCCCATGATACCTATCTTCATACCATGTAAATAATATGGGTTACTATTAGAGGTAATTTATTCTTATTACGAGGAAGTTGTTTGGGCCAAAGTAGCCCGTTTACTAAATGAGCCGTGTAGGAGGTCAATTGTTTCGGTGCCTTTTGAAAAAGTTAACAGATTTGTGCTATTTATCACATTAACTAGATTTTACGGGAGCGAACTATTTGCTTGTGATTTTTTTTATTTGGTACCCTTGCTACGTCTGTTAGCTACCACAATCAAACTTTTGGAATACGAAATTGTTGGGCGTCTCATCGAAATGAAGGTACTCACGAAAAATTAGCTTGATAGTAATTTTAAAAAATTTGGACCAGGGATCCCGGACTATTACTTATATTCAGAATAAAGAACAACAGAATTGTACTATACTGTGATAACGGGCTACTACGGAACCGACATGCACTTGGCCAGTTTTTTTCAATAGACCTAGGTAACCCGGTACCGATGGGACTGTCCGAAAAAAAAGAGGTGATCGAAATTATCACCTTTTTCCTAAAGCCATAGTTGGGGTGGATTTTCCGAGGGTGTGCGGTGGATTTTCCTTCACTATATATAAAAAATCTATCGCTAAACACTTACCAATTTTATTGTTATTATGCTGGTGCTGATGATGATGTTGTTGTTGCTGTTGTTGAGGCAGTTGTTGCACCAGCGCTGGATGGGGCAGTTGCAATAACTTCGGTTCCAGCTTCGTAGCAGTTGCCACAGGTATAGGCCCAGCGTTGGTCATCGTGGTCATCGTCGCCGCTGGCATCATAAGCGTAGACATGGCTAGCATTTTTAAAATCACTTAAAAAAAGCTATTTTTTTTGCAAAAATCCAGTCTTTTTAAAAATCCATCTTTTGTAAGCGCCCCTTTTCAAAAGTTCGTTTATTTGCGTGGATGACTATTTGTTTGTTTTGGTTAAATCACATAATTTTCACTGACATGCTTAAGTTAAAATCTAGACTAGAATTTAATCTGAAAATTAAAGATTTTTTATTTGGGATAATTTTTTTGAGTTTTTTCAAATCACACAATTTTCATTTTATTTTTAATAAAATCAAAGATATACAACAATTTTTTTTATTTTTTTTAATAATAATCTCTCGAAATTTAATACGAATTAAGAAGAAACTCATTTCGATATTCAATTGCGTAGAATTGTGACTTTTGATTGCAGGTAAAATACATAATAGTTTAAATTCATCGTCGTGGTCTAAAGCATAAAATGTAAAAAATATAGAATGCGATATGGGGTCTCAGTACCTTAACGAAGTTTGGTTCCGGTAGTCGATTGGATAAGTGGAATCATGCGGTCCGAGTTCGATACTGACCTGCGCAGAAGTACCAATGTGGATTTCACTTTGTGAAGTTCATATAACGTATACACGTACGTATAACGTATAACATAATAACGTTATATAAGCCTGTTGGCCTGTTGGTTTAGTGGTTAGTGACCCTGACTGCTAAGCCGGAGGTCGTGTTCGATCTCCACCCAGAACAAATCTTTGTGTGATGAGTATAAAGATTTGTTCTGTGTCTGGGTGTAATTTATCTATAATATGTATGTATTTACAAAAAAAAATGTATTTAAGTAGTATATCAGTTGTTTAGTACCCATAACACAAGCAATTATAATTGCTTACTTTGGGACTAGATGGCGCTGTGTGAATGTGGTAGAATATTATTATTATATAGGTATAACCATGAGGTGTAGACAATTAATTTTACATGTGTACTAGTCAAGTGACTTACCATCTGCTAACGGTGAAGGAACAACATGAATTGGCGTAACTTGTGAATAATCAATGATACACAAACTTTTCGACAATCTAGACAAAGTCATTAGATAGGCTTTAGATTAATATAAATATATATCAATTTTTAACTTTCTATCTCTATAAATGGGGTAATTTATCTATAATATATACGTATTTACAAAAAAAAAAATTAAGTAGTATATCAGTTGTTTAGTACCCATAACACAAGTAAATATAATTGCTTACTTTGGGACTAGATGGCGCTGTGTGAATGTGCTATAATATCATATTATCAATTTATGAGTTATGCATTTTTGAAATAGTTTTTTGTCTCTGGTGTAAAGGTGGGTTTTTCAAATTTTTCTTTCGTCATAATGTTGTTTTTATCCATTTTGCGTACTTTTCCCATAACTTATATAAAAGTATGTCCCATTAAAAGTAATGCTATAGACAGGACTAACTTATTAAATCATACCTCAAATGCTTTCTATAAGAATTTACCTCAAGCAAAAATAGCTTCTATACACATGTAAATAAATCACATTATCCAATAAATCAACAAAGAAACCCTTACGCTAAGTTGCACTACCTATTTAACCCTGCAACGTACAAAGATGACCTAAATTACCTATATATAGAATGTTAACCCTCTTACAGCCACCCCCTGCTGATCTGTGAGCGTTGGTTAATGCATTTACATGGGGGTTATAAGGTTATGTGACTTAAGTTAGGCTAGATTTAGCCTTTATATTTTTTTTCTTATCTTAAAAAGACAACGCCCGCACTAGGGAACGAGCCCTGTGTCGCGGGGAGCTTTACAAACATGAAACTAACGGACACAAAGTACACCCAGACTAGAAACAAATATCTATGAATCACACAAATATTTGTCTCGTGTGGGAATCGAACCCACGTCACCCAGCACGGCGATGTAGTGGCGAGGCGACCACCTTAACCACTGCGCCACGGTGACAGTCAAATATTAACCCTAAAATGGTGTGGGAACACCCAAATATTCCGAATTTCATAATTCGAAAAATGACTGGCCCGTTGGTCTAGTGGTTAGTAACTCTGACTGCTAGGCCAGAGGTCGTGAGTTCGATCTTCACCCAGGACAAAGCATTGTGTGATGAGTATGATGGTTTTTTCTGTGTCTGGGTGTAATTTATCTATAATATGTACTTATACAAAAAATATATTTAAGTAGTATATCAGTTGTTTAGTACCCATAAAACAAGCAAATATAATTTATTTGAGACTAGATGGCGCTGTGTGATTGTGGTAAAATATTTTTATTATTATTCCTTTGAAACAACATTTTATTTTTGTGAAAGTCATAAATGTTCGCCGTGTATCGCCGTGTTGGCCGTGTAGTGAAGGATTAAGAATACATAATGTCACTACCCCATCTCAACCCGTGGGTGTCGTAAAAGGCGACAAAAGGAATAACCTTATGCAGACAAGAGCACTGCGAGAAAAGAAAAATTCGAAACAAACCCTATATCAACCCGTCTGTTTGCATGGTATAGTAGGCTAAATTCCCTCCACTTTCTTTCGAGGGGTTGAATGGGTTGAAATGATGATGATGATGATGAATAATTTCTTCCGAATTTTTGTATTTACAAAAAAAAATGTATTTAAGTAGTATAACAGTTGTTTAGTACCTACCCATAACACAAGCAAATATAATTGCTTACTTTGGGACTAGATGGCGATGTGTGAATGTGGTAGAATATTATATAATTATATTATATATTTTATTAATTTTCATTTTGATAAACCTATTATTTTCAAAATTTAAACGTGAAAATTGTATTTAAAACATTGAATAAGGGATACGTCGTTCACACCTAAACTGTTTTGATGTATATAAATTCTATTTAGATATGAAATCATCAAATCCTTATGTTTTACATAAATACCTATTTAATATTCAGATCAAAGCTATC
This sequence comes from Laspeyria flexula, assembly GCA_905147015.1. Lineage (NCBI taxonomy): Eukaryota > Metazoa > Arthropoda > Insecta > Lepidoptera > Erebidae > Laspeyria > Laspeyria flexula. The sequence goes on from LR989979.1 coordinate 616,125, forward strand.
TTAATGTCGGGTACTTTGAAATATTCTGACAGCTGACAGGTACGAAACGTTAGACAGACAGTCTAATTCTCTGTACATTGTATACGAAACGCCAGGAATATGATGTTAAAAGTGTTTGGTTTTTTGAACTTGACGTGTTAAGGCATTGTTTTTAGGTAAATATTTAATAATCTTACTAGAAATCCCGCAGGGCTTCGCTCCCATCGTTCTTTATTTGGCCACTGTTCAGCTGCTATTGGCCGAAGCGTTATGTTATATAGCTTATAGCCTTCCTCGATAAATGGAATAACACAATTTTTTTTTTTTTGGTAGATCGCGTTAATGTCGGGATAAAAATAGTTTTATGGATAGCCCTTTATTAAGGAAAGGGTTTATAATTTATGATGCGATGATGGCTGAATGGATAAGGGACCAGAGTGCAAATCACGCGGTCCGAGTTCGATCCCGACTGGCAGTACCAATGTGGATTCCACTTTGTGGAATTTATATGTACTAGTCAAGTGACTTACCATCTGCTAACGGTGAAGGAAAACATCGTGAGGAAACACACATACACTAGTAGTAATTCTATGAGTATGTCTGATCCACCAACACGCACTAGGCCAGCGTGAGTGGATTATGGCCTAAACCCTCTCAGCTCTCTAGTTAGAGGAGAGGAGACCCGAGCCCAGCAGTGGGACTTAATGGGTTGCTTAATGCTTAATGGGATGATGATTATAATTTATAACATCACGCTCCGACCTATAGGACCTGACTAGTGGCCAAATAAAAATCCACGGGAGCGAACAGCTGACCCGGGCAACAGTTAGTTTAAAATTAATGTTTATCAGTTGTCTATAAGTATAGATGCCCTCATCATCATCTCAACCCATAAACGTCAAACTGCTGGGCACGGGTCTCCTCCAAAGAATGTGGAGGGAATTTAGCGTACTATACCACGCTGGCCAGACGGGTTAGTATAGTTTTTTCGAATTTTGCTTTTTTTGTCTGCATAAAGTTACTCCCTTAGTCGCCTTGTACGACACCCACGGGTTGAGATAGGGTAGTGACATTATGTATTCTTAATCCCTCACTACACAGATAGATTATTTAACACAAGCTTATATCGCACTGCCAATTGAATACAGGTTTAACTTGAGCTTTGTCTGTAAGGCAATTTTTATCTAATTTAATAGGCATAAGGTTCAAAATTGTCCAGCGGCGTATTTTATCTTATAACTCTTTTGTACTATGAGTAGGTACGATATATACTTTAGATGAAATGCTGTGTTAAAAATACCTCCCAAAAGTGTGTAGGCTTTATGTACATAGTAATAAGGGTTATAACAGTTCATTCACAAACGGGCTCGTATTTCATTTTGTCAAAGAAAGTGTTAGATGAATGTTTAAAAATAGTGCCTTTTTCCTTGAAACAGAATTTATAATTGAGTCGACGAGTTCTAATGCTTTCATACTATCTTACAAGTGCTAAACACCAGCACGATGCCTTCTTCAAGAAGGGGTAGGTAGAGATATAACCCCACATTTAATCAGCTATGTTACAACAACAATCCAATAATTGGGTACGTTTCCGGTTGGCAGTGATGCTGACGAATATTACGATGCCTAAACAAGTTTTCTTTGGGGTATTTGTTTTTTTATTGTTTAAGTTTCCTTTTTTTTTTGATTATTTTCCTGCTCAATTATATATTCACTGATCCATTAATAATAATAATAAATATTTTTACACATTCACACAGCGCCATCTAGTTCCAAATTTGCTTGTGTTATCTATCATCATAATCAACAATCATGCTCAACACACAAAGATTTGTCCTGGGTGGGAATCGAATTCACAGCCTCCGGCTTAGCAGTCGGGCTCACTAAAAATTTAAATATAATATGTATAATATTTTTAAAAAAATGCATGGTTTTATCTATAATGGTATGGTACCAACTTAGTTTTAAGTGATAATATAAAATTAGTTGTTTCTTAAAAATATTTCAATAACATTGTTTGCTCATATACCTTGTTAACTAATAATAATAATAATATTCTATCACATTCACACAGCGCCATCTAGTCCCAAAGTAAGTAATTATATTTGCTTGTGTTATGGATACTAAACAACTGATATACTACTTAAATACATTTTTTTTTGTAAATACATACATATTATAGATCAATTACACCTAGACACAGAACAAACCTTTATGCTCATCACACAAAGATTTGTCCTGGGTGGGGATCGAACCCACGACCTCCGGCTTAGCAGTCAGGGTCACTAACCACTAGACCAACAGGCCAGTCATATAACTTTAATGCATGTCGTGGCAACTTGTAATTGAAACAGCACTATTGCTTGAGCCACTTAGAACATTGTGTGATTCTTTCCAAAGTGTATGTTTTGTAAGTCTTATTAATAAATAAAATAAATAAATAAATAATTTAATTAGCTGTGCAATTTTACAAAATTGTTATAATTGTGTCGTAGTGTAACAGCTGTTGATAAACATTTTCAATAAATAAACAAGTAAATATAAATAAAAAATTTAATAACCCGACTGCAAAAAATCAACAGAGAGCAACGCACTAAAAAGACCGTAAAATTATTGTAATATTATTATACCTGATTAAATTTAAATACATAACATATGTATATATTTGTAATCTCCATTTGATTCCCTTTATTTTGATACTCTACTCGACAGGTTTGGTTAAAAAAAATAATAGAACTACTTACAATTTGGAACCATTCAATTATGTATAATCTCTTTTTGAATATATGTAATATCTTTTTGATTCTCTTTATTTTGATACCAAACAAGATAGGTTTGGTTAAAAAAAAATTGAACTTCTTACAATTTGGCGTCAAAAGCTCGCCGTTTAAGTCTTTTTATTCTTAAAACCTATCTAAGGACACTTGGGTTTTCTAGACGAATCTAACGATACACTAATTGTCAAAATCCATCCAGCCGTTTGGAAGATTCGTGGGAATAAAGAAATTTACAAACATACAAGATACGCGCGAAAAACAATACCCGTCCTGACAGTCGGGTAAAGACATACTGAATTTCTATGCCAAAAAACACGACAAAATTTTACATGAGCGAAGCCAAATGTGATACTAGTCCAAAAAATATGAGTCTGTCACTCACAACAGCAATTTACATAAAAGGGTAATACGTAGCATTGCTACGGCGTAGCACATCGTAGCATCCGCTACGGCGTAGCTTCATCAAATTGTTCAAATTTAATTATGCGACGTGAATTTTTTAAGTCTTTATAGGGGTGAAAGGTCATTGGGGTCAGTTGTGGACTGAGCCGTAAAAGGACTATTTGGGCTGAGCCGTAAAAGGACTGTTTGCAGTAAGCCGTTTATTTGAATAAATCTGAATTGTGTTGTTAGGGCCTAAAATTTAGTTTTAGATGTAATTGAACTGATTACTAGCCTGTCATGGCGTGCAAATCACACGGTCCGAGTTCGATCCCGACCGGATGTACCAATGTGGATTTCACTTTGTGGAATTTATATGTACTAGTCAAATGACTTACCATCTGCTAACGGTGAAGGAAAACATCGTGAGGAAACACACATACACTAGAAGAAATTCTATGAGTATGTCTGATCCACCAACCTGCACTAGGCCAGCGTGAGTGGATTATGGCCTAAACTCTTTCAGCGCTCTAGAGAGAGGTTCTCTCTCTCTTAGAGGAGAGAAGACCCGAGCCCAGCAGTGGGACTTAATGGGTTGCTGATGATGAACCCTTCTCTGCATCACCATATAGGTTGACTGGTAGAGAATGCCTCTGACATTAAGTCCGCCTTTGTACATTTCTGAAACTGCCTCGATGGTACAGCGGGAAGTGTATACGACTGCTGTGCAAGAGGTCCCGGGTTCGATTCCCGGGTCGGGTGAAAATGGTATTGGGTTTTTCTATCATGAAATTCCAGTATTAAGATTATCACGGAGTTTGGTAAACAAATGTTCCCGGTTGATGACAATAGGCTCGCCCCCTATTTCATGGGACCAAACATAACTGGCGAAATGTGGGTTTGAAACACCTCTGCCTACCCCTTCGGGAAAGAAGTCGTAACGCTATATAATTATATAAATTAGCTTACGTTATTGTATTTGTAATATATTGTCAAGATTGTACACATAAGACTTGTGGCACACATCATATAGAAGTATACGAAGATAATGCTGTATACACACTGTTTACTCAATCGTAAACATTATTTAATTAAAATATAATTCATCATCATCATCATCATCAAATACATGATACTTATGGAATGAAATGAAATCTCGTTTATTCATCTAGGTTACAAAGTAACACTTATGAAAGTCACAAGTTAAGAATATAACAGGTTATCTGAAAAGTAGTTTCAGCAAATTTGGATACGACCAGTTCGCTGACGGGGTGGAGCTATGAGAAGAACTGGCAAGAAACTCACAACACTCTTTTTTAAAAATTGATAGTTATTTGTAATTTACAAATTGGGTAGCGTGTAAAGTGACGCAGCAGAGCACCACACCGTTAGATTAATGAGTTTTAATTAATGTTTACAAACAAAATAATAAACAAACAGACAGAAACAGGTATCCGAAGCTCGTTTCGATTGTCTTTACAACAACGAGAAAACAAAGTTCCCTGGTGCACCAGATGCGGGCCACGCCGTGAACGTCATACAAAGCTTAAAAGTTGTCAGCATTTACCGAAGGCCAGTCTTATCTTAATTTTGTTAGATTTTTTATTGGTTAACAAATCGAGAGGTATCGAAGTAAATCGATTAACATTTTCACACCTGCTTGTCAGGTTGTCATAAACAGAATTAAGTCGGAAAATCTACGAAAGCATAAAATCCATTTTAAAAATTATCTGTTAAAACTGCTGTGCTTTTCTCTCTATCTAGAGAGCTGAGAGAGTTTAGGCCATATACCACTCAAGCCGGCCTAGGCGGGGTAGATCAGACACATACTTAGAATTACTTCTGGTGTATGTGTGTTTCCTCACGATGTTTTCCTTCACCGTTAGCAGATGGTTAGTCATATAACTAAATTCAACAAAGTGAAATCCACATTGGTACTGCCGGTCGGAATCGAACTCGGATGTTTTGCATGCCGGTCCCTTATTTATTTATTTAAACTTCATACACTGTATTAATGTATAGGCGGACTTTGCTTAAGGCATTATCTACCAGTCTACCTTTGGGTGATGCAGAGATATGACTAAGTGCATATATAGAAACAGTAGGTAGTTGTAGATTTTGTAGAATACGTACAAGTATATAAATATACATATAAAATACTAATAAACAATATTTTTTACTATATACAGCGTGTATACGACGATACGACATTAAATGAAACCACGTGTAGCATGTGATGTTAGAAGGCTTTTACGAAAAATTCAAATAGATATTTGCAATAGTTTAGACGCAAATATACTTTCTTAATTTCACAGTTTTAAACAACCTGTAGGTATTTACGTTAATCATATGTTGTCATTACGTCATTCAATTCATTTAAATATTTCTGACTCTTTCATATTAATATCTCTTACTCTGTTCCGCGCTTTTAACGTCATGATAGAAAAATAATGTGTAGTTTTATATTTTTAAATTGCGACAAATCGATGCGATTAAATAATTATTAAAATATGTTTATAAGGGTTAACACTAGCTGCCTTATCATTTACTGTCGTATCGTTTTATACATATACAAAAAGATATAATACAATAAATATTTATATTAATAAATATATATATGGAAAAGAATACGTGATGCGAGGGGCTGATGATGATAGTGTTAAGAAACAAAAAATAATAAAAAAATAGAAAGAGAGAAATCCATTGCTTTTAACGAGACTGGCCTGTTGGTCTAGTGGTTAGTGACCCTGACTGCTAAGCCGGAGATCGATCCCCATCCAGGACAAATCTTTGTGTGATGAGCATAAAGGTTTGTTCTGTGTCTGGGTGTAATTTATCTATAATATGTATGTATTTACAGAAAAAAAAATGTATTTAAGTAGTATATCAGTTGTTTAGTACCCATAACACAAGCAAATATAATTACTTAATTTGGGACTAGATGGCGCTGTGTAAATGTGGTAGAATATTATTATTATTAATACGTGATGCGAGGGGCTGATGATGATAGTGTTAAGAAACAAAAAATAATAAAAAAATAAAAAGAAATCCATTACTTTTAACAATTTAGGTAACTTAAAATTTACCATCCATGTGTACAAGGCATTACAATTTCCTACATACGAGGGAATAAATCAAATTTGAATCGACCGAGGTTTCAGAGGAGTGTGGGGGGAGGTTAGTTCGGTGTTGAATGTGTATAGGTAGGCTATATCGAGATTCGAGATTTTAATCTCGTATTGATGCTGTTTAAAGGCGTAAGGAGTGCTAGGTGCTAGGTTTCCTAGGCCGAACAAATATGGTATTGGTTTTTAACGTCAAACTGGAGTTAGAAATTTGTGTGTAAGAACGCAGTGCAAGAGGTGCAAAGTTTGATTTCTGGGTTGGGTAAAATCTGTTATATCTATAGAAGCTCGCGACTTGGGATGACTAGTCAACTGCTCAGTCGTCGCATGCTTAGCTTTAGCGTTCATAAATTTCTATTTTAAATGGATATATATAATAATAATAATATATATCCATTAAATAAACGAACCCACGACCTCCGGCTTAGCAGTTAGGGTCACTAAGCACTAGACCAACAGGCCAGTCTATATATATTGTTGACTGGCCTGTTGGTCTAGTGGTTAGTGACCCTAACTGCTAGAAGGTTTGTTCTGTGTCTGGGTGTAATTTATCTATAATATATATGTATTAATAAAAAAAAAATGTATTTAAGTAGTATATCAGTTGTTTAGTACTCATAACACAAGCAAATATAATTGCTTACTTTGGGACTAGATGGCGTGATTGTTAATATGATAGATTATATAGAGATTTTAATTACCAAAAATTCTGCAAGAAGTCGCATTCTAGCATTAAAACTGCATGACCAAATTCAACCAGTAAATTACAGTGAACTGGGAACCTTTATCACCATATTTCAATTCCGAGAGCGAATTCCTTCCACTCAATAATATATATAACATAACTTAGTATATATGTGTTTAGTTTGACTATCTTAACAACAAAATATTCATTGCTAAATTTTCTTACTAGGGTTGGGACATTTGGGTATTGATAAATATCGATGTTTTGCAGTTTTGAACTGCCTCGATGCGGGAAATGTACGACTGCTGTACATGTGGTCCACGATTTGATTTCCGTGTCGAGTGAAAATGGTATTAGGTGTTTTTTTTAATGAAATTCCGGTATTGAGATTTTTCCGGAGTTTGGAAAATATATGTTCTCGGTTGATGACAATACGCTCGCACCCTATTTCATGGGACCAAACATAGCTGGTGAAATGTAGGTATGATACACATCTGCCTTCTCCTATGGGGAAAAAGCGTTATATATATATATATTAAATTGCCTAAAGTGGCAAACGAGCAGACGGCCCATCTGATGGTAAGTAGTTACCGCCGCTCATGGACGTTGGCAATGTTAGGGGCACAGCCAGGCGGTTGGTAGGAGGTTCACCCCAGAGCCGGCACGTACGTGGGAGGAATGACCTTACTGTTCTAGACACAGGCCTACAGCGACGTCGAGTGGTGCGATGATAAAAAGGCGACGATGGCACCAAATCAAGGAGTGCACTATTTATCATCTTACAAACTTTTTCAGGGTCATAGTAATCAGATATACAATACATTTAGCCATATTAACATAGAAAATAATAAATTCAAGTTTTCGTGATGTGATTCTATTGTGATTCTTTGTATTATTTTGATTTTTTTACAAACTCTATACCAACCCATCTGGCCAGCGTGGTATAGTAGGCTAAATTCCCGCCAAATTATTTGATGGAAACCCGTGCGCAGCAATGGGACGTTTATGGGTTGAAATAATGGTTATGCTTTCTGTGATATTTCAAACTATAACCAATTGAAATTGTAACAACTATGGCGATTAAAAAGAGTGTCCTGAGTTTGTTACCAAGTTCTTCTCAGAGTACAACCTTGTCAGTGAACTGGCCGTAGGCAAATTTACTGCCACCATTTTTTTTTGGCGTTGTATGGCGTTCATAAGTATCATGTATGTGATCTAAATGAAATAAAAAGATTTGACTTTGACGATAATTATTTTTTTATTGATAACTATGGCTAGATGTATTCAATATCTGTAGACTATGACTTGAAGAAACTTTGGGCGATGACTAAAAATTATGACGACTATAATTAAAAACTAGTTTATCGATACACAGTGTCCCACCCCTAGTGCCTCTAATTACAGACTTGACGGCTTTGTGTAATGAAATTTTGAACACAAACAACCCGTAGGGACCCTTGCCTGAGTTTACTCATAAAATACTCATAGAATTCAACTATATACTATATGTATCTATTGAACTAGTTCAGGGCCCTATGACTGCTAATTTAGCAATGGATCAATGTAATCGTAATTAGATACCAATATTTAAACATTTTTGGTATTCCACTACAGACAATAGAATATCAGTATTTTATAAAATACATAGATTTGCCATTTTTAAACAAATATATGAGGCGAATATGAAAGGAAACGTTGTAAGAGGAAGACCTAGAAGAACGTACCATGACCAAATACGTGACGTTCTAAAGAAGGGACAGATCAGGAGTACCCTCAACCGGCGATAATGTATGAAAAGACTGATGAATGTTGAAGAAGACAAAGATGTATGCCAGAATCGTAGCAAGTGGAAGGAAATAGTCTCTGCCTACCCCTCTGTGGGGAAAGAGGCGTGATCTACTACATGTATGTATGTAGATTTGCCGTTTATAATTTTAGTTAATGTTGTACCTAAATATATTCTTGAATAAATATTTTATCTCATTTTTAATTAAAGAAAATTAAATTTATAAGACTATTTGACAATATGTACTATTTTAAATTCTGAATAAATGAACTATAATGTACTGCTAGGTTTATTTGATTTTAATAAATAAATTTAACCTTGTTCTCTGATTCCCTTTGAAAGTGTTGCACAATAATCTGTAACAAGAAAAAACATAATGTTAGATTTAAAGAACTTTATTACTCAAAAGAACATTACAGTCCACTTAATGAGTTAATGAGCATTTTCATGTACATTTTACTTAATTTATACATACAATTTTGCAACAGTAGTTCGATAGTAACATGCAATCTTATGTTATATATATGTTATGTACTATATTTAATTATTACTATTAATTTAGGTAATCATCATTTTTTTTATAATCACTTCAATGACTCGAAAAAGCCGATGGTAATCACTACATATAATAAACGTCTGTCCCTATGGACCCTATGTATCTTTAGAACTACGCAACGGATTTTGATGCGGTTTTCACAAATAGATAGAATGATTTGTGAGAAAGGTTTATAGGTATATATTTATTAATTAATGAAATTAATTTGATGATTAATTATGAGGAAATAATTACAACAATTTGAAGCCTCCGTGGCTCAGTGGTTAGTGACCCTGACTGCTGAGACAGAGGTCGTGGATTCAATTCCCACCCAGGACAAATCTTTGTGTGATGAACATGATTGTTTGGTCTGTGTCTGGGTGCAATTTATCTATAATATGTATGTATTTACAAAAAAATGTATTTATGTAGTGTATCAGTTGTTTAGTATCCATAACACAAGAAAATATGTATAATTGCTGGTCCCACTGCTGGGCTCGGGTCTCCTCTCCTCTATCTAGATAGCTGAGAGGGTTTAGGCCATAATCCACACACGCTGGCCTAGTGCGGGTTGGTGGATCAGACATACTCATAGAATTACTTCTAGTGTATGTGTGTTTCCTCACGATGTTTTCCTTCACCGTTAGCAGATGGTAAGTCACTTGACTAGTACATATAAATTCCACAAAGTGGAATCCACATTGGTACTGCCGCGCCGGTCGGGATCGAACTCGAACCGCGTGATTTGCACGCCGGTCTTGTATCCATTCAGCCACCATCGCTTTTTTTCGTTATTCTAATTAAACATCAATAATTTTACAAGCTATTGCAAAATACAATATTTAACCAAACGTGTTGATTAATATTAATTATTTAGTAGGATTTTTTCATCATCGTTGGGCATAAAACACTGGACATTGGGCAACAACAAACGCCGAGTGTTAATTGTAATTATTTTTCATTACCCAACCTCGCAAATAATATACTGTGAAATTTATGAGCTATCTGTCTCGTTTGCTCTCGCTGTGGGGAATAGGATTCGACCGTCCTTCTGTCTCTGTCTTTTGGCGCATGCGTAGAGAGATTTTCTTTGTTCCTGTTAGCGTATATGTTAGTCTGAAGTTATATATGTTTCTGTACGTTTGGGAAGGAATGCTGCTGCAAATATGTTATTGCAATTTTAGAGATTGTTTTCGTTAAATAGATTGACACGTAAAATGAACTTGTGTGAAATGTTAGCATTTATTGAAATGAATTTATTAATATTTAAATGGTCCGTGTTGTGACGGATTAAGAATATATAATTACACTACCCTATTTCAACCCGTGGGTGTCGTAAAAGGTGACTAAGGAAAACTTTATGCAGACAAGAGCACTGCTAGAAAAGGAAAATTCGAAACAATCCCTGTACCAACCCGTCTGACCAGCGTGGTGTAGTAGGCTAAATTCCTTCCACATTCTTTGGAGGAGACACCATATTAAAAAAAATATACATTTAAAAACGATTTTTTTGTTTGCACGGCTCGTGCTTCGAGCCTTGCGCTCGTGTTTCGATTCATCGATTCATTTTTTTTTTGTCTAGACAAACTTTTAAAGACAACTAAAAATACACGCAAGAAGTACAGATATATCTTGGGTTTGATTCCCGCATCGAGTAAAACTAGTATTGAGCTTTTCTATCTTCAAACTTCTCAGTATCAGATCGAAGTCTGAATATGTCCTCGGTTGATGACAATAGGCCCACCTCCTATTTCATGGGCCTCTGCCTACCCCTCCGGGGAAAAAGGCGTGATGTTATATTACATTATGAGAAGAAAACGATCTTAAGAAGACGTATGACCTACCGATCCGTATTATAAAAGTTTTGAAAGAACTTTTCAAAGTATAATCAGATTAAACACAATTAATTTTGTTTAGAGTCGTTTAATAATACGAGAGAAGCCACTGTACTTTTGTTATATATAATAATAATAATATTCTACCACATTCACACAGCGCCATCTAGTCCCAAAGTAAGTAATTATATTTGCTTGTGTTATAGGTACTAAACAACTAATATACTACTTAAATACATATTATAGATAAATTACACCCGGACACAGAACAAACCTTTATGCTCATCACACAAAGATTTGTCCTGGGTGGGGATCGAACCTACGACCTCCGGCTTAGTAGTCAGGGTCACTAACCACTAGACCAACAGGCCAGTCATACATATAGGGTTTGTTTCGAATTTTCATTTTCTCGCAGTGCTCTTGTCTGCATAAGGTTATTCACTTTGTCGCCTTTTACGATACACACGGGTTGAGCATCACGCCTTTTTCCCCGAAGGGGTAGGCAGAGGTGTTTCACACCCACATTTCACCAGCTATGTTTGGTCCCATGAAATAGGGGGCGAGCCTATTGTCATCAACCGGGAACATTTGATTACCAAACTCCGGGAAAATCTTAATACTGGAATTCTATGATAGAAAAACCCAATACCATTTTCACCCGACCCGGGAATCGAACCCGGGACCTCTTGCACAGCAGTCGTATACACTTCCCGCTGCGCCACCGAGGCAGCAAACAAACTTATCACAATATCATCATGTAATGAACAAAATGGAAGCTAATTTTTTTCCATCGAATAGCACTTATTTGCCAGTGGTGAAACAGGCGCATAAATATTTAATATTATAAAACTGAAGAGTTGGTTTGTTTGGTTGAAGGATCTCAGAAACTAAAGGTACGATTTGAAAAATATCTTTGAGTGTTGAAAACAAATTAAAGTTTGATTAATAATAATAATAATCTTTATTTGGAATAAATAACAAGTTTTACAAATAAAAATTGAAACGATGATATCTGAAGAAGTATATAGTAATAAGTAATAAAACTGTGTTACAGATACCAACGCCCTCTCCCGAGTTACAATAAATTTTCCAAAATAATAAAACACTAAGAAATTATAATAGTTAATGAAAATGTAAAGAAATTAAACAAATTAAATTAAACTGGTGTGTGTTGTGTGAGAGTGAGTGAGAGTATACGTGTACATGCGTGTGGGAGTATTATTATTGCTTATTATTATTATTATTTTCTCATATCCAAATTTTACTGAATTAGATTTAGTATGGTGTTTTGGTTCTGTACTTTTCTGTGATATTTCAAACTGTAACCAATTAAAATTGTAACAACTATGGCGATTGAAAAGAGTGGCCTGATTTTGTTGCCAAGTTCTTCTCTGAGCTCAACCTTGTCAGTGAACTGGCCGTAGGCAAATTTACTGACACCTTTTTTTGGCTTTGTATGACGTTCATATCATGAATGTGATCCAAATTAATAAAAAGATTTGACTTTGACTTTGAATAGCCCATTTATCTAGGAAGGTTTAACTACCATCAAGGTAATTTATCTTTCAAACTTAAAAATCGGATCATGCGTTTCTTAGCTATGATGGAACAAATATATACACAGACACATTAAACTTATAACAATAATCTTTTTGCGTCTCCAATATCGGAATTCCGACTTTTATTTCCGAGAAAAATGCCATCCAGATTCGTCCTCTAACACGTAGATTCAACAAGTAAGGTCATAGGTCAAAGGTAAAGTGTTCGAATGAATCGAATTGACGATATATTTTAGTATCGAGTCGTAGAATATGTATATTTAGAAATTCTGATGCTGTCCTAATGTTTTGAGGTCCCAAAGGCTGTCGAGATGTCTGTTTGTTTATGCATTTGTTTTGTTACTAACATGGTTGAGAGAGATAGTGAATGGATTAATGACAGGCATGCAAATAAGTCCGAGTTCGATCCCGACCGGTAATACCAATGTGGATTTTACTTTGTGGAATTTATATGTACTAGTCAAGTGACTTACCATCTGCTAACGGTGAAGGAAAACATCGTGAGGAAACACACATACACTAGAAGTAATTCTATGAGTATGTCTGATCCACCAACCCGCACTAGGCCAGCGTGAGTGGATTATGGCCTAAACCTGCTCTCTAAATGGAGGAGATGGGACGCGAGCCCAACAGTGGGATATTAATGGATTGCTAACACAACACTGAAGTCATTTTCAGTCACAAAATCAATAATTTGACAAAATATTCACCACAAGAGTCATAATATGGTGACTGAATCAATTCACAGTCGTATTCCATGGTGAATAAACAAGTATACTAACTTATAACTTAATAAAACCACACCATTATGGGTGTAGCATTTTTTTGTCGTGACAGAAAAAGCTTTGCGTGTTTTAGGGAGTTTAATGCTTGTAGTCCAATGTGGAGCAGCGATATTTAATAGTATAAGTTTAAGATAAGAGAAAGTTATTGAATACATTTTTCGATATAAATGCTAAACAAGTAATGGAAAAATTCAAACCCACGACGGGACTTGAACCCGCGACCCTGCCATTCTGTGTGCAGTGCTCTGTCTTCTGAGCAACGCGGACGGACGTCTCTTAGATTACTTACTTAATATTTATGTAATTGAACAGTCATATTTTCCTACAAATTGCGTGGTACGTTATCCCGGTATTTCCTTCCCGGTCCGGTATACCCTTGCTACGTCTGTTAGCTACCACAATCAAACTTTTGGAATACGAAATTGTTGGGCGTCTCATCGAAATGAAGCTACTCACGAAAAATTTGCTTGATAGTAATAAAAAAAAATGAACGGCTTATACTCCTTCCAATATAGTATACGTAAGTACGTTTTTTCGATTTTTCCCTTTACTTGTGCAACTTGATATTGCCAAATTCCTTGATTGTAGGTCAACAGGAAGTACCCTATAGGTTTTGTCTTTTGCGGTCGCCAAAATATGCGGCAAAAATTGAGCAATACGGCTGTATCTTTTGATTATGTTTACTAACCTATATGACTATATGTTTGATGACTGGCCTGTTGGTCTAGTGGTTAGTGACCCTGACTGCTAAGCCGGAGGTCGTGGGTTCGATCCCCACCAAGGACAAATCTTTGTGTGATGAGCATAAAGATTTGTTCTGTGTCTGGGTGTAATTTATCTATAATATGTATGTATTTACAAAAAAAATGTATTTAAGTAGTATATCAATTGTTAAGTACCCATAACACAAGCAAATATAATTGCTTACTTTGGGACTAGATGGCGCTGTGTGAATGTGGTAGAATATTATATTATATTATTATATAGCTTGTAGTATACAAACACCTTATAATCCATTGCGTGAACACTTATCATGCCACAATAACAGTTATAACACAAACAGCGCGATTATAACCGGATACGTCTCATTTATAAGCTCAGCGATTTATTCAGGCCACGGTCACCCATCATTTTCTAAGCCACGGGGGGTGCCCATTGATTTTTTTTGTTAGTCTGTAGATCGTGCACTTTTAATAAAGTATGTTAATCTAAATTAAAATTGTAACAACTATGGCGATTAAAAAGAGTGTCCTGAGTTTCTTGCCAAGTTCTTCTCAGAGCTCAACCTTGTCAGTGAACTGGCTGTAGGCAAATTTGCTGACACCTTTTGTCTTTGTATGACGTTCATAAGTATCATGTAAGTGATCCAAACGAAATAAAAAGATTTGATTTTGACTTTTGCCTTAAAATTTTAATTAGTATTACTTATCTACAAACTATATGCAACGCCGCTGGTTATGTCAGCGGCTCGGTGACTTTGTTGACACAAAAGCTATCCTGACGGTAAGTGGTTACCGCCGACGACGACAATAAAATAAGAGATGTTGACGAAAAAAATATGAGAAATGATTTTCTAGGGGTCTTGTTAGGCAGATGGCCATCAGACATATATTTCGCAAGCCATGTTAGTTTATAGACCGTGCACTTTTAGGACCAATATTTAGTTTGGTAATGTATCTATTTACTGGGTGTAATTTATATATAATATGTATGTATTTACAAAAAAAAAATGTATTTAAGTAGTATATCAGTTGTGTAGTATTTATTTATTTATTTAACTTCATACAAAGAATTTTTGTACAGGCGGACTTAATGCCTTAGGCATTTTCTACCAGTCAACCATTGGGTGGTGCAGAGAAATTGTAGAAGTAGATGTATAAATAAAAATAACAGGAAAGTTAAAATAATAAAAGCAACACACTTAACACAAGCAAATATAATTGCTTACTTTGGGACTAGATGGCGCTGTGTGAATGTGGTAGAATATTATATTATTAAAAAAATATTATGTTGATCTAAAATTTTGATTAGTCCAGAATTATTTAATTTTCTACTTTTATTAAATATTTTACAACACTCACACCGCGCCATCTAGTCCCAAAGTAAGCAATTACATTTGCTTGTGTTATGAGTACTAAACAACTGATATACTACTTAAATACATTTTTTTTGTAAATACATACATATTATAGATAAATTACACCCAGACACAGAAAAAACCTTTATGCTCATCACACAAAGATTTGTCCTGGGTGGGGATCGAACACACAACCTCTGGCTTAGCAGTCAGGGTCACTTACCACTAGACCAACAGGCCAGTCGATAATATCAATATGAGATTTTAAAATGATTTTCTAGAGATTTTTCTATATATTGTTAGGCAAATTTCCACCTGACCAATATTTCGACCAGTAGTTTCTTAGATTATAGTGTTCAATCAAACTAAATCTTCAGCTTTTTAATATTATTATATATAATATAATATAATATTCTACCACATTCACACAGCGCCATCTAGTCCCAAAGTAAGCAATTATATTTGCTTGTGTTATGGGTACTAAACAACTGATATACTACTTAAATACATTTTTTTTTTGTAAATACATACATATTATAGATAAATTACACCCAGACACAGAACAAACCCTTATGCTCATCACACAAAGATTTGTCCTGGGTGGGGATCGAACCCACGATCCTCCGGCTTAGCAGTCAGGGTCACTAACCACTAGACCAACAGGCCAGTCTATATAAGTATACATATCTGGATGTAGAATTCAAAATACATACTATTTTTTCACCATAAAGGCAAACAACCAATATATCAAGGTCTCTCATTGCAAATCTGTTCTACAACTTCAGAGCCCAAGATAAGTTGGTCTTACCAATATAATAAGACCTCTTAATTCAAGCAATTTACTCTTACAAATGGTTCTATGTAAATCGGTCAATCATCCAATTTACTAAGACCTCTCATCTAAAACATATTCTTCCACTTCAGAGCTCAAAATAAAACAGTCACCACCCAACAGATACCAACATAAATTGATCTCTAATATAGAACAAAGTATTTTAAACGACAGCTCTCACTATATTGGAAGTTTGACTATTAATCATTGTCAGGTCTGACAGCGAACATTTTGTTAGACTCAACAGGTCTAAGGTTCAATTTTGTGGAGTTATTTTTCTGTTTTAGTAGGAAATGTTGCGACTTGACTCGTAAAGGGGTAGGCAGATATCTGTTTTTAGGGTTCCGTACATCAAAAGTAAAAAACGAAACGCCTATGGGATCATTCAGCTATGTCTGTCCGTCTGTCAAGAATATATTTCTCAAGAACGCGTAGAGCTTTTTTTGTATATCAATGAATTAAATGCCGTGTAGTGACGAATTTTATTTTTTTATTTTATAAAGACAACGCCCGCACTAGGGAACGAGCCCTGTGTCGCGGGGAGCTTTACAAACATGAAACTAACGGACACAAAGTACACCCAGACTAGAAACAAATATCTATGAATCACACAAATATTTGTCTCGTGTGGGAATCGAACCCACGTCACCCAGCACGGCGATGTAGTGGCGAGGCGACCACCTTAACCACTGCGCCACGGTGACAGTCAATTAAGAATACATAATGTAACTAAACACACAAGGAAACAGCACAGAACAGAGAGACTTGGAAATCCCTAGAGGAGGCCTTCACCTTCGACACGAGGGGTTCTTACTAAAAACTGATATTTAAATTTTAGTTTATATTAAAAATTCTTAGTTTTTTTCGATTCGACGACGATTAAGACACAGGGCTTGTTCCCTAGTGTGGGCGTTGTCTTATAAAAAAAAAATAAAATAAAAAAAAAAAATTACAAATACATAATATTTTATATTCAAAAACTTATTTTTAAGTAAGAAATAAAAGGCTATTTATTTTTATTTTTATTATATTTTTTTAATGTAACTACCCCTTCTCAACCCGTGGGTGTCGTAAAAGGCGACTAAGGCACCTTAAGCAGACAAGAGCACTGCTACAAAAGGAAAATTCAAAACAAATCCTATACCAACCCGTCTGGCCAGCGTGGTATAGTAGGATAAATTCTCTCCACATTCTTTGGAGGAGTCCCGTGTCCAGCAGTGGGACGTTTATGGGTTGAAATGATGATGATGAATCATAAAACCAAGTTCTTATATTTGATATTTTACAGACGATTTATTATTTCCCAAAAACGCTACGGTGTTAAATTGATATTTGAGAAGTATCTCTGCTTATATACATTTATACAATAAAATATTTACACCTAACTTAAAAATATACACAGCTAACCTATTTAAAAAAAAAGAACCAGATACTCTATTTACAGGAAATTCCTATAAATATAATATCTGATTAAGATCAGATTCCTGAGGAAACGTACCCAAAAGGCTAGCTACATTACCGCGTCGGATAGCAAGGCTAATGCGTTGCCCCAGGTAGAGGCCAGCCCTTGGATCATGTGATACCTCAGAAACAGGCTTAGAAATTTCACGATAAAATTTGTGAGCGTTTGGCCCCCAAGGTCCAACAGTTTCAACCCCAAAAGGCTCAAAAATGTAAGTCTCACCAAGACTTTCATATTTACGCCTCTTGAGGCACTCTGCAGAATTATCAGCAGAACCCGCTTTAATACCAGTCCGCGAAAGATGAGATGCCGCCAGTGTGTCAACGCAAGTAGCATTCTGCTTACCTATTCGGGGTTAATACTATATTATATTTAAAACGTGTTTATGTCATAGTCAAAGGTCGATATGCAGTCTATTCCCGGAATGACTGGTTTATCCTAGGTTAGGTTTAGGTTAGGTTAGACTTCAAGGTTTTTTATTATTATTTAGTGTGTAATCATTAATTAAAACTCATAAATCTAACGGTGTGGTGCATTGCTGCATCACTTTACACGCTACCCAAATTGTAAATTACAAAGAGTGTCGTGTCTTGCCAGTTCTTCTCATAGCTCCACCCCGTCAGCGAACTGGTCGTAGGCAAATTTGCTGACACTAACTTTTCGGATAACCTGTTACATTCTTAACTTGTGACTTTCATAAGTGTTACTTTGTAACCTAGATGAATAAACGATATTTAATTTAATTTCTAGTCAGAGCTGAGAATTGTCAAGTTAAACCTAGGAGCGCCGAAGCTTCTTTGACTATAACAATATAGTAATATTATAAAGCTGCCTGACTGCCTCGGTGGCGCAGTGGAAAGTGTATACGACTGCTGTGCAAGAGGTCCCGGGTTCGATTCCCGGGTCGGGTTAAAATTGTATTTGGCTTTTTTTTTTCCCCGGAGTTTGGTAAACAAATGTTCCCGGTAGATGTCAATAGGCTCGCCCCCTATTTCATGAGACCAAACATAGCTGGCGAAATGTGGGTGTGAAACACCTCTGCCTACCCCTTCGGGAAAAAGGCGTGATGCTAAGTTATGTTATTTTATTATACAGCTAAATAGTTTGTTTGTTTGAAGAATAGGATCTCAGAAACTACTGATCCGATTTGATAAATTATTTTAGTTTGAGATAGCCCCTTTATCGAGGAAGGTATAGGCTATATATCATCACGCTACGGCCAATAGGAGCTAAGCAGAGGCAAAAAAAGCGACGGGTGCGAAGCCGCGCGACTTCTAGTATACTATATAACAAATTCAGCTAACAACCCTGCGATCCTTACCAAGGATAACAATAACCCTGTCGCGTTTGAGCC
Source organism: Laspeyria flexula (assembly GCA_905147015.1). Classification (NCBI taxonomy): domain Eukaryota; kingdom Metazoa; phylum Arthropoda; class Insecta; order Lepidoptera; family Erebidae; genus Laspeyria; species Laspeyria flexula. The sequence continues at coordinate 635,297 of LR989979.1, forward strand.
TATCGATCGGTGTCAACCTCTTATTCAAGTTGTGACAGACACAGGCCGTTAAACGTTTGCTGACACAAACTCGATGTGTCATTGTGACGAAGATTGCCACAGAATTTTAGGCGATTTCAACTGACTACGGAAAGTGGTTGATGTGTTTACTTTAAGGAAAGGTTGATAAATAATAATAATATTCTACTACATTCACACAGCGCCATCTAGTCCCAAAGTAAGTAATACTTGCTAGCGTTATGGGTACTAAACAACTGATACACTACTTAAATACATTTTTTTTGTAAATACATACATAATATAGATAAATTACACCCAGACACAGAACAAACCTTAATGCTCATCACACAAAGATTTGTCCTGGGTGGGGATCGAACCCACGACCTCCGGCGTAGCAGTCAGGGTCACTACCCACTAGGCCAACAGGCCAGTCAAAATGCAGCGTATTTAACGACGCAATATACGCTACAAACAAAACTCGCTCCAACTTCACAGGGTAGGATCGCTAGGGTTAACACGACACGGTTTTTTGAGTTACTGTTAATTAGAGGGGTAAATTGTTACCGTGTTACTGTATTTAACTGTAACAGTCCAGTTAGAGAGTTTTGGGATTGTGGGGTGGGGTTCGGGTTTGTGTGGGTGTGTTTATTAGCGATGGTGGTTAAGTTCGCAGTTCGATTCCGACGGATGGTGTTTAAGTTATTGTTATTGTTAATGACGGGCCTGTTGGTCTAGTGGTTAGTGACCCAGATTGCTAAGCCGGAGTTCATGGGTTCGATCCCCACCCAGGACAAATATTTGTGTGATGAGCTTGATTGTTTGTTCTGTGTCTGGGTGTAATTTTTCTAAAATATGTATTTACAAAAAAAAATGTATTTAAGTAGTATATCAGTTGTTTAGTACCCATAACACAAGCAAATATAATTGCTTAATTTGGGACTAGATGGCGCTGTGTGAATGTGGTAGAATATTATAATATCATTATTATATTGTATGTAATTATCCGTGTAGTGATGGATTAAGAATATATAATGTCACAATCCTATTTCTACTCGTAAGTGTCATACAAGGCGCCTAAGGAAGAAACCTATAATATATTTATTTATTTATTTAATCTTAATACGTATTGTCCTTACAGGAAACCTAATGCAACAATACGATACTAAATCTAAACAACAAAGTACAAACAAGTAAATATAATTAAAAAAAATTAATAACCCGACTGCAAAATATCAACAGAGAGCAACGCATTAAAAAGACCGTAAAATTATTGTAATATTATTATACCTAATTAAATTTAAATACATAACATATGTATATATTTGTAATCTCCATTTGATTCCCTTTATTTTGATACTCTACTCGATTGGTTTCGTTAAAAAAAAAATTGAACTACTTACAATTTGGAGTCAACAGCCCGCCGTTTAAGTCTTTTTATTCTTAAAACCTATCTAAGGACACTTGGGTTTTCTAGACGAATCTAACGATACCCTAATTGTCAAAATCCATCCAGCCGTTTGGAAGATTCGTGGGAATTAAGAAATTTACAAACATACAAGATACGCGCGAAAAACAATACCCGTCCTGACAGTCGGTTAAAAATAGATCGCCGAAAAGTATGTGATGGATTCACGTGAGAACGGCTCGACCGATTTGGTTAATTCTTTTTTTGTTGTATTTACTATTGTCGAGGCAAGGCATGTATGTATGAGATTATACAAAAAAAGTGAGTGTAAAATTGAAATTTTGTGTTTTATAATCTCCATATAAACATTTGAAAATGGAACATTATCACGAATAACAAAATATGGCGGCACAAAGTTCGCCGGGTCAGCTTGTATTAAATAAATATGTGGTACACAGTACCACAATGCTACAAACGCCTCATCTATTCACATAGAGATGTGGACCCTATTCACGTTGTAACCTGAGGCATGGGGAGAGTAATGGCGCGGTCACTCGTACTCAAACATATGCATATTGTTGAGGCATAGTTATTGATTGGCGTCCATTTTGTAGCTAGCGGGTTTACGGGGATAAGCAGTAAGTAATCTATACTAAAAATATCATAAAGCGGAACTTTGTTTATTTGTTTTAACGTGATGTTTTCAGGAAATCCTGGGTGAAATTGAGAATTTTTTTTTAGTGTTAGGTAGTCCCAAGTAAGGTAAGGTAAGTAGTGGCAAACAGACGTACGGTCCGCCTGATGGTAAGCGGTTACCGTAGCCTATGGGCGCCTGCAACACCAGGGGCATCACGAGCGCGTTGCCGACCCTTAAAAAACCTATTCACTCCTTTTTTGAAGAACCCCATACTGTAGTCCCTTGGGAAAACCTCGTTAGGGAGTTCATTCCACAACCTGATAGTTCTTGGGAGGAAATTCCTCTGGAACCGCGCGGTACGAGACCATTTCTGTTCTAAGGTGTGGGGATGAACTCCCTGCCGATGATGCCATTTATCGAGGAGGGCTTTAGGCTATATAACATGATACCATACGGCCAATAGGAACTGTGCGGTATAAAGCCTGTACTCTGTAGTTCCTTGATAAATGGGCTATCTGACACTAAAATATTTTTTCAAATCGGATCAGTAGTTCCTGAGATACTAGCGTTCAAACAAACAAACTCTTTAGCTTTAAAAGTCCAAGTGACTTGTAAACGTCACAGTTAAGAATCTGTCAATCTGCTTGACAGATTCGAATGGGAGAAGCCACCACAGATTGTAAAAATAATAATAATAATAATATTCTACCACGTTTACACAGCGCCATGTAGTCCCAAATTAAGCAATTACATTTGCTTGTGTTATGGGTACTAAACAACTGATATACTACTTAAATACATTTTTTTTTTGTAAAAACATACATATTATAGATAAATTACACCTAGACACAGAACAAACCTTGATGCTCATAACACAAAGATTTGTCCTGGGTGGGGATCGAACCCACGACCTCCGGTTTAGCAGTCAGGGTCACTAACCACTAGACCAACAGGCCAGTCAGCAGCCAGTAAAATTTATTATTATTGTGTGTATATTGTTGTATTGTTGTTTATAATCTGTGTTTTTATTTTCTAAGATTTATGTATTGTGCGCCGTGTTTATCGGACATAATAAAATATTTTTCTTTCTTTATAATATTAGTATAGATCAGAATTGAACCCACACCAACCAAAACACAACTCTCTTAAAAGTAACACAAAACCACTGATCCAACTTACCCAACTCGAAGGGCTCTATAAGTAGATAATTTTAAACAATACCCCTGCACCCCACTCTACCCTCGGCTTATCCTTTGATCTTAGAGACGGCGGCATCCTTTGATACCTAACTTGATCTTAACTTCAGTTATCTTGTCAACTAGAAATTCTCTCAAGTTTAAGTTAAAAATTATTTTGTTATAGTTTTTTTATGGCCTGTTGGTCTAGTGGTTAGTGACTCTGATTGCTAAGCCGGAGGTCGTGGGTTCGATCCCCACCCAGGACAAATCTTTGGTTCTGTGTCTGGGTGTAATTTATCTATAATATGTATGTATTTTTTGTGGTAGAATATTATATTATTATTAATAATAATAAAAATATTCTACCACATTCACGCAGCGCCATCTAGTCCCAAGTTAAGCAATTATATTTGCTTGTGTTATGGGTACTAAACAACTGATATACTACTTAAATACATTTTTATTTTGTAAATACATATATTATATTATAGATAAATTACACCCAGACACAGAACAAACCTTTATGCTCATCACACAAAGATTTGTCCTGGGTTCGAACCCACGATCTCCAGCTTAGCAGTCAGGGTCACTGACCACTAGACCAACAGGCCAGTCAAAATAATGTTAATATTGTTTTCTTTTGTTTATTGTTGTATATTGATCCACGTTTATTTGACATATCTTTTATAAATATGTGAGAACCTAGTGTCTAGATAAACCTAATATAAGGCTTGAAGACACTACGAACTAAAATTTGTAAACTATTTATTAATAAATATATTAATCTATCTATATATCTACAACTTCTATTTACAATACTATAAATAAATAACAATACAAAAGGTAATATGGGCTAGGTGTCAAAGTATTCGGCATCACTGTCACAAGGGAAAGTGCCCAGAAGGCTAGCAGCATTGCCACGCTGGATGGCAATGCTGATTCTATCTAATCCGTCACTACACAGACCAAGAATAGTAAATATATTCAATATGAGAATAAAGTATTTGTTTTCGTATTGTTGACTCTTTAAGTCCACAGGTGGACTGGCAAAAAGCCAGGATATAGCCAGGTGCAGTGTTTACTTTGTTATTTATATTATACTTTGACTGGCATGTTGGTCTAGTGGTTAGTACTAACTGCTAAGCCGAAGGTCGTGGGTTCGATCTCCACCCAATCTTTGTGTGATGAGCATGATTGTTTGTTCTGTGTTTGGGTGTAATTTATCTATAATATGTATGTATTTACAAGAAAAATATATTTAATAAGGGGAGGCCTATGTTCAACAGTGAACGTCATTGGGCTGATATGATGATGATAATACAAAAAAATATATATATCTAAAGCTGTGGTGCTCTGCTGCATCACTTTACACGCTACCCAAATTATAAATTACAAAAGATTGTAACTATCCATTTTTAAAAAAGAGTGTCGTGAGTTTCTTGCCAGTTCTTCTCATAGCTCCACCCCGTCAGCGAACTGGTCGTAGGTAAATTTACTGACACTACTTTTCGGATAACCTGTTACATTTTTGTGACTTTCATGTTACCTTGTAACCTAGATGAATAAACGAGATTTAATTTAATTTCATATTATAAGTATGGATGTGAGGCTGGAACAGCATCGTCTTCAGCACTCGTGTACATCCTCACCAAACCGACAACAAAAACATTTAACTTTTATAAACGTAAATTCAAAATGGCTACCAAACATCAAAGGCCTTACGAAGGAAGTTTTCTCAAAGAAAATTCGCTGTACCCAGTCAGAGGGAGATTGTTTTTTTAGGATCTATTTCCTTGTGGTAAGATATTATATATTTTCATGGGTTCACTCGAGTGGTTAGTAATAAAACAAGGGGTAAGTCGACTGGCCTGTTGGTCTAGTGGTTAGTGACACTGACTGCTAAGCCGGAGGTCGTGGGTTCGATCCCCACCCAGGACAAATCTTTGTGTGATGGGCATGTTTGTTTGTTCTTTGGTGAAATTTATCTATAATATGTATGTATTTACAAAAAAAAATGTTTGTTTAGTACCCATCAAGCAAAGACACAAGCAAATATAATTGCTTAATTTGGGACTAGAGGCGCTGTGTGAATGTGGTAGAATATTATATTATAAGGATAGACGTATAGACCTGTATATACTGAAAATTAGAGATTGTATTAGGTTCGCACCATATATATCGGGGGCTCGAGTCTGCTAACACAAACGTAACATAATAACACACACAAGCGTAACCTGTATCTTATTTACTTTTAATAAGGGCCTTTATATCAACGAAAAACTCGTGTGTCAGAAAATGGTATAATAATTATAAAATATAATTACTTAAGTATTATTTATTTACTTCAATGTTAGAAATAGGAAATGTAAGAGACAATATATTTGCCATACTCTGAATATACTTATATTTTGTACGAATATTATTAATTTAGAAAGAGCATAGTGATAAGAAAACACTTAAAACAGTATTCACATATTAAATCACAACTATATTATTATATAAATTATTTATTTAAATCTTAAAATAAGGCTATTCCTTTTTATGTTTTTATAATTTTGATCATTGTATACTTATCTTATTTTACTCCGAGAGCTCCTCATCGATCAACGTCTCAAGCAAAAGTGATCTAATCGAGTCAGAACATTCGTTTTTATAGGCGACGACAAACAAGTATGACTCACGTTTGACAGCTGAACAGTTAACATTCAAATACATCGTGTTTTGTTTAAAAATTATATTATTACTAATATAAATCAATTATAAATCAAAATTATTATTACTAAATCAATTTTTAACTTACATTCCAGCAAGAAATAATTTTAATGTACTAATTAAATGGATATAAATCTAACACGTGCGAAACCGGGAGCCGAAACTAGTTAACCAATACTGATAAATTGCAAACGAAACCATCGCAATATCATAGTATAGACCGTCTTTTGTTCACCTGCCTGAAAATATTTAGGTCAGCACTACTTAGGGTTGGCACCTATCGAAATATTCGGAGCAAAACTTACTCACACTGTCACTGTGGCGTAGTAGTTCAATGTGGTCGCCTCGCCACTGCATTGCTGTGCCGAGTGACGTGGGTTCGATACCCACAAGAGTTATTTGTTTCGAATCTGAGTGTACTTTGTGTCTACAGTTAGTTAGATAGATAGTTCACATAAAAAAGACATTTTGAAACAGAACTCATTTATTAATTTATCATCAATTCTAGATGTAGTCAAAGTTAATAGGAGTCAGACTATTTTCTAGAGGTCACTCTTTTTGAGGCTAGAGAATAATTTGGTTAGAAGAGAAAGAGAGAATACGTTTGATTCAAGTTTCATAAAAATGTTGCACCTACTGATATGTAAATAAATAAATATTCTACCACATTCACACAGCGCCATCTAGTCCCAAATTAAGCAATTACATTTGCATGTGTTTTGGGTACTAAACGACTGATATACTAATTAAATACATACATAATATAGATAAATTACACCCAGACACAGAACAAACCTTTATGCTCATCACACAAAGATTTGTCCTGGGTGGGGATCGAACCTACGACCTCCGGCTTAGCAGTCACGGTCACTAACCACTAGACCAACAGGCCATTTGACAAATGTAATTAATATTTATTATTATTGTTGCAATAAATAATTTAATATCTAAAAAAGCTATCCCGTTACCTATATTATTTTATATTTCAATCACAAAAAATTGCATGTTCGTACAGAACCTTCAGTGCCTAAGTCAGACTCGCATTTGACCGGCTTTTAATTATGCTTCTGGTATTGCAGGCTTCCAGGGGCTACGGTAATCGCTTACCATTAGATGCGCCGGTAAGCTCATGATATAGAATAAAATACAATCGATAAACGTCCCACTGCTGGGCACGGATCTCCTCCAAAGAACGTGGAGAGAATTTAGTCTACTATACCACGCTGGCCAGACGGGTTGGTATAGGGTTTGTTTCGAATTTTCCATTTCTTGCAGTGCTCTTGTCTGCATAAGGTTACTCTCTCTTCCTCTCTCCTAACTTTGTGCTGTGCTCGACAGGGGTCCATAATTGTAACCTACATTATACATACCACCTATTTGTACTCTTCTATCATGAAATCCCAGTATTGAGATTTTCCCGGAGTTTGGTAAACATATGTTCCCCATTGACGACAATAGGCTCGCCCCCTATTTCATGGGACCAAACATAGCTGGCGAAATGTGGGTGTGAAACACCTCTGAGTACCCCTTCGGGGAAAAAGGCGTGATGCTATGATTCCTATTTGTACATTATAGCAATAAATTATTGAGTATTAAGTATTACGAGTATATTAGTGACAGCCCTACCGAAGTGAACCGTACATTTCTCTGTTACATACAATAGATTCTGCAAGTTAGAATACGAACGGCCTGTTGTTCGATCGATAGATATTAATATTGGGATTTGTGTAATACATTTATTATATACTAGAAGTGGCGCGGGGCTTCGCCCCCGTCCAGTTAGCTAGTATTAACAAAAAAGAATACACAACAGCACCCCATTAAGTCCCACTGCTGGACTCGGATCTCCTCTCCTCTAACTAGAGAGCTGAGAAGGTTTGGGCCATAATCCACTCACGCTGGCTTAGTGCGGGTTGGTGGATCAGACATATTCATAGAATTTCTTCTAGGGTATGTGTGTTTCCTCACGATGTTTTCCTTCACCGTTAGCAGATGTAGTGTAGTATTATTATTATATTATTGTTATAGTTTAATTAGTATTAATTGTATTTACATAACCACGAAAACTGTTTTTGCTGAGCACACAAAATTTACATTCCAAGCCAGCTCTAATATGCTAATATCGTTGTTATACATTTTTGTTTTGCTTGTAATGTGTATTGTGAGCCTAAATAAATAAATAAAAGATGGTAAGTCACTTGACTAGTACATATAAATTCCACAAAGTGGAATCCACATTGGTACTGCTTCAGGATCGAACTCAGACCGCGTGATTTGCACCCCGATCCTTTATCCATTCAGCCATAAAATAATGTCAGTGCTAAATTAATAGAAATTAGATCGAATTAATTTGTTTAAGAAAAATTCCGTGCAATGCCATGCCAGCACTGGGCAGGCCTTCGAATCAACTAAAACCAGAATGTACTTATTGAATTCCGTTTGACATAATATACAAGATGGCGTCGTGCCAAGTTGTCAAAATGGCTGCCGTTTGGCGCCAAAACTTAGTGATTTATCTTTTAAGGGTAGTTGGCACTTGACAATTATTGAAAAAGGGTTGCCTAGTTATAAAATGGTTTATTTCTTTGCCAGTTTTTTTTCTGCGTATACTGTAATAATAAGGTTATGGGTAGTTCTAACTGCTTGGTTGTAATATATTACTGAGTTTGTCATTAAGGATTCTGTAATAGTTAAAATTGGATTCAAGCTTTCTTGTTGACCGAATGGATAAGTGAACGGCATGCAAATCATGGAGTCCGGGTTCGATTCCGACCGACAGAAACAATGTGGAATTTATATATTTTTATGTATTTTCTTATTAAAACTATAAATATCTATTTATTAAAATATTATTTAATTTAATTAGTAAATGTGACGTATGATGTCCGTTCCAACCACACAGGGTCCTAACAGAATACCAGCGCTATCTTGACATTATTATATTTCAAGGTAGCTAGGACCATTTTTGTTTTTCACAATTAGTAATAAGTAATTTCGTCTACTTTACTGTAATTATGTTTAAGTGAGACCAAAATTAATTATTTTTCTATCTTTCTTTCTATATGTACCAGTCAAGTGACTAAACATCTGCTGTGTGTGTCTGATTTACTGTCATTGAATTTTACATTTCACGCCCCGATTCGATACCTGTCAATTTTGTAAACGCCCCCTTATTTGTAACAACTATGGCGATTAAAAAGAGTGGCCTGAGTTTCTTGCCAAGTTCTTCTCAGAGCTCAACCTTGTCAGTAAACTGGCTGTAGGCAAATATACAGACACCTTTTGTCTTTGTATGACGTTCATAAGTATCATGTATGTGATCCAAATGAAATGAAAAGATTTGACTTTGACTTAATCTATACAAATAAATAAAATTGGTGTGTCTGTTTGTAATAATAAAACAACCGCTTTTTACTACATGCATTTGAATGTGTATACCGTACATATACCAAAATATTTTTTTTTTCAATTTTTGTCTGTCTATTTGTTCCAGCTAATCTTTGGAACGGCTGGACCGATTTCGACGGGATTTTCACTGGCAGATAGCTAATGTCACAAGGAGTAACTTAGGCTACTTTGCTATTGAAAAAATATCAGGGTTCCGTAAAAAAAACATTAAAACTCCAAGAATGCGGGATAAGTTGTCCACGCGAACGAAGTCGCGGGCGAACTAGTTAATAAATAAATGTTAGATTAAACTAACTTGGGTGCTGGACCTCAAGACCTCCACATTCACTGAGCCTTTCCTTCGGTGGTAAACAGGCTTAATTGACGGTAAGCGTTTACTGGAGCCTATAGACTCCTGCAACGTCAGAGGCTTCACAAACTCTTTGGCAACAGTTTATAACGCTTCCCCAATGAGCTCTGGAAGTGTTTTTTAATCTGTGGTCCTACTATCCATTAGAACCTTTCAAAGAGTATCAGTACCAAACAGTTTGTACGCAAAGAGAATGCTTTTACGGCGTCCCATTAAAAAATTGAGGTCACCTGCATTATAGCGTATCGGTTTTTGGACGTGGCTTTGTTTTGTGAAACGAAATTATCGTTCAGGAAGTAGTATTTCATTTTAGTTTGAGATTGAACAATCTGTTAGGGTCCTATCCTGGCAGAAAAATAAATAAAAATAAGTGATAGAATGTGGAAAATACAAATAGTTTTAAAATTTTTAAAACCTTATTAACACATTGAACGCCAGACTGCATACAATGGAAATTTAATTGTTTGTCGGACAACGGTGTCCAACATGGCGTTTAAAGACTTAAGCTGTGTTGGATCATCAGTGTCTAAACTATTCCAAATTTCATATCTGGCCATGGTCTGTTGGTCTAGTTGTTAGTGACCCTGACTGCTACGCCGGAGGTCGTGGGTTCAATCCCCACCCAGGACAAATCTTTGTGTGATGAGCATAAAGGTTTGTTCTGTGTCTGGGTGTAATTTATCTATAATATGTATGTATTTACTTAAAAAAAATGTATTTAAGTAGTATATCAGGTGTTTAGTACCCATAACACAAGCAAATATAATTGCTTATTTAGGGACTAGATGGCGCTGTGTGAATGTGGTAGAATATCATATTATATTATATCGATAGCTTAAATAGATTTCGAGACAGACAGACAAAATGACAGAGCGAGACCAAAAAGGTTACTAATAGACCATAAACAAGCTAGACCGCTAGTCAAAATCTTGACAACTCTCCAAAAACCTAATCAACCTTATTTTAACCAGCAACATAATGAATCTCTTTTCATTCAAACTTTTATGGAAGTTCAATAATTTATTCAAAAAAAGTTATTCAAACTTCACGAAAGTTTATTTGGAGTTCCAGATTTGAATAAACCAACAAAATGTTATTCACTTTCAGTCGGAGTTTGAGTTTCACTTCGATTAACTGACGAAATGGATAAGATAAGATAAAAGCTTACAGAGAAACGTATATAATATATATTTCCGAAGTAAAAATGTTTCTTTACATAGAATAACGTCTTTTTCCCCACTGCTGGGCTCGGGTTTCCTCTCCTCTATCTAGAGAGCTGAGAGGGTTTAGGCCATAATCCTCACACGCTGGCCTAATGCGGGGTTGATCAGAAATCGATGGAAGAAACGTGGGAATAAATATAGAAATTTACAAGCATACGAGCGAAAAACAACACCCTTCCTGGCAGTCGGGTAAAAAGAAGATTCAGACAGGTGGTCTTACTGTCTCAGTCGACGGACAGCCAATATTTGTACTTTATCGGGCTCTGTATACTAGCCTAACGCGTTTCTTGTATTTGTGCTTTGACTTGGTCTTTCTCATGGCTTAGCTCAACTAATTCTATTTTCTTTTGTTGTGTCCAAAGCTCTGATTAGGAGAGATAAGGCTTAAGGCTGCTTTTCCATCAGAGATGTCAAAGTCAAATCTTTTTATTTCATTTGGATCATATACTTATGAACGTCATACAAAGACAAAAAAAAAGTGTCAGAAAATTTGCCTACAGCCAGTTCACTGACAAGGTTGAGCTCTGAGAAGAACTTGGCAACAAACTCAGGCCACTCTTTTTAATCGCCAGCGAGGATGCGAGGTTTATTTTGAATCAATATAATCGCTTTCCTTTCAATAAAGGTACCTATAGAATACCAGGAAAATGACGCAACGTTAAAAAACATCCAGATCATTGGGTTTCTATTAGAAATCCCGCGTTCAAAGAAAAAATAAATACAGTGATATCTCACTACACGCCCCTCCCACTAGTCATATTTTCGAATACCCTTCCCCCTTTCGAGCCTCACGTGATTAATGGACGACCCCATATAGAGCGGTAGTGCGATCGCACGCGACAGAATCGACGATGCACTCTCACTCCCTATCTCTGTCTAGTAAATGACGGTGACATGCGATGGTGGCTGAATGGATAAGTGACCGGAGTGCAATCACGCGGTCTGAGTTCGATCCCGACCGGCAGTACCAATGTGGAATTCACTTTGTGGAATTTATATGTACTAGTCAAGTGACTTACCATCTGCTAACGGTGAAGGAAAACATCGTGAGGAAACACACATACACTAGAAGTAATTCTATGAGTATGTCTGATCCACCAACCCGCACTAGGCCAGCGTGAGTGGATTATCTCTCTCAGCTCTCTAGATAGAGGAGAGGAGACCCGAGCCCAGCAATGGGATTTAATGGGTTGCTGATTGCAAATGACAGTTCAAAGTGACAGAAAAGGCTAGAAGCAGACAGTAAAGGGTCGGCAACGCGTTCGTGATGCCCCTGGTGTTGCAAGCGTCCATAGGTAACGTCTTACCGCTCGTTTCCCCCAGCAATGAATAAAAAACTAACATAACTAGCACAATGACTGTCACCGTGGCGCAGTGGTTAAGGTGGTCGCCTCGCCACTACATCGCCGTGCTGGGTGACGTGGGTTCGATTCCCACACGAGACAAATATATGTGTGATTCATAGATATTTGTTTCTAGTCTGGGTGTACTTTGTGTCCGTTAGTTTCATGTTTGTAAAGCTCCCCGCGACACAGGGCTTGTTCCCTAGTGCGCGCGTTGTTAAAAAAAAAAAATGTGTATGAGACACCCCTGCCTACCACTTCAGGTATAAAGTCGTGATAGTAGCATGAACCATAATGACATCATACAATATTAAAATGAAGGCTGTTCAGTCTAGACACGACGTGAAATTCCCAAAAGTGAAAACGATTGCAATTAAATTCATTAATTTACTAATTAAACATAGATATTAAAAAAAAATTGTCCGTATAGTGACGGATTAAGAATACATAATGTCACTACCCCATCTCAACCTGTGGGTGTCGTAAAAAGACCTGTCGTAAGCAGACAATAGCACTGCGAGAAAAGGAAAATTCGAAACAAAACACTATATCAACCTGTCTGGCCAGTGTGATATAGTTGGCCAAATTTCCTCTAAAATCTTTGGAGTAGATTCGTGCCCAGCGTTCGTTTATGGGTTGAAATGATAATTAAAAAACAATACTGCCTTGGTTGTGGAGCAACAATAAGTGCGACTATTACTCATATCTCTGGGCTTGTTTAGAACGCGATAGGGGCAATATCTTATAGCAAAAACATCATCATCATCATTTCAACTCATAAACGTCCCACTGCTGGGCACGGTTCTCCTCCAAATAATGTGAAATGAATTTAGCCTACTATACCACGCTGGCCAGACGGGTTGGTATAGGGTTTGTATCGAATTTTCCTTTTCTCGCAGTGCTCTTGTCTGTATAAGGTTATTCTCTTAGTCGCCTCTATAATTTAATACATAGGAGCAAACAGTTGTTGAAATGTCGGAATAATACCCTTCTGCCTACCCCTTCGGGGAAAAATGTGGATTATAATATAGTTCTTAGACCAAGCGCCTGTTTCACCACTAGCAAATATGTGCTAGATAGCCTATATGAAATTTAGTTGACAGATTTTTGACGTAATTTTCATATAAAATCTGTCAAAAAAGTCTCAGGTAGTTTATTAGATTATTTGAAAGTGTAACTGGCCCTTAGTGTACTTTGAAAGAAAGAAAGAAAGAAAGAATAGGTTCATTATGAAGTGCCTTACAGGACTTATACAAAGCAGAAGTTGTTTTAAAAAAAATGTATTCCATAGCGTCTACGAAAAGCGTAGCAGTGCTACGAAACTCGTAGCATTTCGTAGATGTTCGTAGCATTGACTTTAATTCTGAACTATCATAGCAAAAAAAATGGATGGTAGATTAATTAATCTCATAGTTTAATTGGATATCGTATAATCGGCTAAAGATGAGATTAGGTTACTTTTTCCCCGAAGAGGTAGGCAGAGGTGTTCTACACCCACATTTCACCAGCTATGTTTGGTCCCATGAAATAGGGGGCGAGCCTATTGTCCTATTTATTCCTATTCCTATTATCCTAGAACATCGGTTTTTTTTACCAAACTCCGGGAAAATCTCAATACTGGAATTTCCTGATAGAAAAACCTAATACAAATTTTACCCGACCCGGGAATCGAACCTGGGACCTCTTGCACAGCAGTGTATACGCTTTTTTTTTTTTTTAATACTACGACGGTGGCAAACAGACGTACGGTCCGCCTGATGGTAAGCGGTTACCGTAGCCTATGGGCGCCTGCAACACCAGGGGCATCACGAGCGCGTTGCCGACCCTTAAGAAACCTATTCACTCCTTTTTTGAAGAACCCCACACAGTAGTCCCTTGGGAAAACCTCGTTAGGGAGTTCATTCCACAACCTGATAGTTCTTGGGAGGAAATTCCTCTGGAACCACGCGGTACGAGACCATTTCGGTTCCAAGGTGTGGGGATGAACTCCCTGCCGATGGCGAGCGGTGCGATGGTAGAAGGTGGCCGTGGACACTTCCCGCTGCGCCACCGAAGCAGTGCACTAAGGCAGAACTTTTATCTAAATACTATTTAATATAATTATCTGCGTACTGACGGATTCATCATCATCATCATCATCATATCAGCCGTATGAAGTCCACTGCTGAACATAGGCCTCCTCAAGAGATTTCCAATAGGGCCGGTTGTTTGCGGCCTGCATCCAGCGCGATCCTGCTATTCGGATCAGATCGTCTGTCCACCTTGTGGGTGGGCGTCCTACGGTGCGTGGTCTCCATTCGAGAACTTTTCGGACGGATTAAGAATACATAATGTCACTACCCCATCTCAACCCGTGGGTGTCGTAAGACGACTATGGGAGTAACCTTATGCAGACAAGAACACTGCTAGAAAAGGAAAATTCGAAACAATCTCTATACCAACCCTTGTGACCAGCGTGGTATAGTAGACTAAATTCCCTCCACATTCTTTGAAGGAGACCCGTGCCCAGCAGTGGGACGTTTGTGGGTTGAAATAATGATGATGATGATTGAATATAAGGATCAAAATTGCGTAATGGCATTTATGGTCTTATAGCCTCTTTTTTACTGTTAATAATAATAATATTCTACCTCATTCACACAGCGCCATCTAGTCCCAAAGTAAGCAATTATATTTGCTTGTGTTATGGGTACTACACAATTGATATACTACTTAAATACATTTTTTTTTGTAAATACATACATATTATAGATAAATTACACCCAGACACAGAACAAACCTTCATGCTCATTACACAAAGATTTGTCCTGGGTGGGGATCGAACCCACGACCTCCGGCTTAGCAGTCAGGGTCACTAACCACTAGACCAACAGGCCAGTCAAACTGTTACTGCGATATACAAAAACCCATCTTATAAGATAAAGATAAAAGGCTATAAAAAGACTGTTGTTCAGAATCAGTAGCAGAATCAATTCCAACAGTTTTTATACCATGTTATATTTTTTGTCAAAAATTTATTAAAATTTTAAAAGCTGGACACTGTTGTTTGAAGTGTATCAATGGCCGCCTAACGCCTTGTGCACCGTCTACTCGCAGCGATAAATAAATAAGTACTAAATAGGTACATAGACTACTGATATTTGACAATAAAAGATTATTGTTATTATTAAGTTAAGTACAACTTTTTCAAAACATATTTATGCTGTCTACTAGTACACATTTAATTTATGTTAATTAATAGGTATACTGGTGAAAACTTGTAATTGGCCTTTGTTAAGTTAAACATGATTTTTCTGTTTTTTCTGTATAGCTGTAAGTTTTCCGAAAATAATAAAATAAAATAAAAATAAAATAAATATTCGGCGCGCGACAGCAATAAGCTTGAAAAATGCTTTTAAATGCGTGAGAATTATTTTTCTGATTCTATAAATAAAAAGACGTTTGGGGTGTTTTAAACTATCTTAATGACGCAGCGGGAGTGTATCCTGTCTCAATTCCCCGGTCGAACAAAAATAATCGGTTTTTATATCATAAAATTCTCAATCCTACGCCTTCGAAAAAAAGGCGTGATGATATTTTTATCAAAAAAGTATTAACTTATATTCTGTTTCGTTTTATCTGATCGCCTGAAAAATTCTGACAATAAAAATTTACGCAAAGCTCTCTTCTAACTTTATTTTAATTAATCAAATGACTGGTATAGTTAAATAAAAATAGGTTAGAAAATTTCAAGCCACTTGAATGTGGCTTTCAAGCCCCTAGAATAAGTCTGACTTCATAATACTTAAGAAATACCAATAATATATTAGCATGAAGTTAATATATAATATAATATCGATCTATTTCCATAATGGCAGACTCAATAAAATAAATTCAATTTCAAACCAATAAAATTTATTGCAATATTTGCATAAATTGCAATTGGAAACATAAAAAAATCAATTTTGCATATAATTTGCATTCAAACGGGCTACTTTGTCTACATTGAGATCTGTCACGATATCTAAAGTCGCAATTGATTTATATATTAAATGGATATTTTAATAAAAATTTTAACGATAAACGTTGAATAGTCATAAAATATTATATTATTAAAATAATTTTTAAACCTTATTTCTAAATTGTGCAATAAAAGCATAGCAAAAAAAAAGCAAAATCAAAAATCTATTTTATTCACAAAAAATACAGACACATAAATAAAAAATAAAAGAAAAACAACCTTTTAAATTATACATAGAAGTTAATTAATTTTTGTATGAAAAAAGACAGAAAAGAAAACCGTTTTGTTCACAAAAAAGTAATATGCGTTTTTAATATATAAAAAATTAATGCTTAATTACAAACCAAATTTAAAAATAAATAGCGCTAATTAAAAAATATCTGACAACTTAAAAAATAAAAGCCTTATAAAAACAAAATTTATAAAAAAAATACAGGCACAATATACAAAATATAATATAAAAAACAAAAACACTACTACACTAAAACGTCAAATTTAAAATTAGAATCCTTTTTGAAAGTCCTGCGAAAAAAAAAAACAAAGCGCAAATTCAAGATGGCGTTGGTGAAACCAATAGTACTTGTTACCTTATAACGTTGGTTGCATTCAGAACAAAGGAATTCCTTCTACCGCATGATACCCCATCGAAATCCGTTCCCCACACAATAAATAAAGTTTTATTAAACACTAGCCTGTACGAAATATCATACTTTTGCCTTAAAACACGCAATTAAAAAAATTAAAAGTCACAATTCTAGCGGGCTTTGTTGGTAGCGCTATTTCGAAGTCAAAAATTCGCGGTAAAACGCTAATTAATAATATTTATGTTAATTTTTTATTGATATTTATCAATAATTTAATGAAATTGTGTGATTTTTGGGATTATTTTTGCATTTTTTAAATTATTTTTTTAATAAAGGCAGCGCAGTACCGTCTTTGACGACTGCTCGCGAACGACTGGCCTGCAGAGCTAAAGCCTATATGCATTGATTGGGCGTAGCTCACAACTATACTTGCCTCTCTTTCTCACACATGTATCCTGCATCCCTCTCGCACTTGAAGGTTATTCGTGCTAAAGCGAAATTTGGCTTCGACAAACGATGTTTCTCAAATGTTAGACAAATTAAATAATATTTTTTTTTCTGGATCGATTCGCGGCGGTTGTCAAACTGTTTGAGTGATTTTGGGTACAGAACTGGATATTAAGAAGTGTTTTTCGGATAAATATTATTTTGAATGATTTTTGAATGGTTATCCGATTGTTTGAGAAAAGAGAGTCATGTTTTAAGGCGTTTGTTTGTGTGTGTGTTTGTGTTTGATGCAAAAATGTACAAATCAATTTTGATTATTTTCTATGCAAAATGTAATATGTTTATTAAATTTAGGGTTTATTAAAAAGGGATTAACTAATAATGCTAGCAATTATTCTGTTCTACCCAGGACAAATCTTTGTGTGATGAGCATGATTGTTTGTTCTGTGTCTGGTTGTAACTTATCTATAATATGTATGTATTTACAAAAAATATAATATGTATTTAAGTAGTATATCAGTTGTTTAGTATCCATAAGACAAGCAAATAAAAACTTAAATTTTTATTTTTAATATTTATTTCTTCTGTCAACAAACCTAAAATTCAGACAAATTTATAATTTTACCAGACATTCTGAATTTCCGATCTGGCAACCCTACACACTGCGGTGAAATCGATCCATAATTGCTTAATTTGGGAATAGATGTCGCTGTGTGAATGTGATAAAAAAATATTATTATGTGATATGTTTTTCAAATCGCGGGAAAATGTCATTACTGGAATTTCATGATAGATAAAACCAAGACCATTTTCACCAGATCTGAGGAACAAAAAAAATAAGTAAAAAAAGAAAAACTTTGAGCACCGCCGTCTCCTGTGCGTTTCCAGTGAGGAGATGAGGAGATATACTCCACTAATATTGAATATATTTAACATTACTTCCCTTCAGTTAGTTCAGGCCGCTTGGTAACCCCTGACCTGTTAGTTCAAGTCGCTGGGTAATCTCTGACCTGTAATAGACTTGCTAGCTTGCGATGTATGTCGTTAAAAGTAGGCTATATGCTTAAGCGAGACTATAGTTATGTCAAGTTTTATAAAGATCGGTTCAGTAGTTTAGATAGGATAATGTAACAAATTCAGTTTGGGATTTCTATTAAGGGTCTAATTGGAAAGTTAAGTAATTAAAGGACTGGCCTGTTGGTCTAGTGGTTAGTGATCCTGACTGCTAAGCCGGAGGTCGTGGGTTCGATCCCCACCCAGGACAAATCTTTGTGTGATGAGCATAAAGGTTTGTTCTGTGTCTGGGTGTAATTTATCTATAATATGTATGTATTTACAAAAAAAAAAAACGTATTTAAGTAGTATATCAGTTGTTTAGTACCCATAACACAAGCAAATATAATTGCTTAATTTGGGACTAGATGGCGCTGTGTGAATGTGGTAGATTATTATTATTATTAATTAGGTGAAAAGTGTGCGTTTACAGTTCTATTTATATACAAATAACACATTGGAACTTGCAAGACGTTGTTTTTATAGTAAAATAAATGTAAGCATTACGGATACTTACTTTTTAATACACGTTAACGTAATTCTAAAAAGCGTAGTATTTAAACATATTTTTAAAATAGAATAACTGCCTCGGTGGCGCAGCGGGAAGTGTATACGACTGCTGTGCAAAAGGTCCTGGGTTCGATTCCCGGGTCGGGTGAAAATGGTATTGGGCTTTGCTATCATGAAATTCCAGTATTAAGATTTTCCCGGAGTTTGGTAAACTAATGTTCCCAGTTGATGACAATAGGCTCGCCCCCTATTTCATGAAGATATAACTAACTCAGGCCCGTATTAAGTATGTCGATAATAATAGCCTATAAAAAACTATCTCTGTTCTCTGTCTATATGCGTATATAATATGTATTATCCATATAGTGGCGGGTTAAGAATACATAATGTCACTACCCCATCTCAACCTGTGGGTGTCGTTAAAGGCGACGAAGGAAGGAACCTTATGCAGACAACAGCACTGCGAGAAATGGAAAATTCGAAACAAACTTTTTAACAACCCGTCTAGCCAGCGTGGTATAGTTATGGTTAAATGGGTCTTTCCCCTTTGGGACCACGACACTTTGGGACTCACACCAAGACCAAACCGTGGTCCGTTTGGTTTTGGTGTGAAACAGCCAATTCAAAAAAGGCCGTTCCGCGATTGACACCGTAGTCCCAAAGTGTGGTGGTCCCAAAGGGGAAAGACCCGATTAAATTCTCTCCACATTCTTTGGAGGAGACCGATCGAGTAATGAGATGTTTATGGGTTGAAATAGTGAATATAGCAGGAGAAATAAAGGAATGAAAGGCTAGTCAATTGCTGGGTATCTTTGTGGCCTCGCAACAGCCATGTGAGTAATTATGGGGTATTTAGGGCATTTGGGGCCCCCTGCTAGCTGCTGCCCGGCTTTTTTTGTAAATACATACATATTATAGATAAATTACACCCAGACACAGAACAAACCTTTATGCTCATCACACAAAGATTTGTCCTGGGTGGGGATCGAACCCACGACCTCCGGTTTAGCAGTCAGAGTCACTAACCACTAGAACAACAGGCCAGTCAAAATACATGATACAAAATACAGATCAAATACATGATACTTATGAACGTCAGACAAAGCCAAGTTGGACCGACGACCTAGAAAAGGTCGCTGGTTCTGACTGGATGCGGAAGGCAGAGGACAGAGTGCTATGGCGCGTGTTAGGAGAGGCTTACGTCCAGCAGTGGACTGCAATAATAATAATAATAATAGTTTATTGCCACAAAGAACAGTTACACAGTAATACATTTAAGATAATGAGTACAGTACAAAAGTGAGGCACAACAGATACTGATACTGCTTGCCATACTAAGCAAGGCTTGTATTATGGGCAGCAGTGTTCAGTCGTGGAGGTGAGTACAAAAAACTTGCAACATATTGTGAACGTTGCTGCTATCTTATCACTATACTGAATATAAACTAAAGCTTAAATAATTATGCGTATGTGTGTGGTGTGTCTGAGTTGTGTGTGTGTGTGTGTGTGTGTATGTATGTGTATGTATGTGATGTGCAATAGGCTGAAATGATGATGATACAAAACCAAAAAAGGTGTCAGCAAATTTGCCTAAGACCAGTTCAGTGACAACGTTGAGCTCCCATCCAGGACCAATCTTTGTGTGATGAGCATGATTGTTTGTTCTGTGTCTGCGTGTAATTTATCTATAATATGTATGTATTTACAAAAAAATGCATTTAAGTAGTATATCAGTTGTTTAGTAGGTACCCATAACACAAGCAAATATAATTGCTGAATTTGTAAACAGATGGCGCTGTGTGAATGTGGTAAAAATAAAAAAAACTTCTGTACGTGATTTCAACTCGTACTTGGCAGTTTTTTCCTTGTGCTATTGTATCACCGCTAATTAGCCAACCAGTAAAATATTTACCCATAATATCGGGAAGTTTTCCACAAACGTTAAATGGACGGAACGCTGGCATCTCGCGACCCAATTACGAATAAAACTAGTTTATTTACAGACAGGCTTTCTCGTGCGGTTTTACTCGCTTGATATAAATAAATTCGTTTATTTCTTCATCTAAAAATGTACATCATCATCATCATGGGACTACAGTATGGGGTTCTTCAAAAAAGGAGTGAATAGGTTTCTTAAGGGTCGGCAACGCGCTCGTAATACCCCTGGTGTTGCAGGCGCCCATAGGCTACGGTAACCGCTTACCATCAGGCGGACCGTACGTCTGTTTGCCACCGTCGTGGTATAAAAAAAAAAAAAAAAAAAAATCATTTTCAGTGCAAATTACTGCTTGTAATAAGAGAAACCGCTTTCTCTACAAATGGTTTATAATTAATAAGCTAGTAATATTTTAACAAACAAACAATCATTTCTTGGTATATACCTCTATATAAACTTCATCATCATATCAGCTCAATGAAGTCCACTGCTGAACATAGGCCTCACATAATTTACGCCACAAGCGATGGTGGCTGAATGGATAAGGGACCGACGTGCAAATCACGCGGTCCGAGTTCGATCCCGACTGGCAGTACCAATGTGGATTCCACTTTGTGGAATTTATATGAACTAGTCAAGTGACTTACCATCTGCTAACGGTGAAGGAAAACATCGTGAGGAAACCCACATACACTAGAAGTAATTCTATGAGTATGTCTGATCCACTAACCCGCACTAGGCCAGCGTGGCTATAGCGTGATGTTATATAGCCCATAGCCTCCTCGAAAAATGGGTTATCCAACACAAAAATAATTTTTCAAATCGGAGTGTTAGTTCCTGAGATTTAAGAGTTCAAACAAACAAACTCTTCAGTTTTGATATATCTTCACGTACCTTTTTATTTTGCTGACGGTACAAGTAGCGATGATTTTCCGTCTTATTAAATATGAACTAATAATCTCTTATGAAAGTAAGTCTTATAAAGTCAACTCCTGCCTATACGAGTACAGACTATCATGCTTTTTGTAGCCAAAGGGGTAGGCAGATTGCCATAATTATCCTACTATGGAAAATGAGGGTTTTTCACAGTCTATGTATGTATGTGTATATGTTTATCTGTTCCCTTATAACTTCTAAACATGCTATAACCATCAGCTATGTAACATCATAAAAAAACTAAAATGGAGGCTAACAAATGTCAAAATTTTACTTGTCAAATAATATTTTTTTCTTCTAAATAAAAGGTCTTGACGTGTTGATTTCAAATATAATAATTATGTAAGTATTACATTTATATTTGTTTTCTTTGGATATTTCTTTAACCGATCACATTATCAGACTCCGAACTCCAGTATGGGGTTCTTCAAAAAGGAGTGAATAGGTTTCTTAAGGGTCGGCAACGCGCTCGTGATGCCCCTGGTGTTGCAGGCGCCCATAGGCTACGGTAACCGCTTACCATCAGGCGGACCGTACGTCTGTTTGCTACCTTCATGGTATAAAAAAATTATTCTTAATTATTCAACATCTGGATAGAACATAGCAGATTTCACAGAAACGAATAAATTTTTAAATTTTATTAAGGAAATAATATTCCTAAATTGTCAGTTACATACAACACGATCAAAAGAATAACATTTCATCCCTTAGGGGGTGAAATAAAAAAGTCAATTTAACAAATTAATGTTCCTTTGACTGTGGGACTTGTTTTAAATGAATTTTGTGAAATAATCTAATAATAACATGTTTTTATAAAGAACTTTTACCATTTAGTCTTATAATGCCGGCTCCACACGTTGAGCCAACTTAAGCCAATGTAAGTCATAGTATACTAAATATCTTTAAAACATTCCAACTCCATTCTGAGGGTGATAGCAGGACGCTATGACTCCCCGATCATAGCTCACTGTGTTCGTAGATGTATTGCGAACACAAGAGTTGTGTTGAAGTAGACAAAATTTGCCAATGAAGGTTGGAAAAAAAAAAAGGAAACCCATAATTATTTAAGTAGTATATCAGTTGTCTCATAACACAAGCAAATATAATTATATTTGCTAGCTTTCTAGTATTAAGCAATTATAATTGCTTAATACTAGATGGCGCTGTGTGAATGTGGTGAAATATTATTATTATTATTTACTTGTGTGTAAACAATTATACTTCTTATCCCAGTCAAGTCTTGTCGTAGGTCAAGCAGGCAGAGTCACGGGTATAAGCTAGTTTATAAACTTAATCGCTACTCGGTAAAAAAAGTCCATTAGCCAAGACTTCCTGGTGGAATAAGAAAAAGTGGCGATAGATGTAGTTTTTTGTCGGATTTAGATTTAACTGATAGAGTAATGACAGTTTTACTAATACTAAGATAAAATTGGTTTATTTTTTACGTGTTTTACGTGAAAACTTTCCGTGTAGTGACGGAATAAGAATACATAATGTCACTACCCTCGATGATCAGTTGCCTCGGTTTTGACTGACGCACTTTAAGGATGTCGATGAAAATCAGCGTTGTGGAGGTGCAACTCCTTTAGTTGCAGCAAAGCAGCACTTAGCTGATCGACAATCCTATTTGTCTTGATGGACGTGACACGTACTATGCACTAAAATGCAAATTCTTTTTATTTTTATTCTGTCCGCCATATTGCAACATATAAAGCATAGCCTACCCGATATTAGTTGTATAATCTATGGTATATCCGATAACGCTTTTTAAACATAAACAAAGATGCAATTAATGAATATTGTCTGTGGTCTGTGATGCAAGACTGAACTACAGAATTTTCATTATACATGACCACAGACTAACATTGTTCAGTTTAGTTCTGTTTTGTTTGTTCTCTCTGTCCTCTATTTTATATCTCATTTTGTTTTCTCTTCTTCTTTAGTCTGTTAAGTTTTTTATTTTTAGGTAATTAGTTTAATTACGAGCAATATAGTTTATTTTACTGGTGGCGGGAATTTTTCATTCTAAAATTCATGTTATTTAATCTTATTCAAGACAAATAAAGTGTTTTTCTTTCTTTCTTTCTTTCTTTACCCCATCTCAACCCGTGGGTGTCGTACGAAGCGACTAAAGTAGTAACCGAACTTCCTACAGCGGTGTTTCCTGAGCGCTATGACATGTCCTTCTTCAAACGAGGTTTAGAGCTTATGCTTATGCTTTATGGTAGGCAGCGGTTTAGCTATGCCCCTAACATTGCCAACGTCCACGAGCTGCGGCTGAACCACTTACCATAAGGTCCGCACCGCCTGCTCATCTGCCACTACAGGCAATAAAAAAAAGCCAAAAGCAGACCAGAGCACTCCGAGAAAAGGAAAATTCGAATTAAATATACAAACCCGTCTGACCAGCGTGGTATAGTAGGCTAAATTCTCTTCACAATCTTTAGAGATGACCTGTGCCCAGCAGTGGGACGTTTATGGGTAGATAGTGTTTATGTATATTTTTTTGTCAAAAATGTATTAAACTTTTGAAAGCTGGACACTGTTGTTTGAAGTGTATCAATGGCCGCCTAACGCCTTGTGCCGCACCGTCTACTCGCAGCGATAAATAAATTAGTACTAAATTGGTACATAGACTACTGATATTTGACAATATTCGGCATGCGACAGCAATAACCATGACAAATGCTTATAAGTTCGTGAGATTTAATTCTTATTTTACGTTTTGTTTGTAATTAATTGAAAGTATATATAGTTTTAATAATTAAGTAGTTATTTGACTGTGACTGGCCTGTTGGTCTAGTGATTAGTGACCCTGACTGCTAAGCCGGAGGTCGTGGGTTCGATCCCCACCATGGACAAATCTTTGTGTGATGAACATAAAGGTTTGTTCTGTGTCTGGGTGTAATTTATCTATAATATGTATGTATTTATAAAAAAAAATGTATTTAAGTAGTTTATCAGTTGTTTAGTATCCATAACACAAGCAAATATAATTGCTTACTTTGGGACTAGATGGCGCTGTGTGAATGTGGTAGAACATTATTTATTATTATGTCTCTCTTTTCACGGCTATACTTCTTTCTAAGGTGAGAAGTATACCCGGTCATTTTGGAAGGCTTACGCGGGGACACAGGTCCAACACGCAGAGGCCCTCAAAGAATTTTAATTCCACAACCGACATGGGCCGAAGTCCACGGGTCTCAGGGCAACACCGTAGTGCGCGGCTAGGGGTGTCGAGCGGTGCGGCGCCGATTTCGCCATCGCGGGTCCCAAGCAGAGACCCGGAGCGGGTTTCCTCGTAATTATGCCATTGAAAAATGACACTTCCACCCCCGAGCATATAGCTCTGGCGACCCCTCTCTGGTCAGCTGGTTAAGGCAAGCCAGAGTTGAGAGTCCCGTGGTCGCTCTTGGAGATCCACTCCAGCCAGCCAACAAAGACGTGCTGGAGACGAGGCCTAGACCGACTCTCAGGGGCATTCAGGACCGCAGTGTCGCCACTCACATTCAGCTCGCCACTAGCTGCCCTGCGGTTTGTGGGCTCTGCATTTAAACATGCAGTACATTTTTTTGTTTATATGGCAAGTGTTTGAAAAGCCACACTAATCTGCCCTCCAAGTTTGCGTTAATCTTATGAGAAGATAACGACTGCCCCAGAGAGGGGTAACGACTGCCCCAGAGGGGGTTATTATTATTGTTATTATTATTTCATTATTATAATTTTAAATTAAAAAAACTTAATTGCTCAAGTTTTAAATTTAGATTTTTTATTCTGATTCTACAAAAAAAGTCGTTTGGGGTGTTTAAGCTTTAGTTGCAAAGAATAACGTTGTATATAAGCCCATGTTTGGGCTTTTACCCACGCTTGCCCAAGACCACTAGTTTAGCCCAGTAACTCTGATGTTTCATGAATTTTTTACTACTCACTGTTACCATTGTGTGAGTTTAGTGAGTGGTACAAGGGGTAAGTGGGGGCGATTTTAAGTTGAATTTACGTACGGTCTAAGATTAAAATGTTATAAAAATTTTTCGCTATGAGCTGTTAATATCGGTTTTTAATTTAATTTAATTTAATAATTGTGTTTGTATCTATTACAGTCATCATTAGCAACCCATTAAGTCCCACTGCTGGGTTCGGGTCTCCTCTCCTCTATCTAGAGAGCTGAGAGGGTTTAGGCCATAATCCACTGATGCTGGCCTAGTGTGGGTTAGTGGATCAGACATACTCATAGAATTTCATCTAGGGTATGTGGGTTTCCTCACGATGTTTTCCGTCACCGTTAGCAGATGGTAAGTCACTTGACTAGTACATATAAATTCTACAAAGCGAAATCCACTTTAGTACGCAGGTCAGGATCGAACTCGGACCGCGTGATTAGCACGCCAGTCCCTTATCAATTCAGCCACCATCGCTTTATTACAAAACACAGCGCTTATAACTTGAACCACACAGGTAGGGCTTTCAGACTTGTGTGTACCCAGTGATTTCCCAAATGAATCGCTAGAGGCGTTATCATTATGCTATAAGGAACCAACAATATGTATGAGTTCATTAATATAATTATACACTGTGTACTTTTAGTCGGTTAAGTGTGGTGACGGATTATGGAAGAAAACTTCTGGCCGCAAAACGTGGTGTGAAATAAAATGAAATGAAATCTCGTTTATTCATCTAGGTTACAAGGTAGCACTTATGAAAGTCACAAGAATGGCGTGTTGGTCTAGTGGTTAGTGACCCTGCCTGCTAAGCTGCAGGTCTTGGGTTCGATCCCCACCCAGGACAAATCTTTGTGTGATGAGCATAAAGGTTTGTTCTGTGTCTGGGTGTAATTTATCTATAATATGTATGTATTTACAAAAAAAAAATGTATTTAAGTAGTATATCAGTTGTTTAGTGCCCATAACACAAGCAAATATAATTGCTTACTGTGGGACTAGATGGCGCTGTGTGAATGTGGTAGAATATTATTATTATTATTAATGTAACAGGTTATCCGAAAAGTAGTGTCAGCAAATTTGCCTACGACCAGTTCGCTGACGGGGTGGAGCTATGAGAAGAACTGGCAAGAAACTCACGCCACTCTTTTTAAAAAAATGGATAGTTACAATCTTTTGTAATTTACAATTTGGGTAGCGTGTAAAGTGATGCAGCAGAGCACCCATCGAGTTAAAATGAATGTTTACAAAATAAAAGTGTACCGTCGCTTTTGCAGACAAGTGCCACACGAACGCACAGTGACGTAGACAATGCTAAGGAACTGTTACTAACGTAGTTTATAAAAATTATGTACTAACAAAATTGTTATAACTTTATATACATATAATAATAATAATATTCTACCACATTCACACAGCGCCATCTAGTCCCAAAGTAAGCAATTATATTTGCTTGTGTTATGGGTACTAAACAACTGATATACTACTTAAATGCATTTTTTTTTGTAAATACATACATATTATATAGATAAATTACACCCAGACACAGAACAAACCTTGATGCTCATCACACAAAGATTTGTCCTGGGTGGGGATCGAACCCACGACCTCCGGCTTAGCAGTCAGGGTCACTAACCGCTAGACTAACAGGCCAGTCAAATTTGATTGAAATTCCAGTAAGTTTTGAGATTGATGACATGTAAAATATTCAATATATTATTATTTCTGATGACATTTTTATATATTACTGTCATTTTTATATATTACTGACATTTTTATACATTACTGACATTTTAACATTTCATTGAATACATAATTTTTTGACATTTTTACATGTTAACTTTTTAATTTTGACATTAATTATTAATAGTTTTGATTTGTTTTATTTATGATATTGAACTTACAATTACTGACTTACTAAATTGTCGAATTATATTTTAATTATCTTGCTTGTGTTACTGTATCTAATAACTGTCAGCTTTTCTCAGCTAGAATTCACACACAATGTAAAAATTGTTTTTTGAATGAATAAATGAAATGAAATGAAAGATTTTCTTGGAGTTTGGTAAACAAATGTTCCCGGTATATGACAATAGGCTCGCCCCCTATTTCATGGGACCAAACAGCTGGCGCCAACTTTAGCGAGTATGCGTACGTTCATAGTACATACTAACACTAACTTCTCGTCTACATTTTGTTTTTCAGAACATGAGTAAAGTCTGAGAGCTCTGGGCTCTTGGTCCATTAGATGTATTTAATTAATAATATTTAATAAATGGTTCTCTCTCTTATAATGCAGTTCATACAAATGACTGTAGGTTACTGTAACGTGTAACATTGTAACTTAACTTGTACAGTGTAACATGATTATTTGTTTTGTTTTTTGTGATATACCTAATGGATAAGTGACCGGCATGCGAACCATGCGGTCCGAGTTCGATTACCCATGTGCATTTCACTTTGTGGAATTTATATGTACTAGTCAAGTGACTTACCATCTGCTAACGGTGAAGGAAAACATCGTGAGGAAACACACATACACTAGAAGTAATTCTATGAGTATGTCTGATTATGGCCAGCTCTCCTAAGTAGAGAAGAGGAGGCCATTCTTTGTTTAACCACTGCTCAGCTTCTATTAGCCGTAGCGTGATGTTATATAGCCTATAGTCTTCCTCAATAAATGGGCTATCCAACAATAACAGAATTTTTCAAATGGGGCCAGTAGTTCCTGAGATAAGCGCGTTCAAACAAACTCGTTATAATATTAGAATAGATTTTTCTTCAACAAAAGCTACATCAGTTAATATCGATTTATATCGCATTCACAAAAATAATTATAAGAACAAACACATCGTTGAGCAATTTTGGACCTTACCAGTACAGAACGAAGATAGAAATTGCAGTACAAACAAACTTAAACATATATCTATTTAATATTAAAAGGTCGATATGTGTACTTTGACTCCCGCTTCTCAGAAGACAAGGTTTATAATTGAAATATAAAATATTCATTATCATTAATGTTTACAAAGGCGAGCAGAGTTGTATCTAAATCTATACAGAGGGTAAGTATATCTGTTGGTAGGTATATGAACTACCTACCCATACATAAATTTAAATGCATGTCTTGTTAGAAAATTTGTAAGTATCGTCGGGAATGAATAAAACCAGCTAAGGCTAAAAATATGATGAAAAGAGGGGCATTAAATCCAATATTATAAAGGCAATTCAATATTTTATATTCATCTTCATCAAATTATAAAGAGTTATAATAGAACTCGACTGTCACCGTGGCGCAGTGGTTAAGGTGGTCGCCTCGCCACTACATCGCCGTGCTGGGTGACGTGGGTTCGATTCCCACACGAGACAAATATTTGTGTGATTCATAGATATTTGTTTCTAGTCTGGGTGTACTTTGTGTCCGTTAGTTTCATGTTTGCAAAGCTCCCCGCGACACAGGGCTTGCTCCCTAGTTGGGCGTTGTCTTAAAAAAAAAAAAAACACTTATTTAATAATTCATCATCAGCAACCCATTAAGTCCCACTGCTGGACTTGGGTCTCCTCTCCTCTAACTAGAGAACTGAGAGGTTTTTTAGGCCATAATCCACTCACGCTGGCCTAATGCGGATTGGTGGATCAGACATACTCATAGAATTACTTCTAGTGTATGTGTGTTTCCTCACGATGTTTTCCTTCACAGTTAGCAGATGGTAAGTCACTTGACTAGTACATATAAATTCCACAAAGTGGAATCCGCATTGGTACTGCTGGTGGGATCGAACTCGGACCGCGTGATTAGCACGCCGGACACTTATCCATTCAGCCACCATCGCTTAACCCACTTATCCTAGAAGAAATTTTAAGTGTCTGTGTGGGTGCTACCAGCAGGAACACAACACTTGTTAATATGGCTACGATCTTCTGTAGAGGGGTGGCTAAATTTGAGCGGGTTCACTCACAGTGCTCTATCTTTCCGTAAAGCAATTCAAATTAGGCATACCTTTCGCAGGAGCGGAGGGCAAGGAAGCTGGACCACTTGAAACGACCATCGAAGCCACCGCCGGTTTCTGTAATAAAAATATAAAAATACAACGTTATTCTTCTGATTCACCCCAAAACATCACGCTACGGTCAATAGGAGCGGAGCAGTGGCCAATTAGAACGACGGGAGCTAAGCACCGCCCGACTTCCAGTTTATTATAATCGTCGTTATCCGTGTTGTGACGGATTAAGAATACATAATGTCACTACCCCATCTCAACCCGTGGGTGTTGTACAAAGCAAATAAAGGGAGTAACCTAATGCAGACAAGAACACTTCGAGAAAAGGAAAATTTAAAACTAATCCTATACCAACCCGTCTGGCCAGCGTGGTATAGTAGGATAAATTCCCTCCACATTCTTTGGACAAGACCCAGAAGTAATAATAATAATAATAATATTCTACCACATTCACACAGCGCCATCTTGTCCCAAATTAAGCAATTATATTTGCTTGTGTTATGGGTACTAAACAACTGATATACTACTTAAATACATATTTTTTTGTAAATACATACATATTATAGATAAATTACACCCAGACACAGAACAAACCTTTATGCTCATCACACAAAGATTTGTCCTGGGTGGGGATCGAACCCACGACCTCCGGTTTAGCAGTGAGGGTCACTAACCGCTAGACCAACAGGCCAGTCAGTCAGTCAGTCAGAAGTGGAAGGTTTATGGGTTGAAATGATGATCGGCTTGAAACAGACCCTGATGTTGGAATTTATCAAGTCTCCCAGAAGGCTTCCAACTTAACTTACCAACGAAACTGGGATGGCACCATGTGCCTTCCGAAGCACGGAGACGCTCGAAATTAAAAATACTACAAATGATCACCCATCTGTGGACTGACCTTACGAAATCTTGCTTAACATCGATTGTAACGCACATCTGACTGGCCTTTTGGTCTAGTGGTTAGTGACCCTGACTGCTAAGCTGGAGGTCGTGGGTTCGATCCCCACCCAGGACAAATCTTTGTGTGATGAGCATAAAGGTTGGTTCTGTGTCTGGGTGTAATTTATCTATGTTATGTATGTATTTAATTAGTATATTAGTCGTTTAGTAGCCAAAACACATGCAAATGTAATTGCTTAATTTGGGACTAGATGGCGCTGTGTGAATGTGGTAGAATATATTATTAATATTATCTCAGTACCACAAGGCAACAAGCGCCTCAGATGGCTACATTATGAAAGAAAAAACATCTGTTTCATGAATAATTCAAATTAATCTGCAAACATTGTATGTATAGAATAAAATAATAATATTATATTGAAATAGGTTAATATAAACAAAAAGTATTATTGTTTCAGTTGGTTAAATATTGAATTCCCTGTCGTATATAGATTATTATTAACGGTAAATATTATGTATTGTTTGGTTAAAGTTTGTAATTCACCGATACGCACACGAGATAAAAACTATTACATTCAATAGAATTTGATGTTGAACATGTTATTGGTAAAATGTTTAAAATATCAAATAGTGACATTTCCATTATGACGGCGGAGTTAGTTGCAATATCAGAAGTGTTAAAATATTTACAAACAGTCCTGTTTACTAAGGTTGTAGTTTTTGTAGACAGCAGAAGTGCTCTGCAACATATAGCTCGATGCGCCTCTGGGTACAGAGGTGTATCGGTAGCTTATGTTATACTAAAACAAATTTTATGCTTTATTCAAAACAGGATTGGGCTAGTGTTGCAATGGGTTCCATCGCATGTTGGTTTACGGGGCAATGAGGCGGTAGATCGGCTGGCAAAGAAAGCTTTGTCGGACGGAAATATTATTAATGTAACTTCAAGTCATTTTGAGTTTTTGCCTAAATATAAGTCCATATATTACACAGAATGGAAGGAATATTTTAATGAACGATCAGTAACTAAAGGTATTTGGTATAAAACGCTACAAGCTGAACCTCCTCATATTCCTTGGTTTGCCATCTCTACCCTTAGTAGAAAATGTATTGTGACAGCTAATAGACTTCAGAATAGAATTCAGCTAATAGAAGTAATAGCTCGAATTGTATAGAGTGCTGTACTCATGATGATGTTCATCATCTGTTGGTGGAGTGTATATATTGTTTGGAATGTTGAGCATATGTGGGATGGATGTTGGTGCCTTAATGTGTATTTTAGGTAGGCCTCTTTCTGATGCGGCCATTATAATGTATAAGATAGTGTATAAGGTAATTCATAATATAGTTATGTAGTTTTAGATAGGCTATGCTATGTAGTCAGTTCATTTAGGGTACGATGGAGTTGGCATAGCTTAAAAGCTAAAAACTCCTAAAAAATCAAGATTAAAAAAAAAAAATTGATCCAACATCATCATCATTCATCATCATCATCGGCAACCCATTAAGTCCCACTGCTGGGCTCGGGTCTCCTCTCCTCTAACTAGTGAGCTGAGAGGGTTTAGGCAATAATCCACTCACGCTGACCTAGTGCGGTTTAGTGGATCAGACATACTCATAGAATTACTTCTAGGGTATGTGTGTTTCCTCACGATGTTTTCCTTCACCGTTAGCAGATGGTAAGTCACTTGACTAGTACATATAAATTCCACAAAGTGGAATCCACATTGGTACTGCCGGTCGGGATCGAACTCGGACCGCGTGATTTGCACGCCGGTCCCTTATACATTCAGCCACCATCGCTTGCATCATCATCATTATTTAATTAAAATAAGAATAAAAAATTCTGACTTACAACTTCGTGAGATACAAATGAAATGGCGGAAATTAGGTGAGGCCTATTTTCAACAGTGGACGTCATTGGGCTGATATTATGATGATGATACAAATTGTAATCATCGTCATTTCAACCCATAAAAGTCCCACTGCTTGGCACGGGTCTCCTGCAAAGAATTTGGAGGCAATTTAGCCTACTATACCACGCTGGCCAGACGGGTTGGTATAGAGTTTGTTTCGAATTTACCTTTTCTTGCAGTGCTCTTGTCTGTTTAGATTTTCTCATTTAGTCGCCATTTACTACACCCACGGGTTGAGAATACACGATAAAGAATACATTTAATAATGTCACTACCCCATCTCAACCCTTTGCTGTCATAAAAACGACTAAAACTACCTTATGCAGACAAGAGCACTGCGAGAATTGGAAAATTCCAAAAACAAATGTTAAATAGGTACTAGCATACCGATAGGTGCCAGTTGAAAACCAGCGCTTGGCTATCTGCTTAGCATAAGCTGAACTGGTCATCAATTTGGCGCAACCGTGAGGCACACATTGTGTTGATATAAATTGTATTTTGTTTTTAATTATGTCTCCTATGTTAATGTGTAAGTCTAATTATATTTTTTTTTTGGATCTCTTGTAACGGTTCATCATCATCATCATCATCATCAGCCTGTACTAGTCTCTCTACTCTCATCCAGCGTTTGCCAGCCACCCTGCGAAGATCGTCACTCCACCTAGACTGAGGGCGTCCTACACTACGCTTGCCGAGACGAGGTCTCCACTCTAAAACCCGTTTTCCAAACAACTTTGAGAAAGAGATCAATAGAAGAATACAGCTGGACAGCGTTTGGGAAATTACGTCGGGTCTTCACGTCGTCGATTCCACAAAGCCTGAAGGCGAAGGTATATACTGTTGACTGCTACTACTGTCGGTTAGAGCGAATATCATAGCTCGCAGATTTTCACGTTGCTCGCAAGATGTAAAAAAAACACTATTACTTTTTACACGTGCAGTCTGTGGGCAGATTATTCGCTGAAATCGTACAGTGTCCTTCGTATTCAATATAATAACGCGTTCAGGATGCTGATGGGGTTGCCCCGTTTCTGTAGCGCGTCAGGGATGTTTACCGAAGCTCGTGTCGATTGTTTTTATACAACTATGAGAAAACGATGCGCTTCCCTGGTGCGTCGGGTTCGGGTCAGCCCCAACAGTATTCTACGCTGTATAGCGAGCAGACTCGACTGTTTGTATGTGAGTCACTGCTGCAAGCTTTCCACCTAGATGCCGAGCAAGTGCTAGTGGTTCACATACAAATTATCATTATTTGTATTGTGTTTAGAATAGGTAGGTACTAACAAAGGTTTAAGAAATATTGTTACTAACACATTGAGTCTAGTTACTTGATAAATAAATTATTATATTATTATTATATAACCAGTGCATCCTACCAGTGATGACATATGGTGCCGAAACATGGACACTCACAGTTGGCCTGATCCACAGTGTGCCAGTAGTGGAACGTTTATGGGTTGAAATGATGATTACAATTTGTATCTCACGAAGTTGTAAGTCAGAAATATTTTTATAATAATTCCGAGTTGTTTGGCCTCGGGTTTGTATGTTTAAGGTATGTACGACATGTTGCCTTCAGGGGGATATTGTTTTCACTGTCGCAGATACGACGGTTAAAACTATACATTTTTTTTAAAAGAGTTTTTTGTTTGTTAAAGTTCATCTCATAGCTCCACCCCGTCAGCGAACTGGTCGTAGGCAAATTTGCTGACACTACTTTTTGGATAACCCGTTACATTCTTAACTTGTGACTTTTATAAGTTTTACTTTGTAACCTAGATGAATAAACAAGATTTCATTTCATTTCATTTATAATCAGACTAGCTGTCGCGCAGGGCTCCGCCCCCCTCGTTCATTTGTTTTCGACTGGCCTGATGGCCTAGTGGTTAGTGACACACCCAGGACAAATTTTTGTGTGATGAGCATGATTGTTTGTTCTGTGACTGGGCGTAATTTATCTATAATATATATGTATTTACCAAAAAAAAATGTATTTAAGTACTATATCAATTGTTTAGTACCCATAATACAAGCAAATATAATTGCTTAATATTGGAATAGATGGCGC
Source organism: Laspeyria flexula (assembly GCA_905147015.1). NCBI lineage: Eukaryota > Metazoa > Arthropoda > Insecta > Lepidoptera > Erebidae > Laspeyria > Laspeyria flexula. Next base: position 669,841 of record LR989979.1, read on the forward strand.
TGTGTGAATGTGGTAAAATATTATTATTATTTGACTACTGCGCCTCTGTTATTTATGCTATTGCCTTCCTTGATAAATGAGCTATCCAACAATACACATGAACTTAATATGTTAAATATAATAATAATAATATTCTACCACATTTACACAGCGCCATCTAGTCCCAAAGTAAGCAATTATATTTGCTAAATGTATTGATAATTTAATTTAATTCAATTTAATTCTTATTTAGTTTAAATTTGCATGCTATCTAAGATGGCTGGATGGGCTAGAGCTAATATTCTTACCTTTAATGTAACACCTATATGTATCCTATTTAAAGGAATAAAGATTATGATTATGATTATACAAGATCTTTTACTCTACCTACCCCTCTGTTAAGAAAGAGGCGTGATCTATATGTATGTATGTATTAATTGAAGTTTTGATTACATTGTGAGAACCAACTGAAGATATTAAAATCGTGTAACAATGGACTCGAACCCGCTACCAGACTATGCCGAACATAGCTCTAATTAGGTTTTGTAGCCCCGCGGCACGAACTCTATAAGACGTTATATATATATATATATATTATTATGTATTATTTAATAATTCCTTAATGACTTCATGGCTTATAATATTCGGGATATTTATCTATAAGTGATGGTGGCTGAATGGATAAGATACCGGCGTGCTAATCACGCGGTCCGAGTTCGATCCCGACAGGCCGTACCAATGTGGATTTCACTTTGTGGAATTTATATGTACTAGTCAAGTGACTTACCATCTGCTAACGGTGAAGGAAAACATCGTGATGAAACACACATACACTAGAAGTAATTCTATGAGTATGTCTGATCCACCAACCCGCACTAGGTCTGCGTGAGTGTATTATGGCCTAAACCCTCTCAGCTCTCTAGTTAGAGGAGAGGAGACCCGAGCCCAGCAGTGGGACTTAATGGGTTGCTGATGATGATGATATTTATCTTGTCACTCATATTTATTGTTAATAATTTTTGTGTATGTGGTGTTAGTCTTTAAGTGGTTGCTACTCTAATGAATGTTTTCAATGATAAGCACATATTATTTATATGACTGGCCTGTTGGTAGTGGTTAGTGACCCTGATTGCTAAGCCGGAGGTCGTGGGTTCGATCCCAGGACAAATCTTTATGTGATGAGCATAAAGGTTTGTTCTGTCTGGGTGTAATTTATCTATATTATGTATGTATTTACAAAAAAAAATGTATTTAAGTAGTATATCAGTTGTTTAGTACCCATAACACAAGCAAATATAATTGCTTACTTTGGGACTAGATGGCGCTGTGTGAATGTGGTAGATTATTATTATTATTGAATGTCATAGTGTAAGTAATCGTTGGCTAATCTTAATTTAATTAAAATTAAAAAAAAAGTCCTTTTTTAAGTTTTATTGAGTTCTTCCGTGATCATGTCGCTTGCAACAGCGCAACGCGCCGAAATATCGGAAACTCATAATGTTAGTTCTGTAGTTTTTAAATTGTTAAATTAAAATATAAAGGACGTCAGCCGAGCAATGTTTTTTTTTTTTTTGACAACGCCCGCACTGGGGAACAAGCCGTGTGTCGCGGGGAGCTTTACAAACATGAAACTAACGGACACAAAGTACACCCAGACTAGAAACAAATATCTATGAATCCCACAAATATTTGTCTCGTGTGGGAATCGAACCCACGTCACCCAACACGGCGATGTAGTGACGAGGCGATCACCTTAACCACTGCGCCACTGTGACAGTCTGTGTCAGAATGTGCCTAAACGTACAGTGTAATTATTAATAATAATAATAATAAAAAAGTAAAGCTGTACTACAATATAGTGCAGCTGTGATATGGCAGCGGTAAGTGTCTCATCCCATTCTAAATTAAAATTCTTTAAGGGCCTCTGCGTGTTGGACCTGTGTCCCCGCGTAAGCCTTCCAAAAGGACCGGGTATACTTCTCACCTTAGAGAGAAGTATAGCCGTGAAAAAAGAGACATAATAATAATATATTTATTTGCGTAAAATGTGGTAAATACAAAAGATGGTAAAATAATAAAAAAACTTAAGCACTAAGACACATTTCGCTATATTAAACAGCATGCAAATATTTTAAATAACACACAGGAATGACAGAATGGGTGAAAAAAATAATAAATTTAATCTAAAATAAAACATTTTTGAAATTATATATGAACAAGAGGCATATGTTTTAAAAAATCGTTGATGACAGGACAGGCTTGCCTAGTGTGGAGCCAACGAAAAAGACCGTATATTGTAATTTTTTCTGGTAAGTAATACATATTATAATTTTTAATTTAGTGCCAACAGCATCTTAGATATGACAGCGAGCTGCTCGATTGCGTGTTTGTTAATCGCTGCTGCAGGGTTGGGCTGGGGGCTGGCTATCCTGCAGCAGTGAAAACAGCGACTGTTCTGTATACGCGTTATTTCAATTATATTAGATATAGCTACTAACATAGTTTATAAGTTGTTTGTAACTAATACTATGAGTATGTATTACTCGAAATAAATTATATAATATTATTATTATTTTATTACAAGATTCTACGTTTTCTTTATTTAAAAATTTATAAAGTATATCCCGGCTATCCATTACTATACCCAACACTATTTGTGATGGGCATGGTGGGATATCATAAGCTGGAAACGAGGCGGGAAGTGGCACTGGTTACGTATTTATTTCAAATACTGCGTGGTAAAACGCACAACCCGGACATTCTCTTGGAATTAAGTTTTTGCGTACCAGATGAATACGTGGATCGGCGGCGACGACCACCACTCTTAGTGGTACCGTCCGCGCGCACCAACTTGCTGCAGCGGGCGCCACTAACGCGCGCGCGTCGCACGCTCAACATAGTGGCTGAGAAAGTTGACTTGTTTGGGTGCACCCCCAAGGACTTCACTCAAGTCGCGTATCAGATGTGTATATAATTTTATATTATTCTAATATTTATATTTGTAGTATATAGTTTCATAGCATTACGATTAAACGCTGCACTATCGCATTAGGTTAGCCTGTAAGGATAGTTGTATGTTTGTAATTATAATAAATAAATAAATAAAATTTAATAAAAGACATGGCAAATATTCCGAATTTTATAATATTATTAAGTTAGATAACCATGACAATTTTAATGACTTCATGGTAGAGTAAGTCGATGGTTTATTTAGAGGTTTATGTTTAGATTGGTTTGGACTGATTCAGAACTGTATAAAAATGTTTTAATATCTTTAAGAGCGTATTTATAAAGTGGCAACGTCTCAATTTAGTGTCAAATTTCATTGTTTTCAATTTTATAGATATATTTTAAAAATTAATTTATTTAATACACTTTTTAGAATTATGTGAATGTGTATTTCGTTGCCGTACGGAACCCTCCGCGCGCGTGTCTAAATATTGACACATTTTGTTTTTTCACTTCTTAAAGCTGCCGTAGTGTAATTTTCAATTTTGCATTTATATCACTGTCGCTTCGAATGAGCAAAATGTATTTTTTTTTAAATATACATTGAGAATTTATAAAAATATGTCTTAGGATATAAACTACTAATGCCATCTACATTTTTTTTGCAAGAGTTAACGTTCCTTGTGCCTTTCTAAAGTTGACGCTTTAAGCGTCTTTGTAGTACATAACGCAAAGCAGAGATGGCGCCACGAGTATTTTATCATCAAATTATAGCTGTATGGAAAATTAGAACAGGTTGTATTTACCAATTTAATAATTATAATTATGTATTAATTTACATAAATATTATTCTCTTCTTTTCTCTCTTTATATAATATTACTATGATCTCACATTACACTTAATAAACCAATGATATTGTAAGTTAAAAAAGGTACCTTTTTTAACTTACAATATCATTATGACGCGACGTGTTCAAGAGGAGAATCTGTGCTCTATTACTAGAAAAAATTGCAGAATCATCACAACAATAGTATGTATATTATTTTATATTTTTATTTATTTGTATGTATACTGTATCTATATATGTATATTATATATAATTTATGTATTTGTGTATATTAACATATTTATATATATATATTATACATGTTCATGTATTTAAGTGTTGATATTCTCATTTAATTTAATCTATAACTATCTCTTTTTTTATGCACCTACTTCGACCCTTCTCTGCATCACCCTTTAGGTCGACTGGTAGAGAATGACTCTGGCATTAAGTCCGCCTTTGTACATTTCTGTGTATATTAAGTGTTAATAAATAAATAAATAAATAAATAAATAAACTTTAAAATAATATACTTGAGATCTGAATCTACACAGTTTCTCATGAAAAATGTCAATACTGTTGAATTTTGTGTTATAACAGTTACATGCTTGTATTATAAATTTTTTTTCCCGTATGAGGCTTTTTTTTTCTTTTTTTTTCTTTTTTAGTGGCGTAAATTAGGTGAGGCCTATGTTCAGCAGTGGACGTCGTTGGGCTGATATGATGATGATGATGAGGCTTTTACATATTATTATATTCAATTGTTAATTGAACCCAAAGGTGAACCCAAATGATAATTATGGAATCTTAAAAAATCAGTTTTATTTCAATTAATATAATTGTGTACGCCAACTGGCAGATTATTGGAGATCGATATTGTAACTGTGCTTTTTAAGATCTTTTTTTGTACCCAATTTCACACAATAAATGATATGATTTGATTTGTCGTATAAACCATTTTGTTTTGTCAGATTTTTCTTTCTCTTTTTTATGCCAACGTCCATGAGCGGCGGTAACCACTTACCATCGGGTGGGCCGCTAGCTCCTCTGCCAATTCAGGCAATAAAAAAAAATCTATCGATCTGTATATCGAAATACCCGAATTCGCAAAAAAGATAATTTGTTAACGTAAAGACCGAATGTTTTTTTTTTTTAAGGTTTAGATCAGATGTAATAACCAAAATTTTTATTAACCCAGGGCGTTAATTGGAGTGTAATAATCATAAATTGACTTTTTACATGACGTAAATCCCAACTAACTTTTAAAATAAAGAAGATAGAAATGTTTTGAGGCTTTAGCCTTCTTCATTCTTCATTAAAGAACAAAACTACCGCTGAGGCAAGAAATATTATTTATAAATGGTTACAAACCCTTGACTATGACACTACCGAGTGCATATTGAAAATAATCTGTTAGTATTTATTATGTAGGGATACCTCTTTAGTTGTATAGTATTTTTTCTTTTTTGTTTCTCAAAATTATACCTATAGATTTAAGTTAATTCTTTAAGGCGTGAGCAAATATATTTTAAGAAACCAGGTTTTCTCGATACAGGCTTTGCCTAGTGAGAAAACCAACAGAAAACTTTAGTTCTCATTAATAAGCGCTGCCTGTGAAATGTATAACATAAGTATAAGTATTTTCAAATTCTAAGAATCTTTGCACTTACGTCATTTTTGTGTATCTTCTAAAATCAAAAAGTTATGATTTTTTTTAAACAAAATAGTTGTTTTTCTCTCCTGAAAAGTCGGTTTTTGGTTTATATGACAAATGAACAAAACGGTATATAACCCGATATGGAACATCTAAGATGGTCATAGAACGTGATGAAGGCCGCATATAGTATAGACCTATGTAAAAATGATGTAAACGAAAGTCGTGTGAGTTACACTATTTATAAGAACGGCTGTACCGATTTGGCTGAAAATTGGTGGGGTGGTAGCTTAGAGCCAGGTGACGGACATAGGATACTGTGGTAGGTAGGGTAGGTAGGTAGAGTAGATAGGTAGGGTAGGTAAGTAGGCAGGACGGTATGTAAAGGGTAGGTAGGTAGATGAATGATTAATGTACTTAATTTATTTTATTTGTATTAATAAACAATTTCACTAAATAAATTCAAAAATCTGTTTATTTATTGCCTAGGTGGAACAGAGTTCGCCGGGTCAGCTAGTAAGGTATAAAATCAAGTAAGTAACAACGCAGTAATTATATCATCCAAATTTTATGCAACAGTTTGTATGGAGTTACGTGTAAAGTTGACCACAGGTGGTAATAAGTCGCTTATCATACTGTTTATAAACTGAAACAATGGCTGAAACATTTCTAATAAAAGCCTGTTCCCTTGTAATTCAGTTAAGAAACTGGCTTGTTGTGTTGTTAAGTGATTAGTTATATTTTTTTTGTTATTTTTCTGTGAATATTTTCATATAATTAATAAATATTTGTCCTAAGTTTGGTTGAAATAGATTTTTTTGTTTGTTAAAAGGTAATTTCTGAGAAAACAAACAAAAAAGATAGTTTTTTAAGGCACGTGTTTTTATTGCGTTTTTTGGTATAATTTTGGGGGGAAAAAGTGCGTTTTTGGCCGCAATTTAGATTGATTTAATATTTATTGATGAATGACGGCTCTCTAGCTTAATTTTTGGTAACCTAAAGTAGCTTTTATAGAAAATTTGGAAATTTTTGCTCAAAACTGGTTTAGGTTTAAGAAAAAAATTTAAAAACTATTTATCTTTTAAACCAAGTTATTTGGTCTTATAGTTTACTATTTGGTTTTTTTTAATTCTCGCTAGATAGAGGAGAGGAGAGCCCAGCAGTAGGACTTTTTTACTTTGTAATGACTTTTGTAATGATGATATAGGTATACAGACGATGCAATGCGAGATAAATTTATTTTCTACTAAAATCAACGGTTGACCTTTCTTCTTAATACGGACCATTTTATTCCAGAAAAAACTATGCAATACCTATAACGTTGGGACTATGTGGTACCAAATGGTATATCTAATACCTGTGCTTCTGCCTACCCTGGTGATAAAGACGACTAACTGCGACAGTGATGATGTCATTGTCAGGTATGCTGGTCATGCAGAAGCGGGTGACCCTCCAGAGCGAAACGAAGTGAAGGTCGAAGAAGTTGTCACAGAAGCCAGTATACCCCCTCCTACAGTTATCATGGTAAGGTTGTTAAAGGCCTGTTTCATCATCTTCAAATAAGTGTCTAATAAACTACCTGAGACTTTTTTGTCAGATTTTATATGAAAAAATACGTCAAAAATCTGTCAAGTAAGTTTCATATAGGCTATCTAGCACTTATTAATATTTGCTAAGTGAAAGCTGGGTATGGCAGAAGAAGCATGAAAGTAGAATAAATGCTGTGGAAATGAGAGCTTTGAGAAGTATGATTGGGGTAAATTTGAGTGATAGAATAAGAAATAGTGTAATAAGGGAATGTTGTGGCTTAAAAATAGATGTTGTGACACGAATAAAGAAAGGAATGTTAAGCTGGTTTGGACATGTAGAGAGAATGAATGAAGGAGGAGTGACAAAACAAATTATGAGGCGAATGTGAAAGGAAACGTTGGAAGGGGAAGACCTAGAAGAACGTACCATGACCAAATAGGTGACGTTCTAAAGAAGGGACAGATCAGGAGTACCCTCAACCGGCGAGAATGTATGAAAAGACTGATGAATGTTGAAGAAGCCAAAGATGTATGTCAGAATCGTAGCAAGTGGAAGGAAATGGTCTCTGCCTATCCCTTTGTTGGGCAAGAGGCGTGATCTATATGTATGTATGTATGTATTAATATTTGCCAATAGTGAAACAGGTGCTAACTGCCATACTCAGAGACAATACTTAACTTTAGAGTATAGTTAGTGTGTATTTAAGTCTATGTAATACTTAAGTCTTTACGTTTAAAGACGATTATTCAATGAAAATATTGTGTTATAATATTGCCACAATGTACTGGGATCGATCTATCATCACTGATCGGACTATTGTTGCCAATAAACCATAGATCGATTAGAGCGCCTTGCAGTGATCATCGATGTCACCGTTCCTCATGACGAGAATCTCGTGAAAGCAGAAAAAGATAAACAAGTAAAATATTTGGACCTTGCTCACGAGATTGTCGACATGTGGGATGTGGATTCGGCGATCATTGTTCCGATAGTCGTCTCAGTCAATGGACTGATTGCCAAGAGCCTCCATCGACACCTGAAGAGGCTCGCGTTAGGTGGATGGGTCGTGGGCCAGATGCAGAAGGCAGTACTTCTGGACACGGCACGCATTGTGAGGAGGTTCCTCTCTCTGGAGCCCTAACCACCGGTAGCTTGGTCCCTGTACCCGATACCGGTGGGTCTCCAAATTTTTATATTTTTAAATGTATTTTTTATATATATATTTAAAAATGTAATTTTTTGTGAATCTATTTTAATAAAGAGGAATGATAATAAATGGTTTATTCTCTCTTCACAATGATAACCTTAAATCTAGGCATATCTAAGTAGATACAAATGAGTTGAAGGGAACATTGTGAGAGACTGGTGCCCGAGGTAGGTTTAAGAAAACCTGTATTACAGGTCACCAGGCTCATAACAATAGGAGCATGATTAACAAGGTGATGTAAAATAAATAAAAAAAATTTAATAACTCAGGGTGACAGAATTGTTTTTGTGAGATTTCTGTGTGTTAATGACAGATTACTGCTAATTTTTTTTTTGTTTTTTTTTTTGTTTTTAAATGGTCAACGCCCGCTCTAGGGAACAATTCCTGTGTCGCGGGGAGCTTTACAAACATGGAACTAACGGACACAAAGTACACCCAGACTAGAAACAAATATCTATGAATCACACAAATATTTGTCTCGTGTGTGAATCGAACCCACATCACCCAGCACGGCGATGTAGTGGCGAGGCGACCACCTTAACCACTGCGCCACGGTGACAGTCAAATTTTTTCAAATTGACGTGTCAGAGTGCATCAGTTAGAGATTTAACCTTGAAATGGATGTATCATATTTTAAGATTATGTCACCAGCATCATCATATCTGTACCTCATTTCAACCCGTGGGTGTCGTAAAAGGCGACTAAGAGATTAACTCCAAGCAGAAAACAGCACTATAGGTATATAAAATTCGAAACAAAACTCAAAAACTTAACTTTTTTATAGATAAATTTCAAACTAAATATAAAAATAAATTTCCCTAGCTCACACAAACTGTACGACCTTCTACAATATATATACCACCTCCAACAACAACCAAAGTTACAACAGTTAAAGATTACTTAGAAGAACAGACAGACGGCGTTGTCTTCATACCTAATGAGGCACCAGCTGTGAGGTTGGAAGACGAAGATGATAGAAACGCAGTGAAGCTCCATGATGTCTTGACCAGGAAGGATGTGGGAGATGTTATGGATAAGCATTTCAGGGTTGAGACTGGTCAGTGGGTTTTCTATTCTAATATTATAAACTTAAAAACTACTAGACCGATTTTGAAAATTCTTTCACCGTTAGAACGCTACATTATCAACACCACGCTAAAGCCAATAGGAGCTGAGCAGTGGCCAAATAAATTTACGCTAGCGAAGCATCGCGCGACTTCTATTGTGTTATTAAGCCTAATCATTATATAACTATATTATAATTATATAACTAAAAGCCCTGCTACATGGTTGGAAATTCGCCTTCCACAGAGGTGCCCTTGGTGTATTCCAACCGTGTAGCCGGCTGTTGTAAATCAAATTTCATACAAACAACGCGGATAGCAACCAAGCTTCCACCAAGGTCACTCTGTTGGAACGCAAGTTTATAACCGTGTAGAACTCCTATGGTACGATTCAGACCAACCGGCAACCGGCTCGCGTTGCGCCGCATCGGAACGGAGCCGTACGCGTGCCGCGGCAGCCGAACGCGTCCGTCGGAGCCGTACCGCTACCGCGGCATGCGTACGGCTGCCGTGGTAGCCGTACGGGTGCCGCGGCAGCCGACAGCGTCCGCACAATCATATGTCTGAACTAAAGAAATTAGTTTTTCTTCCGTATCCATTTTTTACTTGTAAACTGTCGCTTGAAGAACACAACTTGAATGATTCGCTAGCTGTTGCTGCACCGTAATCTCCGTACGACACACGGCCGACCGGCTCCGAACGGACCCGACGGCAGCCGATTGGATGCCGACGGCGTCTTCGGAGCCGGTCGGAGCCGGTCGGCCGTCGCGACAGCCGAATGCATTCTGCGACACGTCGCGACGCGTCGCGGGATGCCGACGGAGGTAACTATGCGTAAGTTGCATGCAAATATGAACTGTAATTACTGTTGATACATTTCAATGTTCTTTACCGCATTGTAAAACGCCGCCCGGCCCGGCCCGATGCGAGCCGGTTGGTCTGAATCGTACCTATAACTGTTATATAATTATTGAAATCGGTTCCGTAGTTTTGAATTTTATTAGTTACATACAAAAATACAAAATTTTTTCCTCTTTATAATATTTATATAGATATAGATTGGGACTAAAACATATAAAAAAATAATATGGCTGAAAGACAAGAAATGTGTGCATTTGTCTTAACTTATAAAATTGACATTCCAGAATCTCCAGCTGACATAGTATTCATAATGGATAAGAATAAAGACAAACAAGAAGAGAAAAGACCAAACACAAGAAGAGCTAACGATAATAACATCAAAGAAAATAAAAATAAAGTCTTTGACAATAAATTGGACTGTCAGAATTTAAACTGCACAAATCTCATCCAAGAAGTTTGCGGAAGGAAGATTTCGAATGGAAAAGCACAGTACAGGCTGTTTCGTAATGATTGTTACTTTCGAAAAGTCAATTGTCACTTTAAATATAATATTAATAGTAAGTAATCATCATCATCATCACAGGAACCCATTAATATCCCACTGCTGGGCTCAGGTCTCCTCTGCTGAAAAGGTTTAATCCACACACGCTATATTCTAGGGTATTATTATTGTTAGTTGGGCTGGAAGCCACTAGTGGCCTTCTTGCTACCTCGACCAGAGTTGATCTATTGTAGCGCCCCTTTTTGTTTTATACTTCTCTGCTTAGTCCTGTAGAGGCTAGGAACTTCCAGATTGTCTGAGCAGAGAGAGACTGTATCTCTCTTGTATCTTATTCTAATAATATAATAATATTCTACCACATTCACACAGCGCCATCTAGTCCCAAAGTAAGCAATTATATTTGCTTATGTTATGGGTACCTACTAAGCAACTGATATACTACTTAAATACATTTTTTTTTTGTAAATACATACATATTATAGATAAATTACACCCAGACACAGAACAAACCTTTATGCTCATCACACAAAGATTTGTCCTGGGTGGGGATTGAACCCACGACCTCCGGCTTAGCAGTCAGGGTCACTAACAACTAGACCAAATGGCCAGTCTAGTCTATTCTAAGGTATGTGGGTTTCTAAAAAGTGTATTTATCAAAATTGACAATATAATTTTTACAAATGTAAAAATTATATTGTCAACGTCGACCGAGCAAACAATTTTAACAAATTTGTAAATCGCAAATGTATAGGTACCCACAGGACAGGCTCAGGACAGACACATTACAATTTTGATGATGTCCATAGGCCCCACACTAGGCTAAGCCGCTTAGCCTAGTGTGGGGCCTATGGATATCATCAAAATTGTTATGTGTTTGGCAATAAATGATTTATTATTATTATTATTTCAGGGTACGAACAGACCTCAACGAGTGATTGCAAGAAAATTGGTGCACATATTGACGAACGGCCTCCTCCTTTCTCTATACCCAAATTGGCTGATACTCCTAAGTCACACTTTATCGATGGCAGAAAGAAGTTTTCTTCCAGAAGGTTAATATTTGGTTTCATTTTTTACTAGACAATAACTTTATTGGATTATCATGTAACACTTAGCTAAGATAAACAAATAGTTGCTTTCCAACTTGCGTATAAATTAGGTATGCGATACCAATCTAAATAAAAATAATAATCGTAGATCGCATTAAATTTAATTAGTAAAAATGACATTTTTGATTTTTGATGATAATCAAATCATCATCAACATCAATATTACAAACCATAAACGTCCCACTGTTGGGCGCGGATCTCCTCCAAACATTTTGGAGGGAATTTAGCCAACTATACCACGCTGGCTAGATGGATTGGTATAAGGTTTTGTTTCAAATTATCCTTTTCTCGCAGTGTCTGTCAATTTGCTTAAGGTTGCCTTGTACGACACCCACGGATTGAGATGGGGTAGTGACATTATGTATTCTTAATCCGTCACTATACGAATAGTAAAATTATTTCATATAGGTATTTAGATAAAAAAACACACATGATTTATTTACGAACGTCATCATCAATATATCAACCCGTAAAGGTGGACATAAATCTTCCCCAAAGTTTGTGGAGGGAATTTAGCCAATACAAACAATAATAAAAATAAATGGGGATTTGAGACTTCTCTTCAGTGGATTTTTATTATTATTATTTTATAATGCACTAGCAGATCATGGATCTGATGCGTGCATATCATTGCACTTATGTTTAATTTGTTTTTAAGTGTTCATCGAGTCTATTTTTGAAACAGTTCACTGATGGTGCACTAATCACAGTTTCTGGTAGATTATTCCACATAGTCACTACGCGATTTGGCAAAAAGTGTCTTCTAGGGTTGCTGGTAGAATGAGATCTAGAAAGTTTCAAGGAGTGTCCTCTCAACTGGGTATTCGGGTTCATCAGATAGAGGCTGCCGATGTCTCTAACATTGTAGTGTCCAGTGAGCACTTTAAATGTTTCAATGAGGTCTCCTCGGTGCCTACGTTGCTCTAGTGTGGTCAATTTAAGTTCAAATAGACGTTCTTCATATTTCTTATTTTTTAGACAAATTACCATTTTGGTAGCCCTACGCTGAACTTTCTCCAGAATTTCAATGTCTTTCTTGAAGTATTTTTTTAGGATTAATGGAATAACGTATTTATTTCAGATCACTAGCCAGGATAAATGGTCAGTTTTGCGCGCACGCATGTCCCCTGTCATGTCCGGATGAGTACGATCCTACTTGCGCAATATCGGCGACTGGACAGAAGAAAGTTTTTGTGAATCACTGCAAGTTGGATGATAACTCGTGTCAGTTTGCTGTCGGTAAGTGTTTACTCTAGCGGTAATTTGTTATCCATTTTACAAAAAAGTAAAGTTAGGTTGTTATCAGGGCTGTCCAAAAGCCTCATATGTTTAATTTAACTAATTAATACACATTTTCTCATCACAAACTTTGGATATAAGGAGGGGAATGTAAGTTTAAATTTAAAATTATATTTTAATATATTATATTAATTTAAGAAATAAAAACAAAATTGAATTAACTACACCGCGCACTAACTACGGAAAACGAACTATTTTATTTGAGGGAGCACAGCTGTTTAACAAACTACCTAATGAGCTAAAAGACTGTGATAATATAAATATATTTAAAACCAAATTAAAATTGTATATCAAAACTTTATAAAAAATAATTACATAAATAAAATAACTGCATGTAGGTACAGCCATAATATAATAAATTTATAATGATTGTTGTGTATTTGTTGATATTTTACAAACGACAATAATTTATTTAATTGATGAATTTATGTTATGCTATTTACTGTTTTCATTATGTATCGAATCAATTTAATTTTACTTAGCCAAATTTTATTTATTTCCATATCAATTTAAAGTTTAATTATTAGAACCATGGCATGTATTTTAGATAATTAATTATAACAAATTTAAGTTATTTATAAGCACCAGTGGCTTCATACTAACTGTAAATCAATTTTATATACCTTATTTTAAGTAAACTGTAAAGTTTTTATAAGGTATCCAATAAATTTCTTTAAACCGAAAATTATTCCAACCCCCTATTTCGGCTGCTTTTGTAGAATAAAACATTTTCTCAATTTTAGAAATCTCATTGTTGGATCAACAGTATTACCTATCCAAATATCATGTCGCTAGCTTGGATAGAATTTGAGTTATAATACAGTAGAAAACGGTCAAACGGACGGACAGTAAAGGTTCTTTAAGTACCTTTTTGGTACGGAACCCTAAATAATGTCAACAATAATAAGCACAATATATATTTAGAATAATGCTTTCTATTGTCTCATATGAACACCAACATCAAAACAATTGCGAAATAAATGTATAATATTGCCATCTAGTGCCCTATATGAAAAATTACTTAAGAAAAGCACAAAAATTTAGAATAGCGCCATCTAGTATCTTTTTTAAAAACTAACACACTGTTTTATTCACAGTCTGGCACAAGCGCCCTCTAGCGGAATGTGTGGGAGGCGCTAAGGCAGATGTGAGAAATAATAGATTCTTCATAGGCTGGATGCAAAAAGTTGGAATTATAGACAAAAAAGGAAAATTAGTTTTAGAATAAATTATATATATTTTTGTTTGAATTGTTTTTGTAATGAAGTCCTTTTCACGGCATTATCACATCATTTTTTTTATTGTTATTTTTGTAGCTACTTAATTTGATATTTTAGCAGATGTAAAGTAATTTCCTTAAACGTCCCACTGCTGGGCACGGGTCTCCTCCAAACATTGTGGAGGGAATTTAGCCTACTATACCACGCTGGCCAGACGGGTTGGCATAGGGTTTCCTATCGAATTTTCTCGCAGTGCTCTTGTCTGCATACCTAAGGTTACTCCCTTTTACGACAGCCACAGGTTGAGATCATTATGTATTCTTAATCCGTCACTACACGGGATCTTTCTATTTGTCACCTATTTTGACTATCAACAGGGAATCAAAATTTGTTGTTTTCTATCACGAGACGATAGTGCTAACATAATGCAATGCAAGCGGAATTTAGCGGTTAGACCCATAGTCGCTTTTTACGACACCCACGGGTTGAGATGGGGTAGTGACATTATGTATTCTTAATCTGTCACTACACTGACACTGTCCTGTAATATACAATAACAATAATAATTAAACTACTGAATGAATTCGTCAACAGAGTTTTACAATTTTTTTTTCGTTTGAAATTTCAATTTGATAAATTCAATAATAAGGCAGTACTATACTGTACATACTGTAATGTTACTATTTTTATTCCTTGCTTATTCTACCGCGAATAATATTCATTTTTGAAATCAGACTAGTATTTCGTGAGATCCTAGCTGTCTAAATTCTTTAAGTGTTGGATAGCTCATTTATCGAGAAAGGCAGGGGTGGATCTATAAAGAAGCTATAGGGGCTGGAGCCCGTGGCCTCCGGATATAAGGGGCCCCCAGTCACAATAGAAAACATTGTAAATAAAAAAATCATATATAAAATACTTAATTTTTGAATTATATAATTTACTTTTTATAATTATATACTTTTCATTTGGCCAGTTTTTTTAATGGCAGTTAATTGATAATATAGACAGGTCTCCTAGAGATCCCCTAGTAGTATCAGCCTAGGGCCTCACAAACTTACAGTCCGCCCCTGGTTTAGGATAAGTAGGTAATTATTTAAAAATCTTAGTGGAGTAGTACCTATTCTTAGAATAGGTAATAAGTTTTTGAACCTAGTCATATAAAAATTAATCCTATTACATCAGCATAAATTTTAAATTTCCATTGCAAGACAGCAACACCTCCAACATCGTTAATCCCGACTCTGTCAACCTTTAAAAGCCACTAACTCATATTAGTCTAGGAACCTTTTAGGCGGCACTTAAGCACTAACGTTAGACAATATCTATTAGTGCTTAGATTTAAAAACCTAGATTTAGAATTTGGTAAGACTGAAGTTGGGTAAGTGTGAGCTGAAACCACTACAGAGGGTTTGGTTTATTCAAAAATGTTTTTTTTAGGGTTCCGTAAAAAGGAAAAATGAAACCTTTATATGATCACTCCGTTGTCCATTTGTGTCTGTCTGCCCGTCTTATCAGCAACCTATTACTGTCCCACTGCTGATCTCGGATCTTCTCTACTCTGTCTAGAGAGTTGAGAGAAAAAAGAAAATGAAGTTTTCCTACACCGTTAGCAGATGGTAAGTCACATGACTCATACTAGTAGACTGGCCTGGGTGCCTAGTGCGAGTTTTTTTACGAATTCACGGCGTAAAAGTAAACGCAGATTTGTATGGTATTGAAATCACTCCATCTGGTGGTTACTTTAGGAAACATTTGTTCTGAGTGTGAGTTTTTCCTCTATGTAGTGTATTTTTTACGTGCCGAAACCGTTTTTGCACGTTTAGCGTTGGTGCACGTGATTGGTTAACTCCAAACTGCGTCAACAATTGTGCGAGTGCGAGTTACATATTTTGACAGTTTATGAAGTAAAGTAAGCAAACGTGAGAAATACGCGATCGAAAAGTTTTCACCTTGATTTTTATAGTGACAAGTGACATATTGAAAAAAAGTAAATAATATTAATATTGTAATTATTGTCGTAATTATATTATAAACATTAATACAATGTTTTTTCAGTTTTTCAGTTGCCTAGGCACATATAAAATATATCTACCTGATTTTAATATAATAATATAATATAATATATTCTACCACATTCACACAGCGCCATCTAGTCCCAAAGTAAGCAATTATATTTGCTTGTGTTATGGGTACTAAACAAATAATATACTACTTAAATGCATTTTTTTTTTGTAAATACATACATATTATAGATAAATTACACCCAGACACAGAACAAACCTTGATGCTCATCACACAAAGATTTGTCCTGGGTGCGGATCGAACCCACGACCTCCGGCTTAGCAGTCAGGGTCACTAACCACTAGACCAACAGGCCAGTCTATATTTATTGTTTATATTGTTTAAGTTAATATGAGAAATAAAAACCAATAAGGAACTCATTTTGAACCAGCCTTTTATTTTAATCAGACCTAATACATTATTATGTCTACATTGCTTGAAACTATTATAATCTGTCAGTACTTCCATCATCCACAGCCTATTTTGCTCTCTACGCTGCTGCAGTTAGATATTTCTCCAATAATCTTCAGCTTCATCTGTAACAAATATACATATGGATTGTGTTTAAATTGTTAGACATTTCAAACACGTTGGAAACTGAGACCCCCATAGATTTACCTTTTTACCCGACTGCAAAAAAGGAGGGTAATGTTTTTATCTACTGTGATTGCACGTTTACAACAATTCTATAAAATATTGCTGACTGGCAGACGAATTATTGCTAAGCATTCTAATAGACTTTATTTGATATGAGTAAATGCTGTCCATATAAATTTAATCTCTTTAGCATCATTATCACCCTCTAGACAATGACCTACGATGCATGATTGCATATTTCGGCAAAAAAATGTGAGCATTAAGTATAACATCAATACATACCTTGTCATATTCATTTCGAAGTTCCATCATGATTTTTTCATATATTAAGTGTGGCTCTCTTCACAGTCAATGATGTTGGACCACCTACTATTTGCATTGTAGACTGGTTTACTGATATTTCCATGTGCAAGAAGTAATTTTACAAAATAATATAACTTTCACAAAACAAAAATTCATAAGTAACACTAGTAACTTATTTACTACAAGTGTTCCATAAATTATATTAGGTACTTTTCTTCCTTTCTTATAAGTTTGTATAAATTAAAATACAATGAAATATAAAGCAAGAGGTTGTTAGGACACGACATGTGTCAAAATATAAACAAACACGATATAACTACGATAAATTTGAGTGACAAGTTATTCTATTAAACCGCCTTATAAAATATCATTTTAGATTTGTTTGGGTAATCTCAAGAAGTAAATGTCGTACCAACGCTACAAAAATAACATACCGTTGTCACGGTGAATAAACGGGGTTCGAAAAGTTAGGTTCGGTAAAACCCACACTCGCTTATTGTCGAAGCTCGAAGCGTTTATTGTTTGCTCGGTTTTCACGATGGTAAAAGTCATTCGATTTATATAATAAAACTCGCACTAGGCACCCTGTTGTTCTAGTGGTTAGTGACCCTGACTGCTAAGCCGGAGGTCGTGGGTTCGATCCCCACCCAGGACAAATGTTTGTGTGATGAGCATAAAGGTTTGTTCTGTGTTTGGGTGTAATTTATCTATAATAATTATGTATGTATTTACAAAAAAATATATTTAAGTAGTACCTATATCAATTGCTTAGTACTCATAACACAAGCAAATATAATTGCTTAATTTGGGACTAGATGGCGCTGTGTGAATGTGCTAGAATATTATATTATATTATATTATCATCATAACCCATAAACGTCCCACTGCTGGGCACGAGTCTCCTCCAAAGAATGTGGAAGGAATTTAGCCTGCTATACCACGCTGGCCAGACGAGTTGGTATAGAGTTTGTTTAGAATTATCCTATTCTAGCAGTGCTTTTGTCTGTATAAGGTTTTTTTTTCTACCAAATTTACACAGCGCCATCTGGTCCCAAATTAAGCAATGATATTTGCTTGTGTTATAGGTACTAAACAACTGATATACTACTTAAATATTTTTTTTTAGCATTAGTCACCTTTTACGACACCCACACGGGTTGAGATGGGGTCACTACACGGATAAACGAACAAATAATTGCGCTCATCACACAAACATTTGTCCTGGGTGGGAATCAAACTCACTACCTCCTCCAAAGTTAAGCATTTCAACCAGGAAAAGCGGCTCCTTTTTACATAATCAGATAAAGTCTACAATTTGTATGAATTTTTCATGAAACTTCGTGCTGCAGATAACAGGCTATTGTCTTAAAATCATGAAACATTAATAGGGTTTTGAATATTCATAGGATTGGGGAGGAAATTCAACAAAAAGCCGGAAAAAACTTCACAAAGACGGATATTGTATTATTCTTTTTTTTTTGAAGATTCTTTATAAAAGCAATGGTGCAAAAAATGAATGAGAAAATTACCAGAATGCGAAACTTGTGGTCCGAGTTCGATTCCGGCTTGATCGGCAGCTCGAATGCCGATTTCATTTTTTGGGAAATCTAGTCAATCATCATCAGAACCCATTAAGTCCCACTGCTGGGCTCGGGTCTCCTCTCCTCTAACTAGAGAGCTGAGAGGGTTTAAGCTATAATCCACTCACGCTGGCCTAGTGCGGGTTGGTGGATCAGACATACTCATAGAATTACTTCTAGTGTATGTGTGTTTCCTCACGATGTTTTTTCTTCACCGTTAGCAGATGGTAAGTCACGTGTCTAGTAGGTACATATATAACCACAAAATGGAATCCACATTTGTACTGCCGATCGGAATCGAACTCGGACCGCGTGATTTGCACGCCGGTCACTTACTCGTCACCGCTCAATCACCATCTAGTCAATCAATCAATCATATTTACTTTTATACTTTCGCGTTGCATGATAATATTTATTGATTTTAAACGGGAATTCACGCGATTATGATTTACATACATACGTACATATCCACTTGCTACGATTCTGACATACATCTTTGGCTTCTTCAACATTCATCAGTCTTTTCATACATTCTCATTATGATTTAGGTATTTACATACCTTAAGGTGCTTGACGTTTTGACCAGGTTACACCGGCCGTGGTCACAAGCTGACTCATATCATAATCGCTTGAATTCCCGTTTAAAATCAATAAATATAATCAATCTAGTCTGCTGTTTTCGACACCGTTGTCAAAAAGGCTCTAGTTGAAAATCAGCACATGGCACTTTTGTGCCATGTATTTTAAGCTGAACCTATTTTGGTTGGAGCCTATTTTGGTGACTTTAATATCATTTGCAGATTTTGCAAACATTTGCCCCGACCCGGTTATCGAACCCGAGACCTGAGAAACCGCTACCGTTACGTACAGTTGCATGTGAGGATAGAATCCCACACCATACGATAGACAGCCTTATATTTCAGCCATAAAAACTACGAGCCAATCTAAATTTTAATTTAACTTTTAAATCCTCTAAAACCAAACTTTCTCTAAATCTAAGAGTTAAACCTTTTATGCGTACATAAAATAAAATTACCCCAGCCAGGCACCGAACCCTGCGCTGTAATGTCGTTGTTTCTAATTAACCCTTCGCCTAAATATACATTAAAATGCAATTACTGAAAATTTTGACACCCCCTAATCTGCACAAGGGTTGTATTCTGTGGGTAGTATTTTATTTTGAAAGTCGATATTATTATATC
This sequence comes from Laspeyria flexula, assembly GCA_905147015.1. Lineage (NCBI taxonomy): Eukaryota > Metazoa > Arthropoda > Insecta > Lepidoptera > Erebidae > Laspeyria > Laspeyria flexula. Next base: position 689,785 of record LR989979.1, read on the forward strand.
GAAGTTGGATAAATCTATTTTGATTATTTAGGCCGAATTCGATGTCGAAAAAACAATAACAAAATGTGATTATCTTTTAGTGCATCAGGTATGTTCGCAGAAAGCCATATAAACGATTTCTTTGCGATATGGCGCAAAAAAACCGCCTCCTTGCTCTGCAGGGTTCGGACTAGCTCCAACAGCATTCTAAGAATGATTGCCGCGAGGTATAACTCGCCTATTTTGGGCCATTGTATACGTAGATGCATGTCTACCGTACAATTGGTCACAAAATAATTGTTATGTTTTTAAATTTAATTCATCTGTTTACTAACATAGTCCTAAGTATATTTTTACTAACATGATATGAATCCTGTGTTCGAAATAAAAAATGTACCTATTATTATTATTCCCTTTATTTAAATTACATGCTCACATTCTTACATTTTCAAATATAAATATAAAAAAAATACATTTAAAAATATAAAAATGTGGTGGCCCGCCGACATCGGGAACAGAGTCCAAGGTGCCGACGGTTAGGGCTCCAGAGAAAGGAACCTCCACACAATACGTGCCGTGTCGAGGAGTACTGCCTTCTGTATCAGGCCTTTTATCCAGCTACCTAGCTCGAGCCTTTTCAGATGTTGGTCGAGGCTCTTTGCTACTAGGCCATTGACTGTCACAACTATCGGTACAATGATTGCTGAGTTCACATCCCACTTGTCCACATGTATTATTATTATGTCTCTTTTCTCACGGCTATACTTCTCTCTAAGGTGAGAAGTATACCTGGTCCTTTTGGAAGGCTTACGCGGGGACACAGGTCCTACACGCAGAGGCCCTTAAAGAATTTTAATTTAGAATGGAATGAGACACTTACCGCCGCCACATCACAGCTGCACAATTGTAGTACAGCTATGATCTGTCACCGGTAGGTGTAGAGCTATTGCATGATATTATGGAGTTAAATAAAGTTGGGCTATGGGTTTCGGTGTTTGGTGGAATGGTGATATCTGGCATACGGGATTAACGTCGCCTGCTTGCCTCCTCCAGCGGTGAATATATGATGTTAAATGAGATTTGGGCAGACGGTGACTCGCCTTACACTAGATGGGCCCCTTCCACTACCGACATGGGCCGAAGTCCACGGGTCTCAGGGCAACACCGTAGTGCGCGGCTAGGGGTGTCGAGCGGTGCGGCGCCGATTTCGCCATCGTGGGTCCCAAGCGGAGACCCGGAGCGGGTTTCCTCGTAATTATGCCATTGAAAAATGACACTTCCGCCCCCGAGCATATAGCTCTGGCGACCCCTCTCTGGTCAGCTGGTTAAGGCAAGCCAGAGTTGAGAGTCCTGTGGTCGCTCTTGGAGATTCACTCCAGTCAGCCAACAAAGACGTGCTGGAGACGAGGCCTAGACCGACTCTCAGGGGCATTCAGGACCGCAGTGTCGCCACTCACATTCAGCTCGCCACTAGCTGCCCTGCGGTTTGTGGGCTCTTCATTTAAACTTGCAGTACATTTTTTTGTTTATATGGCAAGTGTTTGAAAAGCCACGCTAATCTGCCCTCCAAGTTTGCGTTAGTCTTATGAGAAGATAACGACTGCCCCAGAGGGGGTATTAAGATTATTTATTATTATTATTAAGAGCGTATTTGCATTCAAAGTAGCAATGTCCCAATTTAGTGTCTTATTTCGTAATTTTAAATTTTTATTATGTAATCAGAGCTATATTTTAAAAACATATCTGCAAAAAACGTTTGTATAGCTCGTAGAACTGATGGCCGATGGGGGAAAAAGGTTCTCGAGTGGCAGCCACGTATTGGAAGGCGCAGCGTTGGACGGCCCCCCACCAGATGGACCGACCTGGTCAGGGTTGCGGGCGGCCGTTGGTTGCGGGCGGCACAGGACCGTTCGCAGTGGCGTAAATTAGGTGAGGCCTATGTTCAGCAGTGGACGTCAATAGGCTGATATGATGATGATGAGTCAAGTGACTTACCATCTGCTAACGGTGAAGGAAAACATCGTGAGGAAACACACATACACTAGAAGTAATTCTATGAGTATGTCTGATCCACCAACACGCACTAGGCCAGCGTGAGTGGAACATGGTCTAAAAACCCTCACAGCTCATTAGATAAAGGAGAGGAAACCCGAGCCCAGCAGTGGGACTTAATGGGTTGCTGATGAAGTATTACAGATACATATTTTTTAATAATCTTTGACATAATTTTTAAAATATAAAATTACGAATTTGCCTTGAACTGATGCTGACATGGTGGAGCTATGAAAAGAACTGGTAAGAAAAATTTAACGAGATGTTATGCAATACAACGTAGAGAGAGTACATATAGATAATTAATCACAATGGTAATTAAGTCTCTAAATAACGTTACCGCTGAAAAGTATTTATAATATTTGGCGCCGATTCAACTGTCTTGAAATTTATTGTCTTAGTTGAAACAAGAGATGGATATCTGTACATTTATAAAACAGCACTGTTCATTAAAACAAATTTTCAATTATTTGAGACCCTAAAGAGCGCACGACATAAAAATAAAATATGTAATGTACAACACAAGAAAGCTATTTACAATAAACATTTCTTGGGTATGGCACCACGGATATACCACGACGGTGGCAAACAGACGTACGGTCCGCCTGATGGTAAGCGGTTACCGTAGCCTATGGGCGCCTGCAACACCAGGGGCATCACGAGCACGTTGCCGACCCTTAAGAAACCTATTCACTCCTTTTTTGAAGAACCCCATACTGTAGTCCCTTGGGAAAACCTCGTTAGGGAGTTCATTCCACATTGCGAGATAAAGAAAAAATCGTAAGTTTAAAAATATTTATTATATTATATATTGCAGTTTTTTTAATTATATCTGTTTTTAAATTATAACTGCCTCGGTGGCGCAGTGGGAAGTGTATACGACTACTGTGCAAGAGGTCCCGGGTTCGATTCCTGGGTCGGGTGAAAATGGTATTGGGTTTTTCTATCATGAAATTCCAGTATTAAGATTTTCCCGGAGTTTGGTAAACAAATGTTCCCGGTTGATGACAATAGGCTAGGCTAGGCGCCCCCTATTTCATGGGACCAAACATAGCTGGCGAAATGTGGGTGTGAAACACCACTGCCTACCCCTTCGGGGAAAAAGGCGTGATGCAATGTTATGTTATGTTTAATTATATACTTTACACTTGGCCGGTTTGTTTTAATGGCAGTTTATTGATATTTTAGACAGGGCCCCTAGGGGTCCCCGAGAAGTATTAGCTCAGGGCCCCACAAACTCACATTCCGCCCCTGAATATTTGATATTAATTTCAGCTTGATACCTCTACGCGGTCTTGAGAAACACATTCTAGACAGACGGACAACGGGATACGTAATTATAAAAGGGTTCCGTTTGTTTCTCTTCAGGTATGAAACGCTATAAAACATTGATTTAAACAATGATATTGTATGATTGGATTTAAACTAATAATCTATAATGTTTCATATATATTAAATTACTTTAAAACGGGTCTACGTCACGTATTATATTATTATATTATAATTTAGTATGGTGTATTGGTTCTGTACTTTCTGTGATATTTCAAACTGTAACCAATTAAAATTGTAACAACTATGGCGATTGAAAAGAGTGGCCTGAGTTTCTTGCCAAGTTCTTCTCAGAGCTCAACCTTGTCAGTGAACTGGCCGTAGGCAAATTTACTGACACTTTTTCTGGCTTTGTATGACGTTCATAAGTATCATGTATGTGATCCAAATGAAATAAAAAGATTTGACTTTGACTTTTTGACTTGACTAAGGAATAGTAAATACCTTCTTTATTTGCCCGACGTTTCGATCGAATTACACCGATCGTGGTCACGGGCTGACTGAGGTGGCTGCCGAGCTTTGTCCTCGATGCACGCGGGTTTCTACGATTACCCTCACTTTTGTCAATATTTTTATTTATATCAGAACTGTCGGTATTTCGACACACTACACTAATGACGTCTTTACACTGGTCTACTTTGTTACTTGACGATTTTGACCCGTTTTAAAGTAATTTAATATGTGTACAAGTCGGGAAAGTTTAAAAAAAAATGTTTCATATATTTTACTTAATAATTTAAAAGCTTTTACACATCACAGTTTCATTTAAACCAGTTACATTAATATTCGACCATAACAAACTTAAAAAAGAATCATTCAAATTCGTAACATTAAAAACGAATCTAAATGTATTTATAAAATAATCATTTAAACTAGATTCATTTAAAACGAAATATAAGAAATTAATAATAACACTTTCATTTAATGGATTACATTGCGAATGGATTCAAAATTAATTGGTCTATTTTTTGTTTTAATTAAGCCTTGCTCGTCGAAACCTGGAAGTGATGGGACTCGCTTGATATCATCAGCTGGTTTTCTTAGAACGACATTACGAAAAACGTCCTTCATCACACCCCATACAATAACAATACTCGCTGTAAGCGCCATCGCCCTGAAAATAGAAAGTAGTTTATGGACCCGTCACATCTAACGCTATTATGTTACAAACACTTTTGATAATCTTAATTTAGTTTTTTTTATTAGAATTTAGGAATTTAGTACTTATTTCATTTTTTGAAAAAAAAAAACGAAATATAAAATTAATATTCATTTTCGTTTCAATATCTAATTAATTAAATTTTGTTTTGTTACGTGATTTATTTTAAATTATTGTGGTCATAGAATAGGTACATTTAATTGAAAAATGAAGAAAAGAAAAAATTAAATTTGAAAATAAAGTAAATTTAACTTTAAAAATAAAAAAACCGGTTATGTATGAGCATGTCAGACCATGCTCAATATAAGGTTCCGCAGCAAAAGAGCGTATCTTCATAGCGCTTACTTCCTTTTTGACAAGCGCAGTTATTCAGAAATAACTCCAAAATGGTATATTCGATCATGTTTAAAAATAATTTAAATTAAATAATAAATATTACACAAATGTCCACCACTGCATGATGAAACGCGGAATAATTAATTTTGTACCTTAAAAACGACTGTTTCAAACGAATTCAGATTACAAACTGAAATAAAATAATGCAAGTATCTCACAAAACACTTTAGTTAAATAATTTCCGTATTTAAATTACCACGATATCATATTTGTAATTACACAAACAAACAATGCTATTTTACAGGGGCGGACCGTCAGTTTGTGGGGCCCTGGGCTGTGACTACTCGGGGACCTGGGCCTGTCTATATAATCAATTAACTGCCTTTAAAAAAAACCAAGTAATTTACAATGTTTTCTATTGAGACTGACTATTACCATGATCTCATAATGTAAGCATATTATATTATAGTAGTTAATTTAGTGTAAGTAAAACTTGTTTTAGTATAAGTGTAATGGTCCGATCCCTCAGACAAACTGCCTGTGCAGTTTTGTGGGACATTGTCTTTATTTTTTAAGCATTTACATATATATAAATAATAATAATGGGGGCCCCTTATATCCTTTTTTTTTTTTTTTTTTTTTTTAACCCCAAGGTGTTCCTCTCGTCGCGCTCTGCTGTGGTCACGGGAGCGCAGGAACATTCGTCCCTAACCTAACCTAACCTAAGCCAGTCCAAAATGTGCAGATTCTGCCAAGAGTCAGATGAGACAGCAATGCATGTCCTACGCTCATGTGGGCCACTTATGCACAAAAGAAGCATCCTTTTAGGACTGCACCAGGTGCAACCAGATGAGATACAGTCTCTCTCTGCTCAGCCAATCTGGAAGTTCCTAGCCTCTATAGGACTAAGCAGAGAACTATAAAACAAAAAGGGGCGCTACAATAGATCAACTCTGGTCGAGGTAGCAAGAAGGCCACTAGTGGCTTCCGGACCAACTAACCATAATAATAATAATATAATATGACTGTCACCGTGGCGCAGTGGTTAAGGTGGTTGCCTCGCCACTACATCGCCGTGCTGGGTGACGTGGGTTCGATTCCCACACGAGACAAATATTTGTGTGATTCATAGATATTTGTTTCTAGTCTGGGTGTACTTTGTGTCCGTTAGTTTCATGTTTGTAAAGCTCCCCGCGACACAGGGCTTGTTCCCTAGTGCGGGCGTTGTCTTTTTAAAAAAAAAATAACAAAATATCCGGGGGCCTCGGGCTGTAACCCCTATAGTCCCTTCATAGCCCCTGCTATTTAAACTATACTATACAGAAGACAGCAGCCATAATTACATTGTGTTTTGTTCCTGCTATGAGTAGTGGAGTACAGAGTCCATTGGGGACGGAAGCGGTTTTAAAGTATCGACAATGCGGTGATGCCCCCTTACCATCAGGTGTTGAAATACCTGAAAGAGAGGACTGGCTTAACAACTAGCTAACTCAAATATAAGTCATATTTGGTTTACGGATGGTTGTATTTATTTATTTATTACTAACTTTACTAAAAACTACGTGTCTTAGTGAAATATGTTTTAGGTAATTCTCTATCTTATTAAATTTCCTTTATTTACATAGCAAAAAATATATTACTTTACGATCTAGATATAGCAAACTGCGCGACGAAAACATTTTCAAAGGGTCATCTTTGTGACCTTTTTTTTACGAAACTATTATGATTACATGAAATATTTTTAGGTAAGTCTTTTCTTTGGATTCTCGACTTTGTCCAATTTAATTTTCTGGTTTGTAGTATATACCGATACGACAAACTGCGCGACGAAAAATTGAGAGTTTTTCGGTGTTTACCTTTGGACAGCGCCTTAAGGACAATTACTAGTGATCACACAACAATAACTTAATTAGCTACAATACAATACAAGATTCCTTTCGGTTGCATAATCGTTTAAAGTTGCCACAACAAGCACATATTTTAAGAATAATTTATTAAAAATATTTAATATTAGTTTAATAGTATTTAAAAAACCACATTACAAAAATTACAAGAGAAGGCTTATTCCCACGCGCTCCAAATCTATTGTTCTCTAAAACTCATTTCTCCATACATTCATTCCCAGGAGCTCCAAGGATTTTTATTTTAAAATAATAAATAAAGCCACAAGTACCAATTTTATTCCCAACAGCTCCAAAATATTCTCTAGGTACTTTGAGATATTGTTCCCAGCTGCTCCAAGAAAAAAGTCAATACTTCAATATAAAAATCGTTACCACGAACTCCAAAGATTTTAAAGTAACGTCAGCAAAAGCATCCCAAACAAAATTTATTATTGTTAAAGGAAATATTTGTGTACCAGTTTTAGTTAACGTCCGCTCGCGACTTCGCCTTCATATTTTTAAACTGTTTTAATGATTACTTGGGAACACTGGAACACTGCAGCTTTATATCTGCGACCTTATTCATAATTACAGACATTTAACTTATCATTAGTTATGATACAATTTCAAATTCAAAAACGAAACAATAAATAGCACAGATCTATTGGTGTGTGTATAGATTACAGTGTTTTCGGTCTGAGGCCCAAACTTTATTTATTTATTTATTAAGCATACATTGTTATTACAAGTAAGACCCAATACAGCAATGCAGCAACAGAGAACAAAACTAGAAATTGAACTTATAACTAAGACAATCTAGTGTCACCTTCTCAAATTCCGCCAAGGAACAGACCTGAATGTCGATGCGTTGGCCAACCTCATTAATAATATTTAAAGCCTTGCTTATTGGTGCAAATTTCTGCAAGTTAGTGCGCGATGACGGTATGTCAAACACCCTAGTTCTAACTAACTTAACCTCAGTGTCAGCATGGGTAGACAAGCATCAATTTTTCAGGCAGATGTCTATGCCATAACCAAATGTGTCACCGGCCACAGCAAACTAAACTACCACTTTAATCTTAGCCTGAGCCAGTCCAAAATGTGGACCGTCACCGTGGCGCAGTGGTTAAGGTGGTCGCCTCGCCACTACATCGCCGTGCTGGGTGACGTGGGTTCGATTCCCACACGAGACAAATATTTGTGTGATTCATAGATATTTGTTTCTAGTCTGGTTGTACTTTGTGTCCGTTAGTTTCATGTTTGTAAAGCTCCCCGCGGATCAGGGCTCGTTCCCTAGTGCGGGCGTTGTTTTTAAAAAAAAATAAAAATATTTTAGCCTTAGCCTAGAGTCAGAAGAAACTGCAATGCATGTCCTCTGCTTAAGTGTTTTTAATTATTACCAAGTTTCATGTGAATGGCTAGATTCCGAACGTTGACACACGGACGGACAAAGCGAGACCGTAAGGGTTCTTATTGTACCGTTTTGGTACGGAACTCTAATTACAAAAGTTAATTTCTTTTGAATTTTTTATTATTATTTTTTGTTCATAATGGCTAGATATATTATATATTTGATTAATATGACCTAGACAAAGTTACAAGACGACTAAAATTTAACAGTGTATTTATATAAGGTTCAAAACTGCTTAAAGAACTGTCTGATGTTGTTTCTGTTTACCGCTGTGTGAAGACAGTCACCTTTGTCTAAAAGTCTAAACAATTAACAACTATATATCGTAACGACGTCGCTGACATTTCAGAGATAACAATTATTGACATACTAAGAGAGGTTTGGCACTGCATCCGATCTTTTTGTGACTGGTTCAGGTCGTCACCAAAAAATAATTGCAAAAAAATCCTTTCACACAGTTTGTTTAAATATTTTTACCACATTCACACAGCGCCATCTAGTCCCAAATTAAGCAATATTTGCTTGTGTTATGTGTATTAAACAACTGATATCATCATCATCATCACACCAGTCCACTTACCAGTGACAAATCATAGCTGTACTACAATAGTGCAGCTGTGATATGGCGGCGGTAAGTGTCTCATCCCATTCTAAATTAAAATTCTTTACGGGCCTCTGCGTGTTGGACCTGTGTCCCCGCGTAAGTCTTCCAAAAGGACCGGGTATACTTCTCACCTTAGAGAGAAGTATAGCCGTGAAAAAAGAGACATAATAATAATATTCTACCACATTCACACAGCGCCATCTAGTCCCAAAGTAAGCAATTATATTTGCTTGTGTTATGGGTACTAAACAACTGATATACTACTTAATTTTTTTTTTGTAAATACGTACATATTATCGATAAATTATAAGAACACCAAGATATATATATATGAATAATCATGCTCATCACACAAAGATTTGTCCTGGGTGGGAATCGAACGACCAGCAGCCAGGGTCACTAGCCACTAGACCATCAGGACAGTTTTATAGTTCTTGGTACAATTTTGTTATTTTACCATTTTTTTTTTGTTGAATGATAGATAACATTAATGTATTCTTAAACTAATTACAATTAATTAAATTTTGTAAGTCGACAAAAAGTGTTAGGTGTTATTTTCACAGATTTGGATCGGACGCAGTGTGAAACCACTCTAACAGTTTGAATTATTTGTATGTATGTATGTCCCCAATACTAATAGGCCGTTCAAACGAGATCTATTTCTATGTTGCTAACAGTTATAAATACAGACAGTTAAATCACTGGCTTGTTGGCAGATTTGTCGGTAAGTATACATAATAACTGCCTCGGTGGCGCAGCGGGAAGTGTATACGACTGTTGTGCACGAGGTCTCGGGTTCGATTCCCGATTAAATTGGTATTGGGCTTTTCTATCATGAAATTCCAATATTGAGATTTTCCCGGAGTTTGGTAAACAAATGTTCCCGATTGATGACAATAGGCTCGCCCCCTATTTCATGGGACCAAACATAGCTGGCGAATGTGGGTGTGAAACACCTCTGCCTACCCCTTCGAGGAAAAAGGCGTGATGCTATGTTATGTTATTTTTATCCATTATATTTAATACGATCTACAACTATTTATATTAATTTAGATTGGTATCGCATACCTAATTTATACGCAAGTTGGAATGCACCATTTGTTTATCTTAGCTAAGTGTTACATGATAATCCAAAATAGTTTCCTTAGTAGTTAGCTGGCGAAATGTGGGTGTGAAACACCTCTGCCTACTCCTTCGGGGAAAAAGGCGTGATGCTATGTATATAGAATTATGTATTCTCTCCATGTAGTGTCGGATTAAAAATATATAATGCCACTACCCCATCTCAACCCGTGGGTGTCGTAAAAGGCGACTAAAGGAATAACCATGATGGAGTATTGAGTAAATAACATTCTTATTTTTTTTTTACTGTTTGTCTTTTTTTTACTGTAATTTTCTTTGACTGTCACCGTGGCGCAGTGGTTAAGGTGGTCGCCTCGCCACTACATCGCCGTGCTGGGTGACGTGGGTTCGATTCCCACACGAGACAAATATTTGTGTGATTCATAGATATTTGTTTCTAGTCTGGGTGTACTTTGTGTCCGTTAGTTTCATGTTTGTAAAGCTCCCCGCGACACAGGGCTCGTTCCCTAGTGCGGGCGTTGTCTTTTTAAAACGATAAAAAACGATATTATCTTAACGTATGGGCATAAGGCAGACCAGACCAGACTAGTGTTGGAATTTATCAAGTCGCCCAGAAGGAAAAGAAGAATTTGACTTAACGACTACCACATTAAGTGATAACCGGGACCAACGGCTTTACGTGCCTTCCGAAGCACGGAGCCGCTCGAGAATGAAATTGCCACAAACGGTCACCTATCATGGACTGACCTTTTTTTTTATTTTTTTTTCTTTTACTTGGGGAAATGCCTGACGCATACCCCTCGGTCTTGGGGAAAGAACCGAGGGGTTATGTGGGGCTCGCACCCACTAAAACCCCAAGGTGTTCCTCTCGTCGCGCTCTGCTGTGGTCACGGGAGCGCAGGAACATTCGTCTGCGACCACAGCGACGATGGCCCGCTACGGGCCCCCTCTCTACCGGAGCTTGGCTCCGGCGGTGACGTGCGGGAACACGCACACGCCACCAGAAGACACTCGCGGTCGACTTTCCCCAAAGTCGACCGGTCCTGGCGTGGCGGACGCGCTCAGCCGGGCGCGTCCTCTTCTCGGGCTATTACGGCTGGAGGTCGCGGGCGTAAGCCCACCTTCTCCCGCCTAACCTTCGATGGCGGATCGGGTCACTGAGGACATCGTCTTCCCTCTGCCGTTCCGCCTCCTCCTTCTACCTCATCACCTCTTCGCAGAAGGAGAGCACTGCTCCCCAGTTCGTCTCGCTCTCCAGCATGGCCTTTACCACTGCTGGGAGCGAGAGATCCTCGCCTATGATCGAGGATCATGGATTGACCTTGCCTAACGTTGCTTAACCTCGATGATCGTAATGAACATCTCGCTAGAGACAAGCGGTAAATAGCATTGTTGTTTATGTAATTACAATTAAGATATCGTGGAAATTAAAATACGGAAATGATTGCACTAAAGTGTGTTATGAGATATTATTTGATGATATTGTCATGCATTATTTATTTCAGTTCGTAATCTGAATTCGATTGAAACAGTTGTTTTTAAGATACAAATTAATCCGCATTCATCATGTATTGGTGGACATTTATGTAATATTTTTTTATTTATTTTTATTATTTTTAAACATGAATATGAGTTCCATTTGATCTGACATTTATTTATTTATTAAAAAAAAAAACATTATAAGCTAACAGTGTGAACCAAATCGCTTGTACATGTTATACTACTTAACAAAATTCTTATAAACTAACTTACATTCTTAACAATAACAGCTTTATATATACATATTTATTATACCTATACCTATTAATTATAATCTAAGTACTTATATTGCAGCATACATAATTGAGATCAAAATCACAAGAGATTTTAAAATTATATATTTATTTATATTTATATTATTTATTGACATGCTCATAATCGGTTTTTTATTTAATAGTAAATTCACATTTTTTTTTATTTTCTTCATTTTTCAATTAAATGTATCTAAGTACTTATTCTATTACCAAAATACATATTAAAAATTTTACTAACTTGATATTGAAAAGGACCATTATATATTTTGTATTATTTTTTTTTCTAATATTGAAAAAATGAAATACGAAATTCAAATAATTAAAATTAATTAAGATTATGATAAAATCAAAAGTTTTTGTAACGTAATATATATACAACACAAAGAACTCAGGACGCATGAACGCGTTGAGTGTGACAGATCCCTAAAATACTTTCTATTTTCAGGACGATGGCGTTATCGGCGAGTATTGTTGTTGTGTGGAATGTGATAAAGGACTCTTATAATTTCGTCCAAGGAGCCAAACACCCTGAGATCAAATTTAATCCAGGAGCTATAGATCCTGATGAGTTAGATGACTATGCATTAAAAGACTTTTATGATTTTTTGGATAAATTAAAAAAATCAAATGATAGTAAATTTAATTTTGAAACCAATTACAATGAAATCGATTAAAATGAAAGTATTATTATTAATTTCTTATATTTCGTTTTTAATGAATCTAGTTTAAATGATTATTTATTTTTATAAATACATTTAGATTCGTTTTTAATGTTACGCATTTGAATGATTATTTTTTAAGTTTGTTCTGGTCGAATATTAATGTAACTGGTTTAAATGAAACTGTAATGTGTAAAAGTTATTAAGTTGAATAAATGGAATATTATAAATTATTAGTTTAAATCAATGTTTTAATGGTTTCGTACCCTAAAATAAAAAATGGAACCCTTTTATAAATATCCCATTGTCCGTCTGTCAAGAATATTTTTCTCAAGACCGCGTAGAGGTATCAAACTGAAATTAATATCAAATATTCAGGGGTAGATTGTGTGTTTGAGGGGCCCTGGGCTAATACTACTCGGGGACCCCTAGGGGCCCTGTCTTAAATATCAATAAACTTCCATTAAAACAAACCGGCCAAGTGTAAAGTATATAATTTTTTAATCCTTTTTCCCCGAAGGGGTATGCAGAAGTGTTTCACACCCACATTTTGCCAGCTATGTTTGGTCCCATGAAATAGGGGGCGAGCCTATAGCCAGCCAAATATTCGAGTCTCTAATCCCTTGGTATAATAATTTATTTATTTATTTATTTCAACTTTATGCACAAAGAACTGTACAAAGGCGGACTTAATGCCAGAGGCATTCTCTACCAGTCGACCTTTGGACGATGCAGAGAAGAGAGTTGTAGGTGCAAATGGAAAAGAATAATAAAATTATATTTACACGTATTAATTTAAACTTATTTCCAACAAAAAAAAAAAAAAAATACAAAAATACATATACCTAATAAAATATATAACTTACAAATATATAAATATAATATATACAATAAAAATAAATATATAATATATATATATATATATATATATTGCCATACCAAGTGAAATTAACGATGTGATAATACTGCTAGTTCATCGAAGAGAAGCTTCCGTACTTTAATTTTAAAAGTGAACCGGTTTGTAGCCATCCTGACTTCGAGAGGGAGTTTATTCCAAAGTAAAATGGATTGAACAAAGAAGGAAGAGTGTATAAAACCAGAGGAGTGAGAAGGACAGACGAGAAGAAGATTATTGGAAGAAGGAAGCTTTCGATTATGGACTGCACACAAATATTGAAACCAAGAGCTTAAGTAAGAAGGAGGGGTGGGTGAACGCAAGATAGAAAATAAAGTTGTGAGAGAGCGTAAGTTACGTCGCTGTCGTAATAAAACAATCATAGTTCTAAGTCTAGAAGCAATATCAAGTTGCACACGTAAAAGAAAATATCCAAAAACTGTACTCGTGTAGTTATATTACTGAATATATACTGACTATATTGGAAGGAGTAAAAATTATATGCGTAAAAAATTAAAAGTGAGAGTTTATTCCGGACTGACTGTCTATGACACAATTATTAAAAAACTCAAACCACGGAACCGGCTATAGACAACTCTTTACTCTATTTAGCCTCCGCCACAGCCAATAAGAATGCCCCACGCCATGGATAGAGGCGTGATCTATATGTGTACGTATGTATCGATCACAAAAAAAAAATATATATAATAAATGCATAATTGTACTGCACCCTCAGTGCGCGAGTCCGACTCGCACTTGCCCCCTGATTCTAAGCTGTCGGAATATTTTCGGCCAGAACTGTTAGTTTATTTAAAGTTAAGAAACAGAATATTAAAAAAATATGTGGATGTAGAAAAAAATCCTATATTAATCAGTTTTTAATTTTCTATACGGTAAACTAATTTCTGGTATACAACGTGCAAACCTGCGGACCAATATATTGCACCTGATAGCCAACGCCCTCCGTTCCCTCTCCATATTGGTTGTTTTCATTGTTTAACTAGAAAGATGATATCGCGGAAATTTAAATACGGAAATGATTTCACTAAAGTGTGTTATGAGATACTTACATTATTTTATATCAGTTCGTAATCTGAGTTCGTTTGAAACAGTCGTTTTTAAGAAACAAATTAAATACGGAAATCAGCATGGGTTCAGCATATGTGTAATATTCTTTTTATTTATAATTATTGTCTTTTTGCTTTATTTGTTTCTAACTCTTTGGGAAATGATCAATTCAAGTGGTTCGAGTTCGATTCAGACCTGAAAAGTGTGATCGAGCCCTTCCGTCATTATATCGTAAGCGACACTTTTATGAAAGTCAAATCTTTTTATTTCATTTAGATCACATACATGATACTTATGAACGTCATACAAAGACAAAAAAAAAGTGTCAGTAAATTTGCCTACGGCCAGTTCACTGACAAGGCTCATTCTCACTCACTGACTATTGAAATTGATATTTTAAGTCAATAAGATAGAACATTTCAATACAAAAATATTTATTAATACATTTCTCCTGTAAAATTTTATTTCTGTCGCTTACGTTATAATGGCGGGAAGGGCTCGTAATTTTGTTTAATTTCAACAATAATAATATTTTACTTGTTTTTGTTAAACTAAAATTCTGCGCAACAGTGCTGCTTTCCGCGGTGGCGCCAATCTAGGCAGCAGTGCTGCCCACCTCGTAGTGCTGCGCTGTTGTATATTTATTCAGTGGCAATAGAATTGACAAGATGTCGATTGATGCACGCTATGTGTCATGCTATGAAAGGATACCTCATCACATGCAGTAATAAAACACTTAAATTTCAGTTTTTGATAAAAAAATAAATAAAAAAGTAACTGTATGTTTTAATATAAAAATAATTAATGATTTTTAGATCAAAATAACGAAGCGCCGGCACAGCTAGTATTCGCTAATAATAAAAAACAAATATAATAATAATAATAATCTACCATACTTACACAGCGCCATCTAGTCCCAAATTAAGCAATTATATCTGCTTGTGTTATGGGTACTAAACAACTGATTATACTACTTATAGGTATACATTTTTTTTTGTAAATACATACATAATATTATAGATAAATTACACCCAGACACAGAACAAACAATTATGCTCATCACACAAAGATTTGTCCTGGGTGGGGATCGAACCCACGAATGCGTTGATATTAAAGGAAATAGGTCTTCAGGACTGCCTGTAGAAATGGGCGTCCCTCAGGGCTCAATTCTTGGTCCTTTTCTATTTTTGATTTATATTAATGACTTGCCATTCTACGTACAGCATTTTTGCGACATAGTACTATTTGCAGATGATACGTCTCTTATTTTCAAAGTTGATCGTAAAGTAACAAATTTTGACGATGTAAATGGTTCTCTAGCGAAAGTCCTGGACTGGTTTACGGCAAACAATCTATTGCTAAACTCCAAAAAAACAAAATGTGTCAGATTTACAATGCCAAATGTTAAAAGTACTAGTATTAATCTTAATTTAAGCAATGAAACTCTCACCCTTGTTGACAAAACAGTTTTTTTGGGTATAACTTTAGATTGTAAACTTCAGTGGGGAGCCCATATATCGTGTCTCGCAGGTAAACTTAGCTCTGCGGCTTTTGCAGTCAGAAAAGTACGACAACTTACTGATGTGGAAACCGCGAGATTAGTTTATTTTAGTTATTTTCACAGCGTCATGTCCTATGGTATTTTGCTTTGGGGCAAGGCTGCTGATATTGAAACAATATTCATTCTTCAAAAACGAGCCATTCGCTCTATTTATAACTTAGGTTCACGAGTTTCCCTGAGAGAACGATTCAAAGAAATAGGTATTCTGACAACTGCGTCCCAATATATATTTGCAAATATTATGTTAGTCAAACAAAATATTCATCTATATACCAAGAATAGTGACATTCATTGCGTTAACACTAGAAGTAAACATAAGTTAGTAGGCACATATCATCGTTTACATAAGGTTCATAATTCTTTTGAGGGACTCGGTGTACGATTTTATAACAAAATTCCCGAAGACATTATGAATTTACCCTTACTCAAATTCAAAACCATTGTTAAAGATCATCTTATTCGTAAGGGGTATTATACAATTAATGAGTTTTTAGATGATAAAATGTCTTGGGAATAATGTTATTATTGATTTGATATATCTTGTTTGTGTAGAATGACACTTGTGACGTGGGGGCACGTTGTGAATATTTATATCAGTTTTCTCGTGCATTTCCTTTATTTTTTTTAATAACAGTTTTTTTTATTTTTTATTATGTTTTTACAAAATTAAAACTATATTTTTATTCACAGACTGCCCCTAACGGCTGCTTAGCAATGTGTAAAGTGATGCAACCGCATAGCCTAATTTTTTATTTTTTTGTTTATTATTTATTTTGTAAACATTCATTTTAACTCTTTAATCTAACGGTGTGGTGCTCTGCTGCATCACTTTACACGCTACTCAAATTGTAAATTACAAAAGATTGTAACTATCCATTTTTTTTAAAAAGAGTGGCGTGAGTTTCTTGCCAGTTCTTCTCATAGCTCCACCCCGTCAGCGAACTGGTCGTAGGCAAATTAGCTGACACTACTTTTCGGATAACCTGTTACATTCTTGTGACTTTCATAAGTGTTACCTTGTAACCTAGATGAATAAACGAGATTTCATTTCATTTCATTTCATTTCTCCGGTTTAGCAATCAGGGTCACTAACCACTAGACTAACAGGCCAGTCAGTATATCAGAATATCCGAAAACTATTTTGGATTATCATGTAACACTTAGCTAAGATAAACAAATAGTTGCTTTTCAACTTGCGTATAAATAAAAATAAATAGTTGTAGATCTTATTAAATATAATTGATAAAAATAACATTTTTAATTACTGACTGACGAGTAACCCATCACTAGTTGCGATTGACATATGCGCGACTCGTCACCACTGGTTTGTTGGGGTCTTTCCCCTTTGGGACCACGACACTTTTTTGAATTGGCTGTTTCACACCAAAACCAAACGGACCACGGTTTGGTCTTGGTGTGAAACAGCCAATTCAAAAAAGGCCGTTCCGCGATTGACACCGTAGTCCCAAAGTGTCGTGGTCCCAAAAGGGAAAGACCCGTTTGTTGAAGGGTACCTTTAACTACTTTCTATTTTCAGGTGCTTAGTGGTTGGGGCAGCTATTGTTGTAATATGGGGTTTAATAAAGGACGCATACAGTGTCATCAAAAAGGCTAAAGAATATCGTGTCCCACAACTTTCAGGCGATGACGATGGAGAATATTATTTTGCAAACGAACCACCTTCCTATAAACATTTGGCAAAATTCGTCGACGGTTTCGACGAACAAGGCTTAAATGAAACAAATAATAGTTCATTTAGAACCATTCACAATGAAATCGATTTAAATGAAAGTGTTATTATTAATTCTGTAAATTACATTTTAAATGAAACGGGTTTAACTGATTCCCTTATAAATACATTTAGATTCGTTTTTAATTTGACGAATTTGACTGATACGGTTTTAAGTTTGTTTTGGTCGAATATGAATGTAACTGGTTTAAATGAAACGGTGATGTCATTGAATGAAACAAACTTAAATGAAAAAATACATAGTTAAAAGCTTTACATTGTTATAAGTAAAAACTATTTGAAACAATATAAATTGTTAGTTTAAGTCAGTTTTTTTTTCTCTCTCCCGATTTAAGAGATGCGTAATGCTGTGAAGTAAATGCCTATCCTCTCTTGCTTCCTCCGTCTCCGTCTCCTTCTCCTTAACCCAGGTGTCGGCAAGCTGCGGCTTGCGAGCAACATGCGGCTCTTTAGTTCTATACGAAAATTTTATTAAAAAAACTTGGCTTAATATTTATATAATATAATATTTATATATATCCATATTATAGATAAATTACACCCAGACACAGAACAAACAATCATGCTTATCACACAAAGATTGATCCCGGGTGGGGATAGAACCTACAACCTCTGGCTTAGTAGTCAGGGTCACTAACCACTAGACCAACAGGTCAGTCAGATAAATCGTTTAAAATGTTACTGCTGAAAAAGCTTACCTACTACTGTAAAGGAATATTTTGAACACAAAATATTTTACTAGTTCTGCTAAAATTAATTAATCATGGCTGTTATAAATTTATTGACTATTGATTAGTTCTAACTATGACATATTAATGGTGGCTGAATGGATAAGAGACCAGCGCGGCGTGCTAAAAACGCAGCCCGAGTTCGATTCCAACCGGCAGTACCAATGTGGATTTCACTTTGTGGAATTTATATGTACTAGTCAAGTGACTTACCATCTGCTAACGGTGAAAGAAAACATCGTAAGGAAACACACATACACTAGAAGAAATTCTATGTGTACGAAATGAGTACCCGTGTCATGTTTAATTTTAGTTATATAATTGTAATTGTATGTTAGTCTGTAAGGTATGTATTATATGAGACTTTATACCTCGAAATAAATGATTATTATTATTAGACTAGCGTGTGTGGTATATACTGACTATATTGGAAGGAATATAAAATTATACACGTAAAAAATTAATCCACGGAACCAGCCATAGACAACTTTATACTCTATACTCTATGGAGCCTCCGCCGCCAGCCAATAAGAACGCCCCACGCCACGGATAGAAGCGTGATCTATATGTATGTACGTATCAATCACAAAAACATAATATTTAAATAAAAAATTGCATAATCGTACTGTACCGTCAGTGGGCGAGTCCGACTTGAACTTGGCCGGATTTTTTTATAGTAGGATAGTGAAAAGCATGCTTACAGCCCGCCTGATCGTAAACGGTTACCGTACCCTATAGACTCCTGCAACACCAACAGCATCACGAGCTTGTTGTCGACAGTTCAAAACCACTTTCCTCCGCAATGAGCTCTTACTCCTCCGCAATGAGTACTTCACTACACACAGCAGTCTTCTATATAGTATAGTTTAAATAGTTTTGGTTGTTTTACTAGAAAGATGATATCGCGGAAGTTTAAATACGGAAATGATTTCACTAAAGTGTGTTATGAGATACTTACATTATTTTATATCAGTTCGTAATCTGAGTTCGTTTGAAACAGTCGTTTTTAAGATACAAATTAAATACGGAAATCAAGCATGGGTTGGGAATATATGTAATATTTTCTTTTATTTATAATTATAATCTTTTTGCTTTATTTGTATTCAACTCTTGGAAAGTGACCATTCAATTCAAGTGGTTCGAGTTCGATTCCGACCTGAACAGTGTGATCGAGCCCTTCCCGTCATTGTATCGTAAGCGACACTTTTATCAAAGTCAAATCTTTTTATTTTTATTTAGATCGCATACATGATACTTATGAACGTCATACAAAGACAAAAAAAAAGTGTCAGTAAATTTGTCTACGGCCAGTTCACTGACAAGGCTCATTCTCACTCACTGACTATCGAAATTGATATTTTTATCGTCAGTAACAGTTAAAACGACAAACTTAACAAGCCACTTTATTAACCTTAGCGCAAAAATACAACAATTAAAAAGAAACAACAACGGTTAAGTCCATAAAATAGAACATATTTTCAGTACAAAAATATTTATTAAAACATTTCTCCTGTAAAATTTTATTTCTGTCACTTACGTTATAATGGCGGAAGGGCTCGTAATTTTGTTTAATTTCATGTGAACAATCTGTTGATGGTGAAAGAAATTATCGTGATCATACCATACTAAACTACAACCGAATCGAATGTAGAATAAACAATAATAATATTTTACTTGTTTTTGTAAAACTATAATTCTGCGCTGTTGTATATTTATTCAGTGGCAATAGAATTGACAAGATGTCGATTGATGAACGCTATGTGTCATCCTATGAAAGGATACCTAATCACATGCAGTAATACATAAACACTTATATTTTAGTTTTTTGTTCAAAGAAAAAAATGAAAAATTAACTGTCTGTTTTTATATAAAATAAATAAAAATAACGAAGCGCCTGCACAGCTAGTATTCGATAATAATAAAAAATAAATATCCGCAAAACTCTTAGCTAAGATAAACTTTCAGCTTACGTATAAATTAGGTATGCGAATCTCCGGCGTGGGGGTCTCCCGTGGCCAACGTTCGGGGGGGAGAGCTGGAGGAGTGGGCTGCGGCTCACGGCCTCTCTCTCCTCAATCGGGGTTCCGCCCCGACGTGCGTGCGAGACAACGGCTGGTCGATCGTGGACGTCGCATTCGCGAGTCCCGTATTGGCTGGCCGTATCCGGGGCTGGGCAGTGGAAGAGGACGTGGAGACTCTATCCGACCACAATTACATCCGGTGGTCGGTCTCTGCGTCCAACGGCCCCGGGCGCCCGATCTTATCCGAGACCAATCGACGGTGGGTTATCAAGCGCCTCGATAGAGAGGCGTTTGTGGCAGCGGCCCTGACACAGGCATGGGTGCCTCAACCTGAGGGGCCGGTGCGGATCGAGGAAGAGGCTGAATGGTTCCGGGGTGCTATGACGAACGTCTGCGATGCAGCGATGCCCCGGGCCAAGCCCTTCTCCCCGCAACGCCAGGTGTACTGGTGGTCCGACGAGTTGACGGACCTACGCGCGGCGAGTATAGCCGCGCGACGCCAGTACACCCGAAGCCGTCGACGTCGTATCCGCGACGAAGCCAGAGAAGCTCTCCTGAAGGCTGCATACCAGGAGACGAAATCAGCCCTGAAGGTGGCGATCTGCCGGTCAAAAGAGGTCTCTAGGGAGGAACTTCTCGCCTCCCTCGATAGAGACCCATGGGGTCGCCCATACCGGCAGGTGCGAGGCAAGCTCCATCCATGGGCACCACCTGTGACGGAGACTCTCCAGCCGCATATGCTGGAGAGGGTGGTGTCCACTCTGTTTCCGCACAGAGATGAGCACACGCCTCCACCGATGGCGCCACCTTCGGCCGAGAGCCACACCGACGACAACGTCGTCGAGGTGCCCGAGGTCACGGCAGCCGAGCTTGGCGCTGCCGTGCTACGGCTCCGGAGCAAAAACACCGCTCCGGGGCCGGACGGAATCCCGGGCAAAGCCTGGGTGATGGCCCTCGACGACGACGCCCTTGAGGGTAGACTCCGCAGGCTGTTCTCAGCCTGCCTGGAGCAAGGGCGTTTCCCAAAAATGTGGAAGACAGGCCGTTTGGTCCTCTTACGTAAAGGGGACCGCCCAGCCGACTCTCCGTCGTCCTATCGACCGATAGTGCTGCTGGACGAGGTCGGGAAGCTACTGGAGAGGGTGGTGGCTTCTCGCATCGTCCGGCACATGACGACGGAGGGCCCCGACCTGTCGGACAACCAGTTTGGTTTCCGCAGGGGTAGGTCCACTGTAGACGCGATCCTCAAAGTGAGGAAAATCGCGGGTGAGGCGGTGTCGCGAGGCGAGGTGGCGTTGGCGGTGTCCCTTGACATCGCCAACGCCTTCAACTCGATACCTTTCGAGTGTATTAGGGAGGCACTCCTCTATCACAGGCTGCCTCCCTACCTCTGCGTCACCGTCTCTGACTACCTGCGAGATCGCGTCGTGGTGTACCAGGGGCAGGAGGGTCGCTGCCAAAGGCGGATGTCGTGCGGTGTTCCCCAGGGGTCGGTGCTTGGACCCCTACTGTGGAACATCGCCTATGACTGGGTGCTCCGCGGCAGTAACCTTCCCGGCGTGGGACTGACGTGTTACGCTGATGACACGTTGGTGACGGCCTGTGGGCGGGACTTCCGTCAGGCGCAGTTAGTCGCCACGGCGGGAGCCGCCCATGTCGTCGGTCGTATAAGGCGGTTGGGCCTAACAGTGGCCCTACACAAGTCGGAAGCGCTGTGCTTTCACGGACCCCGGAGGAAGCCACCTCCCGGGGCCCAGCTCATCTTGAGCGGTGAGAGCATAGCGGTGGGAGCGGCCATGCGCTATCTAGGTCTCATTCTGGATGGCACATGGTCGTTCAAGGAGCACTTCCGACGGCTGGTGCCGCGACTCACCAGCGCCGCCTTGGCTCTCGGCAGCCTGCTCCCCAACATAGGGGGACCGAGCGCGTCGTGTCGTCGCCTGTACGCGGGGGTCATCAGGTCGATGGCTCTCTACGGGGCCCCAGTGTGGGTGGACGCCCTGTGCGCCAAGAACGTTGCACTTCTGCGACAACCGCAGAGGGTAATGGCGCGCAGGGCGGTCAGGTGCTACCGCACCGTTTCATACGGTGCGGCCTGCGTCTTGGCGGGGGCCCCACCTTGGGAGCTGGAGGCCATCGTGCTGGCCAACGTGTACAGGCTGACGGCTGAGTTCCGCAGCCGAGGGCTAGAGCCCTCACCGGAGGAACTGCGCCACCTGCGGGGCCGATCTCAAGAGGCCCTGTTTCACGGGTGGCAGCAGCGGCTTGCGGAACCGAGCGCCGGTCACCGCACGATCGAGGCCATTCGGCCCGTTCTCAGAGAATGGGCCGAAAGAAGACGCGGGGCGTTGACCTATCGCCTGGCGCAGGTGCTCTCGGGGCATGGTTGCTTTGGGAGGTACCTGTGCCGGGTCGCGAGGAGGGAGCCGCAATGTATCTGTCATCATTGCGGCTCCCCGGAGGACACAGCCCAGCACACCCTTGAGGTGTGCGGGGCGTGGGCGGGTCAGCGCGCTGCACTGGCCTCGATCATAGGCGAGGATC
Source organism: Laspeyria flexula (assembly GCA_905147015.1). NCBI lineage: Eukaryota > Metazoa > Arthropoda > Insecta > Lepidoptera > Erebidae > Laspeyria > Laspeyria flexula. The sequence goes on from LR989979.1 coordinate 712,640, forward strand.
TCTCGCTCCCAGCAGTGGTGAAGGCCATGCTGGAGAGCGAGACGAACTGGGGAGCAGTGCTCTCCTTCTGCGAAGAGGTGATGAGGCAGAAGGAGGAGGCGGAACGGCAGAGGGAAGACGATGCCCTCAGTGACCCGATCCGCCGTCGAAGGGTAGGCGGGAGAAGGCGGGCTTACGCCCGCGACCTCCCGCCGTAATAGCCCGAGAAGAGGACGCGCCCGGCTGAGCGCGTCCGCCACGCCAGGACCGGTCGACTTTGGGGAAAGTCGACCGCGAGCGTCTTCTGGTGGCGTGTGCGTGTTCCCGCACGTCATCGCCGGAGCTAAGCTCCGGCAGAGAGGGGGCCCGTAGCGGGCCATCGTCGCTGTGGTCGCGGACGAATGTTCCTGCGCTCCCGTGACCACAGCAGAGCGCGACGAGAGGAACACCTTGGGGTTTTAGTGGGTGCGAGCCCCACATAACCCCTCGGTTCTTTCCCCAAGACCGAGGGGTATGCGTCAGGCATTTCCCCAAGTAAAAAAAAAAAAAAAAAAAGGTATGCGATACCAATCTAAATAAATATAAATAAATAGTTGTAGATCTTATTAAATGTAATTGATAAAAATAACATAACATAGCATCACGCCTTTTTCCTCGAAAGGGTAGGCAGAGGTGTTTGACACCCACATTTCGCCAGCTATGTTTGATCCCATGAAATAGGGGGCAAGTCTATTGTCATCAACCGGGAACATTTTGTTTACCAAACTCCGGGAAAATCTTAATTCTGGAAATTCATGATAGAAAAGCCCAATACTATTTTCACCCGACCCGGGAATCGAACCCGGACCGTCTTGCACAACAGTCGTATACACTACCCGCTGCGCCACCGAGGCAGTTAACATTTTTTTAAAAACAACGTTTTTAATTAGGCTGCAATGTTAGAGTCGATTTGACTGACGAGTAACCCATCACTAGTGAGATGATGCCCACGGCCACCTTCTACCATCGCACCGCTCACCATCGGCAGGGAGTTCATCCCCACACCTTGGAACCGAAATGGTCTCATACCGCGCGGTTCCAGAGGAATTTCCTCCCAAGAACTATCAGGTTGTGGAATGAACTCCCTAACGAGGTTTTCCCAAGGGACTACAGTATGTTCTTCAAAAAAGGAGTGAATAGGTTTCTTAAGGGTCGGCAACGCGCTCGTGATGCCCCTGGTGTTGCAGGCGCCCATAGGCTACGCTAACCGCTTACCATCAGGCGGACCGTACGACTGTTTGCCACCGTCGTGGTATAAAAAATAATTAAAAAAAAAAGGGTACCTTTAACAACTTTCTATTTTCAGGTTCTTTGCGTTTGCGTTAGCTTTTGTTGTAATATGGGGTAAGGACACATTCACTGTCATCAAAAAGGCTAAAGAATATCGTGTCCCACAACTTTCAAGCGATGACGACGGAGAATACTATTTTGCAAACGAACCACCTTCCTATAAACATTTGGCGAAATTCGTCGACGGTTTCGACGAACAAGGCTTAAATGAAACAAATAATAGTTCATTGGGAACCATTCACTATGAAAACGAGAATTTAAATGAAAGTGTTATTATTAATTCTGTAAATTACATTTTAAATGAAACGAGTTTAACTGATTCCCTTATAAATACATTTAGATTCGTTTTTAATGTGACGAATTTGACTGATAGGGTTTTAAGTTTGTTTTGGTCAAATATGAATGTAACTGGTTTAAATGAAACGGTGATGTCATTGAATGAAACAAACTTAAATGAAAAAATACATATTTAATTAAAAGCTTTTAAATTGTTAGAAGTAAAAATTATTTGAAACAATATAAATTGTTAGTCTAAGTCAGTTTTTTTTTCGCTCTACTGATTTAAGAGATGCCTAATGTTGTGAAGTAAATGCCTATCTTCTAAGCTGTAGCTTGTGAGCAATATGCGGCTCTTTAGTTCTATACGAAAATTTTATTTAAAACAAAATGGGCTTAATGTTTATATAATATAATATTTATATACATCCATATTATAGGTACATTACACGCTGACACAGAACAAACAATCATACTTATCACACAAAGATTTATCCCGGGTGGGGATCGAGCCGACGACCTCTAGCTTAGTGGTCAGGGTCACTAACCACTAGACCAACAGGTCTGTCAAATAAATCGTTTAAAATGTTACTGCTGATAAAAGCTTACCTACTAAGTTAAAGAATATTTTGAACACAATATAATATGTCACTAGTTCTGCAAAATTCAGTTATTGAGTATTGATTACTTCTAACTATGACATATTAATGGTGGCTGAATGGATAAGAGACCAGCGGCGGCGTGCTAAACACGCAGTCCGAGTTCGATTTCGACCAGCAGTACCAATGTGGATTTCACTTTGTGGAATTTATTTTTATTTTATTATTGGATTTTATAGAATTAGTTATTATATTGTTAGGTGCAAATTATTGATTTTAAGATTGTTATTCTAATTATTACTAAAATTGTGTGAAACTAAAATGTTTTGTTTAAATTACATAAAATAAAAATAAGTTGGTTTTGTTTACGAGTAGTAGTGAATATTAGTAGAAGTTGTACACTTAAAAAAAAATTGGTCGATTTTGTACGGACATTTCAAGAAAAATCATCAAAACATCGGCTTTTTGCACTTTATATCTTTGTAATTGGTGGTGAATGGGGTGTTTAAGGATGGCAGAGGGTGGGGGCGAAAAAACACATAATTTTTACGCTCAGATGCACCGTTTCAGAGATATAAAGGTTTTACAATTATTATTTTTGATGCAGATTTTTGAGCACAAAGCGATAATCGCGGGTGAAGCTGGGGCCGGAAAGCTAGTATTTCTACAAAATCTAATATTAATTTATGTTTTTTTAATCCCAGTACTAAAATCGGTATACTGGTACTTTAGAGGTGGTATTATCAACTCTCTGTTACTTACTTCAGCGAAGTTTACGTAAATATGCACTGAAATATCTTTAGTTATGAGATACGTTCTTTAATTTACATCAGTTCGTAATCTGAATTCGATAGAAACAGTCGTTTTGAAGATACAAATTAAATACGGAAATCAGCATGCCTTGGACATATATGTAATACCTATTTTTTTATTTAATTATAATTTTTTTGCTTTATTTGTATATAACTCTTAGAAAGTGACCATGCAATTCAAGTGGTTCGAGTTCGATTCCGACCAGAACAGTGTGATCGAGCCCTTCCCGTCATTTTATCGTAAGCGATACTTTTATCGAAATTAATATTTTTATTATCAATAACTGTGCAGCAGTGCTACCGCAGCAGTGCTACCGTGCTCCGAATGACTTCCCATTTAAACCTACAGAGAATGTATGGGGACCAGTGGTGCTGTGCAGCACTGATGCGTGCTGCTTAGATCGGAAGAGTACCTTTAACTACTTTCTATTTTCAGGGTCGCACTGGTTGGGGCCACTGTTGTTTTACTTTGGGGTCTAGTTAGGGAAGCATATAGTGTCCTCAAAAAGGCTAAAGAAGTTCCAGCCCAACAAATTTCAGACGATGTCGACGAATCCTTTATTAATACATTTAAATTTTTTTTTAATATGACTGATACGGTTTAAGTTTGTTTTGGTCGAATATGAATGTAACTGCTTTAAATGAAACGGTGATGTCATTGAATGAAACAAACTTAAATGAAAAAATACATATTTAATTAAAAGCTTTTAAATTGTTAGAAGTAAAAACTATTTGAAACAATATAAATTGTTAGTGTAAGTCAGTTTTTTTTTCACTCTCCTGATTTAAGAGATGCCTAATGTTTATTTATTTATTTATCCAAACTTACAACTATCCTTACAGAATATTCCAATATGATAGTGAAGCCATCTCAACCAGCAAACTATAATTAAATTAGTCTTAAAAACTAGTTACCACTCCGAAATTAAACTTATTTGTAACAAATAACAATTAACGCTATCCTGTTGAATTCACTCAGAGTACATGCAAACAGATCACATTACACGTGGATAGTATTGAGTGTGTGAATTGCTCGCGTTACCGGTGCTTCTTTTAATAAATTTGTTCTAGCGTTTGGTACTACCAAGAGTGGCGGCCTGCGCCTGCGCGAGATGTATCTGTCGGGGACACTTAGCCGCAATAATTGTAGCAAACTAGCATTTTCCAATTTGCCCCTTAATACTTTAAATATATGTAAGGTAAGCGCTAGTTCCCTTCTAGCCCTTAACTCATTGTAACCAACCATACCCAAGATAAACAAAGTTGAGTACATCAAAAGATAGAAGAGATACACGCCGTACAGCCGCATATACAAGTATCGGACAAATTTGTTCTGTATACGCTCCAACATAAGACTATATTTAGTTTTATGTGGAGCCCAGATTACTGCATTACATTCGAGCTGACTTCTTACCATTTATTGTGTGTATATGTTGTGTCACGTATTTGTCATGTATATGTTGTGGAGTAAATGCCTATCCTCTCTTACTTCTTCCGTCTCCGTCGCCTTCTCCTTAACCCAGGCGTCGGCTAGCTGCGTCTTGTGAGCAATATGTGGTTCTATAGTTCTATACGAAAATTTTATTTAAAACACTACATTACACTCAGACACAGAACAAACAATCATGCTTATCACACAAAGATTTATCCCGGGTGGCGATCGAACCCATGACTTCTGGCTTAGTAGTGGTCAGGGTCACTAACCACTAGACCAACAGGACCAACCAAATAAATCGTTTAATATGTTACTGCTGAAAAAAGCTTACCTACTATTCAGTTAAGGAGAACACAATATAATATGTCACTAGTTCTGCAAAATTCAGTTATTGAGCATTGATTACTTTTAACTATGACATAATGGTGGCTGAATCGATAAGAGACCGGCGGCGGCGTGCTAAACACGCAGTCCGAGTTCGATTTCGACCAGCAGTACCAATGTGGATTTCACTTTGTGGAATTTATATATACTAGTCAAGTGCCTTACCATCTGCTGACGGTGAAGAAAAACATCATGAGGAAACACACATACATTAGAAGTAATTCTATGAGTATGTCTGATCCACTAACCCGCACTAGGCCAGCGTGAAAGGTATATACTGACTATATTAGAAGGATTATAAAATTATACTATTATACTCTATGGAGCCTCCGCCACAGCCAATTAGAATGCCCCACGCCATGGATAGAGGCGTGATCTATATGTATGTATGTATCAATCACAAAAAAATATAATTATATAAAAAAATGCATAATCGTACTGCACCCTCAGTGCGCGAGTCCGACTCGCACTTTGGTCGGATTATTTTATAGTAGGATAGTGACAAACATGCTTACAGCCCGCCTGATGTTAAACGGTTCCCGTATCCTATGGACTCCTGCAACCACTTTCCTCCCCAATGAGCTCTGTACTCCACTACATACAGCAGAAACACAAACACAATGTTAATATGCCTGTAGTCTTCTATATAGTATAGTTTAAATAGTATTGCTTGTTTAACTAGAAAGATGATATCATGGAAATTTAAATACGGAAATTATTTCTCTAAAGTGTGTTATGAGTAGAGATCAGATATTTCAGTACATATTTAGCTAAACGTCACGGAATTAGGTAACATAGAGTGGATAATACCACCTTTAAAATACCGATACAGCGATTTTATTTTATTATTGGATTTTATAGAATTATTATATTGTTAGATGCAAATTATTGATTTTAAGAATGTTATTCCAATTATTACTAAAATTGTGTAAACTAAAATGTTTGTTTAAATTACGTAAAATAAAAAAAAGTTGGATTTGTTCAGTAGTGAATATTAGCCGAAGTCGTACACTTAAAAAAAAATTGGTCGATTTTGTATGGACATTTCAAGAAAAATTAATAAAACATTAGCTTTTTGCACTTTATATCTTTGTAATTGGTGGTGAATGGGGTGTTTAAGGATGGCAGAGGGCGGGGGCGAAAAAACACGTTATTTTTACGCTCAGATGCACCGTTTCAGAGATATAAAGGTTTTATAATTATTATTGATGCATTGATGCAGATTTTTGAGCACAAAGCGATAATCGCGGGTGAAGCTGGGGTCGGAAAGCTAGTATTTCTACAAAATCTAATATTAATTTATGATTTTTTAATCCCAGTATTAAAATCGGTATACTGGTACTTTACAGGTGGTATTATCAACTCTCTTTTACTTACTTCAGCGAAGTTTAGGTAAATATGCACTGAAATATCCAATCTCTAGTTATGAGATATTTCCTTTAATTTATATCAGTTCGTAATCTGAATTCGATCGAAACAGTCGTTTTGAAGATACAAATTAAATACGGAAATCAGCATGGCTTGGACATTGGTGTAATATTTTTTAATTTAATTATTATTTTTTTACTTTATTTGTATCTATATCTTTATTTGTATATTAGACTGGCCTGTTGGTCTAGTGGTTAGTGACCCTGACTGCTAAGCCGGAGGTCGTGGGTTCGATCGATCCCCACCCAGGACAAATCTTTGTGTGATGAGCATAAAGGTTTGTTCTGTGTCTGGGTGTAATTTATCCATAATATGTATGTATTTACAAAAAAAAATGTATATAAGTAGTATATCAGTTGTTTAGTACCCATAACACAAGCAAATATAATTGCTTACTTTGGGACTAGAAGGCGCTGTGTTAATGTGGTAGAATATTATACTAAAAAAAAATATTATATTATATCTAACTCTTAGAAAGTGACCATGCAATTCAAGTGGTTCGAGTTCGATTCCGACCAGAACAGTGTGATCGAGCCATTCCCGTCATTTTATCGCAAGCGATACTTTTATCGTAATTAATATTTTTATTATCAATAACTGTGCAGCAGTGCTACCGTGCTCCGAATGACTTCCCATTTAAACCTACAGAGAATGTATGGGGCCCAGTGGTGCTGTGCAGCACTGATGCGTGCTGCTTAGATCGGAAGGGTACCTTTAACTACTTTCTATTTTCAGGGTCGCAATGGTTGGGGCAACTGTTGTTATACTATGGAGTCTAGTTAAGGACGCATTTGATGTCTTCAAAAAGGCTAAAGAAGCTCAAATCCAACAACTTTCAGACGATGACGACGGAGAATATTATTTTGCAAACGAACCACCTTCGTATAAACATTTGGCGAAATTCGTCGACGGTTTCGACGAGCAAGGCTTTAATGAAACAAATAATAGTTCATTTGGGACCATTATTAATGCAATCGATTTAAATGAAAGTGTTATTATTAATTCTGTAAATTACATTTTAAATGAAACTAGTTTAACCGATTCCTTTATAAATACATTTAGAGTCGTTTTTAATTTGACGAATTTGACTGATACGTTTTTAAGTTTGTTTTGGTCGAATATGAATGTAACTGGTTTAAATGTAACGGTGATGTCATTGAATGAAACAAACTTAAATGAAAAAATACATAGTTAGTTAAAAGCTGTAAATTGTTAGAAGTAAAAACTATTTGAAACAATATAAATTGTTAATTTAAGTCAGTTTTTTTATCTCTCTCCTGATTTAATAATAATAATAAGCCCCCTCTGGGGCAGTCGTTGTCTTCTCATAAGATTAACGCAAACTTGGAGGGCAGATTAGTGTGGCTTTTCAAACACTTGCCATATAAACAAAAAAATTTACTGCAAGTTTAAATGAAGAGCCCACAATCCGCAGGGCAGCTAGTGGCGAGCTGAATGTGAGTGGCGACACTGCGGTCCTGAATGCCCCTGAGAGTCGGTCTAGGCCTCGCCTCCAGCACGTCTTTGTTGGCTGGCTGGAGTGGATCTCCAAGAGCGACCACAGGACTCTCAACTCTGGCTTGCCTTAACCAGCTGACCAGAGAGGGGTCGCCAGAGCTATATGCTCGGGGGTGGAAGTGTCATTTTTCAATGGCATAATTACGAGGAAACCCGATCCGGGTCTCCGCTTGGGACCCGCGATGGCGAAATCGGCGCCGCACCGCTCGACACCCCTAGCCGCGCACTACGGTGTTGCCCTGAGACCCGTGGACTTCGGCCCATGTCGGTTGTGGAAGGGGCCCATCTAGTGTAAGGCGAGTCACCGTCTGCCCCAATCCTCATTTAACATCATATATTCACCGCTGGAGGAGGCAAGCAGGCGACGTAGTTCCCGTATGCCATATATCACCATTCCACCGAACACCCAAACCCATAGCCCAATTTTATTTGACTCCATAACATCATTCAATAGCTTTACACTTATCAGTGACAAATCATAGCTGTACTACAATAGTGCAGCTGTGATATGGCAGCGGTAAGTGTCTCATCCCATTCTAAATTAAAATTCTTTAAGGGCGTCTGCGTGTTGGACCTGTGTCCCCGCGTAAGCCTTCCAAAAAGACCGGGTATACTTCTCACCTTAGAGAGAAGTATAGCCGTGAAAAAAGAGACATAATAATAATAATATTCATTTATTTCGGACAACATCCATATGCTTAGTGTAATACAACTTTCTTATATTATAAATCTAATGTTAGTATAAATTATTACATATTACAAGGAACTTTTATAGGGAGACTAGATTGGCAGCAGGTTGTTGGGCACTCACCCACTTAATTTTTTAAGAGATGCGTAATGCGGTGGAATGAATGCCTATCCTCTCTTGCTTCCTCCGTCTCCGTCTCCGTCTCCTTCTCCTTAACCCAGAGGTCGGCAACCTGCGGCTCTTTAGTGCCATACTCAAATTTTATTTAAAAAAAATGGGCCAAACATTTTTTTATTTATTTATTTATTAAGGACAATAATTAGTGATACGATAATAACTGAATTAGATACAATACAAGATTGTTGCATAATCTTTGAAAGTTGCCATAAAAAGCATATATTTTATGAGTCCAGAAGATTAAAAGCGATGGTGGCTGAGTGGATAAGGGACCGGCGTGCAAATCACGCGGTCCGAGTTCGATCCCGACCGGCAGTACCAATGTGGATTTTACTTTGTGGAATTTATATGTACTAGTCAAGTGACTTACCATCTGCTAACGGTGAAGGAAAACATCGTGAGGAAACACACATACACTAGAAGAAATTCTATGAGTATGTCTGATCCACCAACACGCACTAGGCCAGCGTGAGTGGATTAGGGCCTAAACCCTCTCAGCTCTCTAGATAGAAGAGAGGAGACCCGAGCCGAGCAGTGTTCCACCAGCATATAAATTCCACAAAATAATTTAGAATCACATTAATAGAAATGTCAAAAATTTTAACTAACAATAAGTATGAATACCAAAATAATAACAATGCAAATTTTTAAATAATAACGTTAAAATTAAAAACAATGTCAATTTTTTTCAAAAATAATGTTCGATTATATTATCGAAGTCTAACTTTCAAAATCGCCTTACCACCGTAAATATACCTTATAGGGGTTGAAATCAACCCTTAGAAGCGTGAAAGCGTTGTTAATGGGGTATTATAAGCCATAAATTGTCAACTTCCATTGTGCTAGAGTGAGTAAATCTAATTCATATGAAAATTATGTCAAAGTCTTAGGTTTGTTGCTGACGTATTTAAACGACTGTATTTATAAGGAGGTTTTTAGTGAGATAGATAGATAAATCGTTTAATATGTCACTGCTGAAGCTTACAACTTCGTTTAGGAATATTTTGGAAACAAAATATTTAACAAATTGTATAAATATTATTAATTTAAGCGATGGTGGTTGAATGGATATGGGACTGGCGTGTAAATCACGTGGTCCGAGTTCGATCCCGACCGGCAGTATCAATGTAGATTTCACTTAGTGGAATTTATATGTACTAGTCAAGTGACTTATCATCTGCTAACGGTGAAGGAAAACATCGTGAGGAAACACACATACACTAGAAGTAATTCTAAGTGTATGTTTGATTCACCAATCTGCATTAGGCCAGCGTGTGTGGATTGTGGTTTAAACTCTCTCAGACTGATACTAGATAGAGAAGAGGAGACCCGAGCCCAGCAATGGGACTTAATGGGTTGCTGTTGATGATGATGACATATTTTGATTTCATGACAAATATTCCTTGATGTTAATTGGCAAATAGACAGTAAATACAATTATAAATGAATTTAAATTATTGAAATATCATTATCCTTTATATTTTTGCATGCTGAAGAGAATATGGTGATATTTACATGATAATTATATATGTATGTAATTCATATTTCGCAATAAATTGAATTGAATGGTTTAATGCCATATCTAAAACGTTTACAACAAAAATAAGAAAGGGGAACTTTGCTATTTGAGACCACGAGTTATGGGCACCACGATGTCAATCGCACAAGGACGTATTTTGAATTGGCTGTTTAGGACCATGATGTCAATCGACGAATGTCTTGTTTGTCTTCGTTGATTTACACCATTTGAAACAGCGTAGGACTCTTTTTGGCATTGTTGATAAGAACATTTCATATACTGGCCCAAGTCAACATGGTGTGAAACGAATTTTTTTTTAATAGGTTCCACGACTGTGGAAAACAGACGTACGGTCCGCCTGATGGTAAGCGGTTTTGGTACAATGTTACAAAATTAATATGAAAATCGCCAATTCAAAAAACGCCCTTGTGCTATTCACACCGTGGTAAGCCAATAACTCGTGGTTTCAAACGGCGAAGTACCCAAAATAACACAGTTACATAAGAAACAATCTGTTTTTGTTTATAATTAGACATAGGTACATGAATGTGAAAGGAAACGTTGGAAGTGGAAGACCTAGAAGAACGTACCATGACCAAATAGGTGACGTTCTAAAGAAGGGACAGATGAGGAGTACCCTCAACCGGCGAGAATTTATGAAAAGACTGATGAATGTTGAAGAAGTCAAAGATGTATGTCAGAATCGTAGCAAGTGGAAGGAAATGGTCTCTGCCTACCCCTCTGTTGGGAAAGAGGCGTGATCTATATGTATGTATGTATTAGACATACAAATGTATGTCTAATTATACACAAAAACAGAACAGAATTTCCTCCCAAAAACGATCAGGTTATGGAATAAACTCCCTAACGAGGTTTTCCCAACGGACTACAATATGGGTTGTTCCCAAGGGACTACCTTAATTAAAGGATCCCCTGGTGTTGCAGGCCATATACTGCGGTAACCATTTACCGTCAGGCGGACCGTACGTCTGTTTGTCACCGTTGTGGTAAAGACAGTAATCGAATCCATTAAGTCGATGTCGAAATTTCGAGACAACTCTCTGGCAGCCATCCAATTTCATACTACGAAATGTGAAGCTATAACATTCCCCCCGGCTTCATCTGTAATTGGTCCCTTAAGATCACACCGCTAGGATTTCAATTAACAACCAAAGTTGTTGTTTTAAGTTAAAATTGAGATTTGAGGGTATTCTCCTTATTTTTAACACATTTACCGCAAATAATATAATATTTAAAAAAAATTTTGCCATATTCACACAGCGCCATCTAGTCCCAAAGTAAGCAATTATATTTGCCTGTGTTATGGGTACTAAACAACTGATATACTACTTAAATACATTTTTTTTTTGTAAATACATACATATTATAGATAAATTACACCCAGACACAGAACAAACCTTTATGCTCATCACACAAAGATTTGTCCTGGGTGGGGATCGAACCCACGACCTCCGGTTTAGCAGTCAGGGTCACTAACCACTAGACCAACAGGCCAGTCAAAATTAATAATTATAACGGTTTTAGACGCAGCGCCCTGCCCTACTCTAGGGTATGAATTTTAATACATTTTCAAGGACAAACATTATTGTTTATTTATATATATATTTAGACTGACCTGTTGGTCTAGTGGTTAGTGACCCTGACTGCTAAACCGGAGGTCGTGGGTTCGATCCCCACCCAGGACAAATCTTTGTGTGATGAGCATAAAGGTTTGTTCTGTGTCTGGGTGTAATTTATCTATAATATGAATTTACAAAAAAAAAATAATTAAGTAGTATATCAGTTGTTTAGTACCCATAACACAAGCAAATGTAATTGCTTACTTTGGGACTAGATCATTATCATCATCATCATTTCAACCCATTAATGTCCCACTGCTGGTCTAGTGTGTACTTTTTTTATAAAAAAAAGTATATCAATCATATATGTACATAACACAAGCAAATATAAATTGCTTACTTTGGGACTAGATGGCGCTGTGTAAATGTGGTAGAATATTATTATTATTATTATATTATTATTAATATAATAAGCGTGTTTCTGAGGTATCACATGATCCAAGGGCTGGCCTCTACCTGGGGCAACGCATTAGCCTTGCTATCCAACGCGGTAATGTGGCTAGCCTTTTGGGTACGTTTCCTCAGGAATCTGATCTTAATCAGATATTCTATTTAAAGGAATTCCCTGTAAATAGAGTGTCTGGTTCTTTTTTCTTTTAATAGGTTAGCTGTGTATGTTTTTAAGTTATATTATTATTATATATATATATATTTACCACATTCACACACAGTGCCATCAAGTCCCAAATTAAGCAATTTATATTTGCTTGTGTTATGTACATATTATTGATATTTTTTTTTTTGTAAATACATACATAATATAGTTAAATTACACCCAGACACAGAACAAACAATCATGCTTATCACACAAAGATTTGTCCTGGGTGGGGATCGAACCCACGACCTCCAGCTTAGCAGTCAGGGTCACTAACCACTAGACCAACAGGCCAGTCGCCATTTCAATATTTAAAAGCCATAACGACTTCAAATTCTACAAGACGATGCTACTACTAGTTTCTATCCTACGAAGCATGGTTCCCCTGATATTAAAATATTAATGTTAATATCTATATAAGTACAACCCTACAGACAAAAGTTTTTAATTAAATATTTAAATTCATGGTACAGCCCCTGATAACAGGCCGTTTGCTCCGCTACTAGGACGGGATAATCTTGATACTTTTGCAAATTGATCAGCTATCTCTCTCTCTCTTTATTTAAGAGCTGGGCTCTTGTCGGTGGAGTAATTTCCAATTCTCTCTTTTTCCTGCCAATTCTGTCACCTCCTGATACGACACCACCCGTACCTTCTCCTTGATCTGTTTAATAAAAGTCCTCCTTGGTCTACCTCTTCCTCTCTTGCCTTCTATCTTTCCTTCTATGATGTTTTTTATAAACGGACCGTGTCGTATCAGGTGTCCAATCATTTTTCCTCTTCTGTTCTCAATGGGTTCTATCATAGTTATTCTTCAGCTATACTCATGCCAAATTGCGTGTTTTCTATGGTTGAAAATGCCCATGATGTACTTTGTATTGCAGGCGTGCATAGGTTACGGTGACTACTTACTTTATCGTTGATTGCTAACTTGCTTTTTATATGAATTTTATTATAACTGAATATGAAGTCTCCGCGGCTCAGTGGTTAGTGACCCTGACTGCTGAGACAGAGGTCGTGGATTCGATTCCCACAGGACAAATCTTTGAGAGATGAGCACAAATATTTGTTCTGTTTTTGGGTATAATGCATTTATAATAATGCAGGTAAGTATTTACTTAAAATATATTATATAATTGCTTAATTTGGGACTAGATAGCGCTGCGTAAATTGTGTAAAATATCAAAAATATACTATAAATATTATAATGCTCTGGAAGTCGCGCGGGGCTTTTAGTAGCCAGCTACTACTCAGCTCCTATTGGCCGTAGCGTGATGTTATATAGCCTATTACCTACCTCGATAAAATGGGCTGAGATCCTAGTGTTCAACCAAACAAACTCTTCAACTTTATAATATTAGTATACATTTTCCCGAAGTTTACAATTTCTTACAGTTTTAATAAAAGTATCAAGATGACTCAAGCCCCGTATACATTGAGGCGTCGTTCTCAGTGAGCCGTATCAGAATTCTTGTCACACGGCGACAGTTCCATTCAACGAGCTCTGATTCTGTTAATAGTTTCACAAATTATGGTGCAGCATTATAGATATACATATTATTATACATAACATCACATATTCAGCCTGAGAGATGCCACATTTCGCTATGTTAAATCCCGCTTACAGGGTATATAAACTAACTAAAACAAAAAAAAAGGTTTTTTTTGCCTTCATCATCATCATTGTCATTTCAACCCATAAACGTCCCACTGCTGGGCACCCTGATCTCGTCCAAACATTGTCCAGATGGATTGGTATAGGGTTTGTTTCGAATTTTCCTTATCTCACAGAGTCTGTTAAAGGTTACTCCCTTAGTCGCCTTTTACGACATCCACGGGTTGAGATAGGGTAGTGACATTATGTATTCTTAATCTGTCACTACACGGATAACAGACTGACTATACGGACTGCCTTGGTTCATATAAAATTTCCTGATTCTAGCTCAGTAGGAAGTCCGTGGTAACCTAAAGGATTTGATTTTGAAAAGGTGGCAGACAGACGGAGAACAAAATGTACCTATCATGATCATCATATCAGCCCAATGACGTCCACTGTTGAACAGGCCCCACCTAATTTCCGCCACAGCGAGGCGGCACAAAATGTTCTTATACAGGTTTAAATTTGATATTGTTTAAATTTAAAAAAATAAAAAAAATCATTACCCTCCTTTTTTTGGCAGTCGGGTAATAAACATAATTACATATCATAACGATTTTTTCCCCGAAGGGAAGGCAGAGGCGTGTCACACTCACATTTCGTCGGCAATATAGCAGCACGTCCTTTTTTTTTATACCACGTACGGTCCGCCTGATGGTAAGCGGTTACCGTAGCCTATGGGCGCCTGCAACACCAGGGGCATCACGTACATATACCATATTATACCCCTATTAGATGGAACATGCTGCTCTCTTTAGCTTTATATTTTTTTTTGCCCATAAACATCCGACTGCTGGGCAATTAATAGCTTTATAATATTAGCATAGATTTAGTCGACCTAGAAATCGACTTATACACACTACACTGCACCACTGAATCAGTCTGTCGTTTTGAACTCAAAAAATCAGCAATTTGACCCCAAGTATATAATTCCATTATTGTTCCTCAATCCGTCTGTAGGTACTGTTTCATCTCAAAAACAAAATACAAAGTACATCGACACTGGGTACATCACTATATATATAGATATGTATGTCTGTACGGTTGTAGATATGGCACTGTGTTTATTTTGGCTAATTGGAACACGTCGTCGCCTGCGGCTACTAGTGATGGGACATCACGGATTAGGATGTCGATAGATTTGATATATTCCTGCCGCACCGTAGCGCGCGCCTCATCGCCTATCCCTCGTGTCCTATCCGCGCTCAATGGCCTCGTGGAAGCTTACCCGAATTGTGACATATTTGCAGATGAATGCAAAATTATAATGTGTGTTTGCCTAAGCTTCTGCGAAAGCAAATCAATTTAAATTTTGTTTTTTTAAATTGCATGTAATACTTATCTTGGTGTTGTATTTTAACTATGTAATTGGTGTTAAAACTGTGTTAACATAATAATAAATAAATAAAAAAATATTTATTTTGCTTATATTTAAATTATAATGCGAAAGCCGGCATTGACTTAAAAAGACGCAAGACGCACACTCACTATTCAAAAATCGGCGCTCAAAATGAGTTCGATTGTTATTTGTATACAGTTCTATAGCCGTACTCGATAAATAGGCTATCCAACAATAAAAGAGTTTGTCAAATTAGACCAATAGTTTATGAGATTAAACTATATGATGAAAAAGAGTGTCCTGAGTTTCTTGCCAAGTTCTTCTCAGAGCTCAACCTTGTCAGTGAACTGGCTGTAGGCAAATTTACTGACACCTTTTTTTTTTCTTTGAATGTTGTTCATAAGTATCATGTATGAAATCTAAATAAAATAAAAAGATTTGACTTTGACTTTGAGACCCTAGCGATCAACCAAACAAACAAACTTTTCAGTGTTATAATGGGCCCGATTTTGTTTCTCTTCAACCTTAAATAAAGATGAACTTAAATTTGTAAAATAAGGACACATTCTTAAATTTATGCGATCGCGTTAGTACTTAATTAAGGATACGTTCTTAAAAAACTACCAAATGCTAAAAACCTTATTTAAGGACACTACCATAGATTACAATCGGAAAAACTGTCATAAACGTCATGTTGTTTATTTACTTTTAGATGTTAAAGTCAAAGTCAAAGTATCAGTTTGTAGATTCACAAGTTATATTTATATAGTTTACATAAATCTAATATACATAAGCCGATACATAAGCCTTCTTTTTAATCAAAAAAATTAAAAGGACCGAAATCAGAACTCGGCAAAAGTGAGGTTAGATCATTAATAAAACAAGTTAAAACAAAGTAATACTTGCCGTCGAAGATCTTCATTACTGTTATTTTACAAAGAAAGTCTTTGTAAAATAACAGCATGAAAAGGGAATATTTTATATTTTTAAATAATAAGTGTTTAATTGAGCCAAGAAATATGAGTGAAATATTTAGTACACGCAAATTAGGTGCGACTTAAATTAAGGTTGCACTAAGATCACAGAACTGTCAAATAAGTCGAAAGACAATACCAATTAAGAAACTACCATCTCTAATTAAGTCAAACCATACTTATTTAAGGTCACGTCCTTAAATAACACAAACGCAAATACCAATAAGGGCTTAAAATTTTAGATCAAGTTTTACACTTATTTAAGTGCATTTTTTGCACTTATTTAAGATCGGATAAGAAACGCGATCGGCCCCAATATTATAAAATTTAAGTATAGTGTAAGGATAAAATATATATTTATTTTGGTCGTAAAATATCGATAAACGTTCTATCCCAAACCTACAATTCTTGTTTAAATATTAATCGGCGCGACAAAGGGTCGATTTGTGGGTACCTTTATATTCAAACCCCCTGTATCTAGAGAGGGTAGGCAGAGGTAGCTGCCACCTGAGGCGAAAGAGGTACTATATTGTATTTTTTTAAGGGGAGAATGCAATGCATGGTTTCTGTGTGTTTTGTGAATGAATTTTAATCGTGGGGTTGGTTTTGTTTTGGTAAAAAGAAATAGAATAATGAAATATAGATGGATGATAAAAAAGTGGATGATATTACGACTAGCGAAGTTAGGCGGCGTCGGGCGTGGTTGGTGCTTGGATGGGTGGCCGCCTGGGAGTACCGCGTGATGTTGGCTTTTTGCTTTTTTTATTTTTATAAATAAAACTAACTATAAGTAATATAATATGATTAACTATTTATACTTAACTATTTATACTGGCCTGTTGGTCTAGTGGTTAGTAACCCTGACTACTAAGCCGGAGGTCGTGGGTTCGATTCTCACCACAAATCTTTGATGAGCATGATTGTTTGTTCTGTGTCAACGGTGTGGTGCTCTGCTGCATCACTTTACACGCTACCCAAATTGTAAATTACAAAAGATTGTAACTATCCATTTTTTAAAAGAATGTCGTGAGTTTCTTTCCAGTTCTTCTCATAGCTCCACCCCGTCAGCGAACTGGTCGTAGGCAAATTTGCTGACACTACTTTTCGGATAACCTGTTACATTCTTATCTTGTGACTTTCATAAGTGTTACCTTGTAACCTAGATGAATAAACGAGATTTCATTTCATGTCTGGGTCTATGTATGTATTTACAAAAAAAAAATATAATTGTTTAATTTGGGACTAGATGGCGCTGTGTGTATATGGTAGAATATTATTATTTTATCATGACGATAATGTCATGACGTCGGTAGTACTATTATCACTTATTTTCAGTATGGAAAGCGATCTGCTTACACCCAGTAGACATAAGATTGTAGAGTAGACAGCTTACTTTCTTCAACCATTCAACAAGTCAGAAGTAAAGATTAATGAATACAAAATGAGTTTCGCAAATTAAATTCAAACAATGAGACGACGAGCGGAAATATACGGAACAATATTGTGTGTTCGCCCAGCAAAAATACCGGTTTTCAAGAATTGAATGATACAGATACTAGATAGCGATGGTGGCTGAATGGATAAGAGACCGGCGTGCAAATCACGCGGTCCGAGTCCGATCCCGACCGGCAGTACCAATGTGGAATCCACTTTGTGGAATTTATATGTACTAGTCAAGTGACTTACCATCTGCTAACGGTGAAGGAAAACATCGTGAGGAAACACACATACACTAGAAGTAATTCTATGAGTATGTCTGATCCACCAACCCGCACTAGGCCAGCGTGAGTGGATTATGGCCTAAACCCTTTCAGCTCTCTAGATAGAGGAGATGAGACAGCAGTGGGACTTAATGGGTTGCTGAAATTTGTTATTTGTGCGTCCAACGGCTTTAGAGTTATATAAGAATAACAGATCCTTTGGTGTGGAGTTTTGTTTCAAATTTTCCTTTTCTCGCAGTGCTTTTGTCTGTATAGGTTACCTACACCCTTAGGTACGATTCAGACCAACCGGCTCGCATCGGCCCGCACCGGGCGGCATTTTACAATGCGTTAAAGAACATTGAAATGTATCAACAGTAATTACAGTTTATATTTGCATGCAACTTACGCATAGTTACCTCCGTCGGCATCCCGCGACGCGTCGCGACGGCCGACCGGCTCCGACCGGCTCCGAAGACGCCGTCGGCATCCAATCGGCTGCCGTTGGGTCCGCTCGGAGCCGGTCGGTCGTGTGTCGTACGGAGATTACGGTGCAGCAACAGCTAGCGAATCATTCAAGTTGTGTTCTTCAAGCGATATTTTAAATAATATTTCACTTTACGTCTACGCGGCGCAAAGAGAGCGGCACTTCTGGGCGCTTGCAGTGCGTACGGAGTCCAGCGGACGCTGTCGGCTGCCGCGGCACCCGTACGGCTACCGCGGCAGCCGTACGGCTCCGTTCCGATGCGGCGCGACGCGAGCCGGTTGGTCTGAATTGTACGTTAGTCGGCTTTTACGACACCCACGCCACGGGAGCAAATGGTGTAGTAATATTATATATTCTTAAACCGTCAATACAAGGGCGGTTTTTTGAGGTTATCTTTTTAAGAGTTTTAACTGCAACATAAATATTATTAAAACCGAAAATTTCCGCACACACTTGCGTGAATGGAAGTTATTAACATCCGTATGTTTACACTTCAAATCTCAGGGGTTAACTTTTCTTAGAATTTCTCGGGGATCAATTCTACCCTTATATTTATATATATTGCAAGCATCAGTATCAGTATACTGACCGAGGGTTGTGAGCTTATTATTATGAATTTTGGAATATAATTAGATTATAAACAAAATGGGATTCCGTTTTAGCCGACTGCCGAAGTAATGTAAGGTGTTTAATATTATACTACGATGTTTTTAATGAAGTACATAAAATGAAATGAAATCTCGTTTATTCATCTAGGTTACAAGGTAACACTTATGAAAGTCACAAGAATGTAACAGGTTATCCGAAAAGTAGTGTCAGCAAATTTGCCTACGACCTAATATTTTAATAACATAATATTTTAATTAATTTATTAACATATTTGACATGATATTTAATACTGTAATACTTAATTCTGGTTTTTTATTCAATTCAAATCAAGAATTGAAGACATGTGTTTGTCATTTATTTTTAATGTTGTATTTGTCTGTTGCATATAATTATTACGACATAAATGTATTTTTGTAATGAATAAATGGATTGAATTGGAAAATGAAATCAAATTCAGAAAACTGGCCAAGTGTGATTTAGACTCGCACACCGAGGGTTCCTTACCGTCCGGGGCTTACTCTGAATTTCGACATTCGAATGTTCGGTTTTGATGTCGCTGTCAAATGTTTGAAAGTGACAGCGACTAAATTTCCTTACATTAGTTTGACAGCGATATCAAAACCGAACATTCGAATGACGAAATTCAGAGTAAACCCCGCGTACGGAAAAGTCATTCACCTACGATCCACATTTTCCGAGTTTGTTTTATTTCTCAGGAACTACTGAACCGAATTGAAAAATTCTTTTAGTGTTGGATAGCCCATTTATTGAAGAAGGCTATAGGCTATATAACATCACGTTACAATCAATAGAAGCGGAGTAATAGCCAATCAAAGATCTTCGCGCAACAGCGGATTAATTTATAGTAGTCTAGTCCTGGTTGATGACAATAGGCTCGCCCCCTATTTCATGGGACCAAACATAGCTGGCGAAATGTAGGTTTGATATACCTCTGCCTACCTCTTCAGGAAAAAGGCGTGATGTTATGTATGTATGTATGTTCAAAGTCTTATGAGGCGTAAATATGAAAGTCTTGGTGAGACTTACATTTTTGAGCCTTTTGGGGTTGAAACTCTTGGACCTTGGGGGCCAAACGCTCACAAAATTTATCGTGAAATTTGTGTGTTTCTGAGGTATCACATGACCCAAGGGCTGGCCTCTACCTGGGGCAACGCATTAGTCTTGCTATCCAACGCGGTAATGTGGCTAGCCTTTTGGGTACGTTTCCTCAGGAATCTGATATTAATCAGATATTCTATTTATAGGAATTTCCTGTAAATAGAGTATCTGGTTCTTTTTGATTTTAATAGGTTAGCTTTGTATGTTTTTAAGTTATATGTAAATATTTTATTGAATAAAATACCTCCAGTCGAGGTAGATACCATAGACAAGAGATTTATGTGAAATCTCTCACTGTTCCAACTTGAATTTTGATGAGACGTACTATTGTGAGCTGCTTAGCTAATAGTGTTATAACAATTAAGTTTAGTAAGTTATCAAGTTATTAGCTGATGTAGGGGTATGTTGGTAAGGTTTAATTTTGCTTAATTTGTAACTTAGCAGCGGAATAGAAGTTACACAGCGCCATCTAGTCCCAAATTAAGCAATTATATTTGTTTGTGTTATAGGTACTAAACAACTGATATACTACTTAAATACTTTTTTTTTTTTGTAAATACATACATATTATAGATAAATTACACCAAGACACAGAACAAACCTTTATGCTCATCACACAAAGATTTGTCCTGGGTGGGAATCGAACCCACGACCTCCGGTTTAGCAGTCAGGGTCACTAACCACTAGACCAACAGACCAGTCGGTACCTAATATTTTAATCGACAGCTCCGTGGAATTAACTCGAGACAGTGTTCCGTATAACATAACATAACATAGTATCACGCCTTAGGGGTAAGGGGTAGGCAGAGGTGTTTCACACCCACATTTCGCCAGCTATGTTTGGTCCCATGAAATAGGGGGCGAGCCTATTGTCATCAACCGGGAACATTTGTTTACCAAACTCCAGGAAAATCTCAGTACTGGAATTTCATGATAGAAAAACCCAATAATCGCGCCCAGATAATATTTTATTCTTAATTTCCCTGGGTTTCCATACTTACCCAAAATTTTTTTTTCGTCATCTTTCATCATTGCAATAAGACAATGTGCATATTATCTATCATTTATTTCATATCACTAATAAATAACAGATTACGGTATATATTCCTTAATGGGATCTTAGACCATAAATTCCCTTCACATTCTTTGAAGGAATTTAGACGTTTATAGGTTGAAACTGACGCATTTAGAATATTAGAAGGAGTTTTCTAATATTTTCTATACAAGCAAAGCTAGATAATCTCCCTAGTATGCGACAGACGGTTCCCGGCGGCAGCTGCACAAAAAGGAAGGTCAGAAACAGTGCAGGGGTTCGCAAGTCAATTAACGTTGTCTGCGTTGTGTCACTAAATAAATGACCATCCCCGATAATGAAATTTATTAGGATTTCTGGTAGATTTTGGGTTGATTATAGTAATGAAGTTATTATAGGTCGTACCTAATATTTTTTAATATAATAATAATATATAATATTCTACTACATTCACAAAGCGCCATCTAGTCCTAAAGTAAGCAATTATATTTGCTTGTGTTATGTGTACTAAACAACTGATATACTACTTAAATACATTTTTTTTTGTAAATACATACATATTATAGATAAATTACACCCAGACACAGAACAAACCTTTTATGCTCATCACACAAAGATTTGTCCTGGGTGGGGATCGAACCCACGACCTCCACCTTAGCAGTCAGGGTCACTAACCACTAGACCAACAGGCCAGTCAAAATTATATGTTTCAGTTCCTTAAATAAAACTTCAAGCGACCATGTTTTTATCATGAAATTACAATTAACTTATCAACTAATTTTACTATCATTAAGAAGGTATAATAATATTCTGCCTTACCAAAAAAGAACGACGCAACTGCATATCAAGCGCAAGGGAAATTTGATTTAAAGGTAGTTTCTTTACATGCCTTTTTCCCGTAATTTATGTAATGCAACTACGCCGTTTTTTCTTAGCAAGGCAGTTAACAGTTTTATCATTAAGGCAACATTATCAAACGCACATAAAGTAATTCAAGGAAATCTGAAAATAAAACTTTTTCATCATACGCACTATATAAATAAGCCTTGTTTCGCGGGGGATTTAATAACACATAATTTGTTGACACAAAGTGCACCCACACTTGAAACAAATATCAATATATCAGAAAAATATTTAAAAAAAATCGATTGGTACGATGTAGTAGGGGATAGTCTCGGGATCTTCTGAACCGATTCAAAAAAATCTTTTATTTAAGTGTTAGTTATCATCATCAGCACCCCATTAAGTCCCAGTGCTGGGCTCGGGTGTCCTCTCCTCTAACTAGAGAGCTGAGAGGGTTTAAACCATAATCCACACACGCTAGCCTAATACGGGTTGGTGGATCAGACATACTCATAGAATTACTTCTAGTGTATGTGTGTTTCCTCACGATGTTTTCCTTTACCGTTAGCAGATGATAAGTCACTTGACTAGTACATATAAATTCCACAAAGTGGAATCCACATTGGTACTGCCGGTCGGGATCGAACTCGGACCGCATGATTTGCACGCCACCCGGTCCCTTATCCATTCAGCCACCATCGCTCGTTAGGTAGGTATATGTATAACCCATTTTATCGAGGCAGGTTATAGGCTATATAGCATCACGCTACAGCCAATAGGAGCTGAGCAATGGTTAAATAAAGAACGATGGGAGCGAAACACTGCTCGACTTCTAGTAGATATTACACATAAAAAATATTTGTCTCATATTAGAATCGAAGCCACACCACTCAGATAACAATGACGACACACCGAAGCGATGTCATACCACAATAAAACGATTGCCGTCCTATTCAACTTCACAATCGGCTAAAACAAAAGAATAATTTTACACTACAGACAAAACAAAACCAGTAAACCACAGATGGGGTGTTACACCCCTTGGGGGTGTTAGGGAGGTGATCGGTCAACTCTGCTGACACCAAGCGATTTTTAACCCCTATTCATGGGTATAGATATATTGTATTGGCATTCATTAATTTTGAACTTGGCTTGCTTTTTATTGAATGTGTATTAAAGCAGAATAACATATTTTGTTTGCCCTGTCAGCGGGTCGTAGGCAAATTTGCTGACACTACTTTTCGTAAAACCTGTTACATTCTTAACTTGTGACTTTCATTTGAGTTATTTTGTAAGCTAGATGAATAAACGAGATTTCATTTATTTTTGTAAATAACAAGTTCTGAGAAAAAAATTATCATGCTTTTTACACGTCTAGCCAAAAAAAGGAGTGTTGTGTTTTCGGGATTATTGTATGTATTAAATCAAATCAAATCAAATCGTTTATTGCGAATATAGGTATAAACAGGTGTTTACATTTATATTTGTTATTGAACAAATATTTGGATCAGCTACATTCTGCTATTAAGCATGCAATACATTAGAGAATCATTAAAGTATTTTAACTAAGAGAATTATAATATAATGTCAAACAAAGAAACTTAAATACCTATATCAAATACAATGTCATTATTAATAGTAACAAGATACGCGTGAAAAACAATACCCGTCCTGACAGTCGGGTAAAAATACATTCGAGTTTTTTATTCTAGCATAGCTTCTAAACTACTGAACCGATTTAGATATATAGAGTATCATTACAATCTTTGCATCCTTCCAAATAACATAAACTAATAAAAAATAAAAATAAACTTAAAAAACACTGCTGCCATGACAATTGACATGATTTAATTATTTATATGCATAATTATGTACTTATATGCTAAATTAAAATTTTCATCGAAGTCAGGGGACTTATTAGTTAAGAAAGTATTCCATTGAGCGAAAGTTAAGGTTTTATAGAAGTAAAATCGATACAGCCTTAATTTTAAATACCAAAGGAAAAACATCGTGAGGAAACCTACATACACTAGAAGTAATTCTATGAGTATGTCTGATCCACTAACCCGCACTAGGCTAGCGTGAGTGGATTATGACCTAAACGCTCTCAGCTCTTCAGTTAGAGGAGAGTAGACCCGAGCCCAGCAGTAGGCAATAGGTTGCTGATGATGATGATGATGATGATGAAACGAAATTTAAAAATAAATGTACCTATAAAAAAATACTATAGATCTTATAATTGTACCCAAACGGAGAATCAAATCTAACCATATTTCAGCAGTCCAATAATATCCACCAAAGAGTCTATATATCAAATTTTGAATATTACATCTGTGCTAACATGTGTTGCGAGGACATTGTAATATCTTTTTTCACACTGGCAACCCCTAGACAGGGGAGTTTCCAATTTCCTTTATTGAGGGAAAGATATATTTAAAGATATAAATTTTATTTCATACATTCTGGTTTTCCATATACTCGTAAATAATGAGTGCCAGACAGGGAATACAATCATAATCATCGTCATTTCAACCCATAAATATCCCACTGCTGGGCATGGGTCTCCTCCAAAGAATGTGGAGGGAATTTAGCCTACTATACCACGCTGGCCAGACGGGTTGGTATAGGGTTTGTTTCGAATTTTCCTTTTCTTGTCGTGTTCTTGTCTGCATAAGGTTAGTCTTAGTCGTCTTTTACGACACCCACGGGTTGAGTTGGGGTAGTGACATTATGTATTCTACACGGACAAGAACAAATACTATACGGTTACTAAGATTTTAAAAAAACTACCATTTTTCATTCATAACTTTAGAACATGACCATTTATAAAAAAATAAAAAATGACCATTTATCTATAATATGTACGTATTTACAAAAAAAAAATGTATTTAAGTAGTATATCAGTTGTTTAGTACCCATAACACAAGCAAATATAATTGCTTACTTTGGGACTAGATGGCGCTGTGTGAGTGTGGTAGAATATTATATTATTATTATACCATCTAAAGTTAAAGAATTTTGTTTAGAACTTGGCCAATTTACATATATGCGTGTAAAAATTGAAAATTAATAACGAATTGCGATATAATAGTACATTTTGATATAAGTGCGGTAAGTTGATAATTACAGCCGAGGCGATATTGCTACAAGAAAGCAGAGGCTGTAATTATCAGTCGTCGTATGCTGTGCTTTAGCGCTACTAAATTATTCAATTCCTTTTTTTTTTTAAGCTAATATTGCTAAACAATGTGTTCACAAAATGTTTTTACCGTTCTCTAATACATAGTTGGTACCAAGTGATGATCCCACATACCATACTTCTTGACGAAAACAAATTAAAGTTTGATTGCTCATTATTACTATTATTATTTTCTCATATCCAAATTTTATTGAATTTGATTTAGTATGGTGTTTTGGTTCTGTACTTTCTGTGATATTTCAAACTGTAACCAATTAAAATTGTAACAACTATGGCGATTGAAAAGAGTGGCCTGAGTTTTGTTGCCAAGTTCTTCTCAGAGCTCAACCTTGTCAGTGAACTGGCTGTAGGCAAATTTACTGACATTTTTTCTGGGTTTGTATGACGTTCATAAGTATCATGTATGTGATCCAAATGAAATAAAAAGATTTGACTTTGACTTTGACTTTGAAAAGCGCACGAATGTCATACGACGTTTTATAACATATTTGCGAGGAAATAAATAAAATTCGGACTTTCTTAGAAAAAACAAATACAGCGAAAAGAAGTAGCGCGCGGAATAATTTTTACTTGTCACAAATTATCGATGCGCGCGCATCAGCGCTTTTTTTTTAAGGCAAAAACACAAAAACAGCCAGTATTACTAATAAAGTAAATTAATATTTTTGTGTTTTAGTACAGATAAATGGTTGTAATTTATGGTCTAAATTAATTAAATTAAAGAATTAAATGTTTATTTTATATAATTATATCATAATTATTTTATCTCCCAAAGTTAATTTTATTCATAAAATGTTGACCACTTTTCTGACATAAAAACTCTTTGCTAAGATTTAAAAAAGTATCGTTCGTTTTAGACGGAGCCCCTTGATTATATTAATATGTGAGCATGAGAAGCCGTGCAGTTTACTTTACATTACCGCACTAGTGCGTAATGAGATACATTACAACACTGAAATTGGTGAAATAAGAGACCCTTTACGAGCAAATATGTTATAAAAAATTTAATCTGTATAAACTAAAGAATGCCCAACAGATTTACCTTTCAGGGGAATCAAACCCGCACTATGCCAGTGTACAAAGCATAACATAAAATCCATCGCATCGGAAGGGTTAATCATCCCTACGTATGTGAACAATTTATGAAGGGGTTACATCCCCTTACGTGTTGAAATACTTCAATATTGAAAATTTAATTAACTCAAGAGCCAATCTTTTATTTTTAACTAGCTCCACCCGACGGCTGCGACTGCCAGGGTTACGATTTGAGCCTTGAGTAGGACAAAAATGAAATAAAGATTTTCTTTCAATATATACTAATATAGGACTAGCCTTTGGTGTAGTGGTCTAGTGATTACGATTACAAACGGTACCCCATCTAAGACTAACCTTGGCACACGCATCCTACCATCAATGTTTCAAACATTTCAGTTTTATTACATTTCTAAAGAGCGTCTCTGCCACCCCCCAGAAGGTTACGGGATGAAGATACATCTTAAAGCACTGTCAAAGCGAGTTAAATAAACATTGAATTACACGCTACAATAGTCGCAATTTTACGAGCCAGATGTTTTGTACAGAAATCATAATGTTGATACGACATTTTTATTATTTACAAAGAAGTAGTAGTCGCGCAAGGCTTCACCCCTTGTTCACCCGTTGTTCTTTATTTGGCCACTGCTCAGCTCCTGTTTATTTTTTTTTGTTTATTTCATAATTAGGTATACAATGGGTATTACAATTTATATTATGCAATTTCGGTGGAACGGTTTTCAATTTCGGTGGGCCCAATCTAATTACGGTGGCGTTTGAAGATTTCAAATTCAAATATCTCAAAAACTAAACATATTTTTTTTATCTCTACCATAGTACTCAACATGTAATTTATTCAGCTACCTGTTAACATAAAAAAATCTTTTGAAAACAAGCAAATAAAATTCGCCACCGGAATTAGGCAAAAATCGAAGTTGTTGAAATTCACCCATATATATCGCCAAACTGCATAACAGTTTGTTGGCGAAATGTGCACTCACTTAATTACTAGTAACATTTATTAATTTGTACACCTAACTATTAATTTTACAAAAATAAATTGATGAATTTAATAATATTCTATTAAGTAACAATGTTTTTATCAATCTTGCAATAATGTGTGCTTTACTTTATTTTTAAACATGTTTTTAGTCTGACATTCGTCCTGAAATGGCATTTTGTTAAATAACCGTGGCATAATATACATACGTGTTCTCTCATCATAGTAATTACATGCAGTTGGTTCCTTAAACTTATTTCTAACAGAATTTCTGAGCATGCAGTGTGTAACTTTAGGCGTTATATACTCAGTATTATTATATTCTATAATCGTAAATAAATAAAATAAAAACTCTAACTTGTGACTTATCCATAATAATCCACCTTTTTTTCTGTTCAATGCAAAATTATTCAATTTTTTATCTTCGCTGCTGTCCCCTCTGTTTTAGGGTGATTTAAATTAGAGCAGCCCTCGCTCGTGTTTTAAATAATGAATACCAACTTACGTATTCTTTCTGCATATCTTATGTTTCTGTCTATTTGTCTATTTGTCTATTATAATATTATAAATAAATGTTTAAAAATGGCAAAAATTAATCCTTTGAACTGACTTGAACCTGCTAAACACTATGAGGACATATCAGCAAATATTGACTGTGCCCGGCAGGGTCCATAATGAAACCTGTAATTATAACCTACCATCTAATTGACATTGTGGAATGCAAATAAAGTATTGAGTATATTGTATGTAATTATTTTTTAATGATGATTAAAAAGAGTGGCCTGAGTTTGTTGCCAAGTTCTTCTCAGAGCTCAACCTTGTCAGTGAACTGGCTGTAGACAAATTTGCTGACACCTTTTTTGGCTTTGTATGACGTTCATAAGTATCATGTATTTGATCTATATGAAATAAAGATTATGACTATGACTATAAATTAATTACCCACAAAATTGTTCATCAAGTGACTCTGCAAACATGATGATATCATCAACATAACAAAACTTTTGTTGTAAATACTTCACTCCAAAACAATGTCAAAGTTCTACCGTTACAAAATACTCTTGTGAGGGGTAAGCAGGAGGGTAGGCTTGACAAAACAGTGATTAGCAAGAAACTTCCCGCCCCATTTATATGCTTATTAGCGCAAGGACAGTTTAGAAGGACCCTTGTAGAAGCTTAAAGGTTGGTCTATGTTGGGAGATGTGGCGATTTTATAGGAATGATTATGAACGTTTGTGTTTTTTTGTTTTGATTATCCAAATCATGATACTAGACATGACATCCGCAGGCATGTATCTCCCCGTACACAGGCGCATTTGTTGTAAATAATGCATCGGGTGCCCGAGATCGAATTAAGTCTTTCGTGCACTCGAATAATAATATAGTACAATTACAATAATATAGTACAACAAACTAATAAACTACTTGTTGTTTATTTTATTTTTTTTAAAACTGTCAAATTCTATAGAGAAAAATGTAATTTTATGCCTGTAGGTATAAACACAGCTGTCTTCGTGTAACTTGGACCACACGAGAACATCTTCAAAGAAAAAACTGGTAATTACTTGGAAGATTTTTATAGCAGTTCTTCGTACAGTAGCATTAGAAATTTTAACTATTATCATTTAGGACTAGCACCGGTCGATACGTGAAGTTAAGCTACGTAACGTTAGGCTTGGAAATGGATGGGTGGTTTTTATGGCGAGAGAAGTTTAGGTATTGATTATTTTAATGGAAATATTGATTATTTGTTCACTAGTTCTGTAATATTTTCTTGTTTATTTTCACACATTCACACAACGCCACCTAGTCCCAAATTAAGCATTTAATTTGCTTGTGTTATGGGTACTAAACAACTGATATATTACTGATATATTATTTTGTAAATAGATACATATTATAGATAAATTACACCCAGACACAGAACAAACAATCATGCTCATCACACAAAGATTTATCTTGGGTGGGAATCGAACTCACGACCTCCGGCTTAGCAGTCAGTGTCACTAACCACTAGACCAACAGGCCAGTCTTATATGTAATATATATTATACATCCATTTCTTATAAGGGCCGCCGGTCACTTAGTGGCTATAAAAAATAACATTCACTTCTGTCAGCTGCGACCTGTAGATAGGGGGTCAGGGATTACTGTATTTCTTAGAGTGTACACTCGTGAACAAAAGTGTCATACCATCTTAGATTTAAAAAAAAAACGGCTGCATCAAACTAACTCTGTTTCTCTGCACGTCATTATTTCAAACCAAAAACATCTCACTGCGTATGTTACTTAGTGCTAGATAATTTAGCTTCAAATTGGACCAGTAGTTCTTGAGATTATAGCTTTTAACCAAACAAATAAACTCTTCAGCTTTATCATATTAATAAAGTAACTAGAAGTCACGTGGGGCTTCGCTCTCGTCGTTCTTTGATTGGATACTGCCAAGCTCCTATTAGCCGTAGCCGTGATATTATATAGCTTAAAGCATTCCCCGATAAATGGGCTATACAACACAAAAATAGTTTTTCGATTCGGAAAAGTAGTTCCTGAGATAGCGCGTTCAAACGAAAACAATCTCTTCTGCTATATACTTAATATTAAAATAGATTTTACCCTTTTTGACTGGCCTGTTGGTCTAGTAGTTAGTGACCCTGACTGCTAAACCGGAGCTCGTGGGTTCGATCCCCACCCAGGACAAATCTTTGTGTGATGAGCATAAAGGTTTGTTCTGTGTCTGGGTGTAATTTATCTATAATATTAATGTATTTACAAAAAAAAAAATGTATTTAAGTAGTATATCAGTTGTTTAGTACCCATAACACAAGCAAATATAATTGCTTACTTTGGGACTAGATGGCGCTGTGTAAATGTGGTAGAATATTAGTTATTAGATATTAGATTTTACCCAATTGGGTATAGCACTTATATCGCCACCAGTACCCCCCGTCACTGCCTGACCACAGATAAGCGGCTGCCCTACACAAACATTTAGTTTAACCCTCCCGTGTTCGCTTTGACCACTCACCGTACTTCTCAAGATATACATTGTAGGGTTGATTGTAAGAGCAACTAGTTTGTGGTTGAAGGGGACATCAAAGTGTATGAGGGTTTGGTACTTTTAGATTATTCGATTTTTTTCATACCAAGTGCCTTGGTGGCGCAGCTGGAAGTGTATACGACTGCTGTGCAAGAGGTGCCGGGTTCGATTCCCGGGTCGGGTGAAAATGGTATTGGGCTTTTCTAACATGAAATTCCAGTATTGTGATTTTCCCGGAGTTTGGTTAATAAATGTTCCCGGTTGATAACAATAGGCTCGCCCCCTATTTTGTGGGAGCAAACTTTGCTGGCGAAATGTAGATAGATAGATAGTTTATTGACTTAAACAATATTAAAACAGAGCCACCAGATAATGAACATTATTCTAGCTGCAGCGGTCAGCACAGGTACCCCCCCCCCCCCCACTCCCATGCTAGTTTACACTGTGTTACAGGAGTGACAAGGATATTCCCGAACAGTACGCGTACAGCTATCTTAGTTCGATTTGGAAATTGGAGGTGGGTAATGTGAGTGTGAAACACCTCTGCCAACCCCTTCGGGGAAAAAGGCGTGATGCTATCACTTGCATATAAATAAACAAGTAAATAATTAAAAAAATAAAATAACCCGACTGCAAAAAATCACCAGATAAGCAAAGCACTAAAAAGACCGAAAAATGGTTGTAAATATTATTCCTGATTAAATTTAAATATATATTTGCAAATATAGATCACTCGACACGATTGGTTACAAAAAAGTTCCCTTCCTGGCAGTCGGGTAAAAGTGTCTAATATTATAGACTTGCCTGTTGGTCTAGTGGTTAGTGACCCTGACTGCTAAGCCGGAGGTCGTGGGTTCGATCCCCACCCAGGACAAATCTTTGTGTGATGAGCATAAAGGTTTGTTCTGTGTCTGGGTGTAATTTATCTATATATGTATGTATTTACAAAAAAAAATGTATTTAAGTAGTATATTATTATCAGTTGTTTAGTACCCATAACACCAGCAAATATAATTACTTACTTTGGGACTAGATGGCGCTGTGTGAATGTGGTAGAATATATTATTATTATACGTAAATATATATCTGAAGTCCGAAATAAAACTTATTTTATTTTTATTTTTTTATTTAATATTATACTACTGGACCGATTTCAAAAATTGTTTCATCGCTAGAAATCTACATTATCACTGAGTAACATAGGCTATATAACATCACGCTACGGCCAGTAGGAGCTGAGCAGTAACCTTGACTTCTAATTACTCGTAACTACTACAAGATATACCCTCATAGGGTTGATTGAGTTGACCAATTTGTGGTTGAAGGGTTCACATCAAAGTTTATAAGGGTAGTGGGCGACTTGATGTGTAGTTCTAAGGCAATATATTCCGATATACTACTTTGAGCCATCTTTACTTTGTCTAGGCCATAGAAATCAGACAATACATCACTATCTCTACTTAGTATAAAACAAAGTCGCTTTCTCTGTCCCTATAATAATAATATTCTACCATATTTACACAGCGCCATCTAGTCCCAAAGTCAGCAATTATATTTGCTTGTGTTATGGGTACTAAACAACTGATATACTACTTAAATACATTTTTTTTTTGTAAATACATACATATTATAGATAAATTACACCCAGACACAGAACAAACCATTATGTTCATCACACAAAGATTTGTCCTGGGTGGGGATCGAACCCACGACCTCCAGCTTAGCAATCAGGGTCATTAACCACTAGACCAACAGGTCAGTCGAATTTTATTTTAACTCTTTTGGAATTTATTTTATTTTGTTTTTAAATAATATTTAATGTAACTAATTCAAAGACAATGTATATTGTTAATATGAATAAATAATACAATACAATTCAAGAGGACGGTTTATAGGTATAAAATACATACCACGCGGGTAAAGCAGCGGGCGGAAACTAGTTTTGTATATACTTAATATTATATAGCTCAAGAGTTTATTTGTTTGGTTGAACGCTAGAATCTCAGAAACTACTGGTCCGACTTGAAAAATTCCTTTAGTGTTGGATAGCCCATTTATTGAGGAAGGTTATAGGCTATATAACATCACGCTATGGCTAATAGGAGCTCTGTAGTGGCTTAATAAAGAACGATGGGAGCGAAACTCCGCGCGACTTCTAGTATTATAATAGCTGAAGAGTTTGTTTGAATGGTTCAACGCTAGTATCTCAAGAACTTACTGGTCAGATATGAAAAATTCCTTTAGTGTTGGATACCCTATTTATTAAGGAAGGTTATAAGGTATATAATATAATACTACGGCTAATAGGAGCTGAGCAGTGGCCAAATAAAGAACGATGGGAGTGAAACTCCGCGCGACTTTAGTCTAGACATTTTAAACAAAACAAAAAACCAAGTTTTCTTAAAAAAAGTTCGTTTTTATTGAGATTCTGGTACATTTAGATTATCATCATCATCATCAGCAACCCATTAAGGTCCCACTGTTAGGCTCGGGTCTCCTCTCCTCTATCTAGATAATATATTTAGATAAATCAGATATTAATTTAGATTAATATTATTTTCTTATAAATTTCTGTAAGGTTAAGTTAATTTTAAGCAAACATTTGAAATTATTATCATGATTTCGGGGTAATTATATCATAATTAAATACATTAATATTGTTTATAAAAATATTTTGGTTTTGTAATAATAAAATGGTAACACTGCTTTCATACTGGAGTGGCGGTAGGTGACACGACAGTATGTCGCGGATGATTTTTGATTTTTACGCTTATTTAATACTCTTTCTACAATATCGATGATAATTATCATTTTGGAGAAATTCATTTATATTATAAAAACACTTATCTATAAACCACGCTTTTAATTTGGGTTTGAATAAACGGAGAGGTAATTCGCGTAAAACTTGAGGGATTTTGTTGTATACTTTAATGGATATAGCATGGCTGTTCTTATAGTGAAGTGCACTTGACCAATAGCTTGAACGATTTTGAAGTGCAAGGTGTTGTTATATTCTTAATAACTATATCTAAACCTATAGACCCAGGCACTCGCGTTTTTTGGTTTTTAAATTAATTTCTTGTTACTGAACTTGTTATTTTTGTAAGGAAAATACGTATTTTTAATTAATTTTGACAAAACTCATCATTATATATTTGCTTTTTGATAGAAATTAATAATCCTGTGTTTATTGTGATAATTTTGATAAAACTAAATATTAATTGACGTGAGAACATGTGTTGATTAAGTAATCTATAATTGTCTATACCTACTAGTATAATGTAGAGGAAAGATATATGTATTTTTAAAAGACTTCAAAAAAGGAGGAGGTTGTATTATGTTCGAGTATATGTTTTTTTTTGTGTATATAAAGCGTGTATACGACGATAAGACATTAAATGAAACCACGTGTAGCATGTGATGTTAGAAGGCTATACCAAAAAAATTAAACAGAAATTTGCAATAGTTTAGACGCAAATGTACTTTCTTTATGTCACAGTTGTTCACAGTTTTAAACAACCTGTAGGTATTTACGTTGATCGTATGTTGTCATTACGTCATTCAATTCATTTATATTTCTCTGACTCTTTCATATTATCTTATCTCTTACTCTGTTCCGCACTTTTGTCGTCGTCATGTCGAAAACGTCATGATAGAAAAATAATGTGAAGTTTTATATTCTTAAATTTTTCGACTTTAAATACCTAATGTGTAGTATTTTTTTTTTTTTTTTTAT
The DNA here is from genome assembly GCA_905147015.1 of Laspeyria flexula. Lineage (NCBI taxonomy): Eukaryota > Metazoa > Arthropoda > Insecta > Lepidoptera > Erebidae > Laspeyria > Laspeyria flexula. The sequence goes on from LR989979.1 coordinate 746,784, forward strand.
CAGAATTGACACGGACTACCTTATCATTTAATGTCGTATCGTCGTATACACTCTGTATAACGAATAAACTAAAAAATTACTTGACTGATTTCAAAAATTATTTTACAGTTAGAAAGCTACATTTTCATAGGCTATATAACACCACACGGGGAATCTTTCTGTCGTTATTTTGCTCAGCTCCTATTAGCCGTAGCGTGATATTATATAGCTTTTAACCTTCTTCGATAAATGGGCTATCCAATATTAAAATAATTTTTCAAATCGTAACAGTAGTACCTAAGATCCTTTTTTTATAGTAGCCAAGCATATTGGCTCCTTTTCTCCTTTTCGCCTGATGGAAAGCTGAAAGAGGAACCCAAGGGCATCGTGCATGCTGGCCCGAAATGTGCTTCTTCACCCTTCGCTTAAAGGATCCCATATTGTAGGAAGGAGGAAAGACATGAGCTGGCAGTGCGTTCCACATTTTGATGGTTCGGCATAGATAAGAATTGCCGAACTTTTTTGTACGTGTGGAGATGTTTCCACAGTGTAGGGATGGCAACGCAAGCCAGCACGCGTAGTTCTCCCACCGAAAGGGGAAGGGGGAATTACCTCGAATAGTTCTTCAGAGCACTCGCCATGGTATATGTTCGCTCCTGGCTCAGTGGTGTGTAGAATAAAACTAGTGTGGACTGTATAATAATGTAAATGCTGGTATATTAGAAGAACTTGAATACAATATTCTGTTGGCCGTTAAGTCTACCGTTGGCGCCGATGGATCGCTTTTTTAATGATCTTCTTTCAACGGCCGCCGTCGCTTGCCCTCTCCCCTCCTCGTCTCCCCGCCGTGCAGTCCCCGCACGGCCGCGCCGCCTCAAGATTGGTTCGTGCACGAACAGTATAAGCGGTAAAAGACACTCAGAGAACCAATGTCTCTGCGTAGCTGTAGGGGTTCCTAGCGGTCAACGAAACAAACAAACTCTATATAAAGAAAAAAATAGTACGACGAAAAAAGAAAAATTAAAAAATAAAAATAAAAAATAACCAGATGCACCTACTGCATGTCACACCTGCGGGAATCTGGACTCTGCTCAGCATAATGCTGTGGCGCCAGCAACTAACAGCTGCTGGACACTCAACAGCGCTGATTTTCAATCAATTTGATGCGGTTTTTTTTAATAGATAGAGATTCAAGAGGAAGATTTATAGGTATAAAATACATACCACGCGGGCGAAGCAGCGGGCGGAAGCTAGTAATATAATAATTTTAATTCAATTTAAATCCTATTGATACAGTTGTAATTATAATATATTATCTGTATTTTATCTAATCTTTGACTTAGTATTTAAGGAATTATTGATAAATTAATGATGTTAGTTCAAAATGGCGATACCTGTGGTTATATTGTCGGTCTTAATCGCTGTGGCGACAGGTAAATACTTTCTTTTTAACTTTTTTTGACACAATGGTCTTTGTTGGTGGACTTGAGATCATCAGCAGCCCATTAAGTCCCACTGCTGGGCTCGGGTCTCCTCTACTCTAACTAGCTGAGAGGGTGTAGGCCATAATCCACTCACGCTGGCCTAGTGCGGGTTGGTGGATCAGACATACTCGTAGAATTTCTTCTAGTGTATGTGTGTTTTCTCACGATGTTTTCCTTCACCGTTAGCAGATGGTAAGTTACTTGACTAGTACATATAAATTCCACAAATTGGAATCTATATTGGTACTGCCGGTCGGGATCGAACTCGGATCGCGTGATTTGCACGCCGGTCCCCCATCCATCCAGCCAGCATTGCTTATTGACTGGATTTGAGAATAATAATAATATTTCACCACATTCACACAGCGCCATCTAGTCACAAATAAAGCATTCATATTTGCTTGTGTTATGGGTACCTACTAAACAACTGATATACTACTGAAATACCTACATATTTTCTTGTAAATACATACATATTATAGATAAATTACACCTAGACACAGAACAAACAATCATGCTCATCACACAAAGATTTGTCCTGGGTGGGGATCGCATACATTTTTCCCCCATCGGCCATCAGTTCTACGAGCTATGTGCCCTGCCCACTGCCACTTTAGCGATGCGATTCGGTGAGCTATGTCGACAACTTTAGTTCTCCTGCGGATCTCCTCATTTCTGATTCTATCACGCAGGGAAACCCCGAGCATAGCTCTTTCCATGGCTCGCTGAGCAACAGTGAGCTTTTGAATAGGTATTACTGTATTTTATAGCATTACTGAGGCAGTTGGCGCAACGGGAAGTGTATACGACGTCTGTGCAAGAGGTCCCGGGTTCGATTCCCGGGTCGGGTGAAAATGATATTGGGTTTTTCTATCATGAAATTCAGTATTAGGATTTTCCCGGAGTTTGGTAAACAAATATTCCCGGTTGATGACAATAGGCTCGCCCCCTATTTCATGGGACCAAACATAGCTGGCGAAATGTGGGTGTGAAACACCTCTGCCTATCCCTTCGGGGAAAAAGGCGTGATGCTATGTTTATGTTTGTTATGTTTTTATAGCATTAAGATTAAACACTGCACTAGCGCATTAGGTTAGCCTGTAAGGATAGCTGTATGTTTGTAATAATAATAATAAATCTTTGAAATACATTTAAGTATTACTAAGATTTCTAAGGAAGTTTTTTGAATATTTCTTTAGTTGAGGCCTATGTTCAGCAGTGGACGTCATGATACTGATATAATGATAATGATATTCTATTAACTTGTTTACTCAATCAATAATTTTGATTTGAAAAGAATAAAATTATCTTTTTAATTCCCAGCCCTTCCAGCCGACCCGGTGATAGCCAAGCTGAACCCTGATGGTCTCAGATACGGCTACATCCGCGCTGATGATGGAACTGTCCACCTAGAGGACTCCTGGGTCAAGGTCAGCGACCTTGTGCAGCCTAGATATGACCCAGATATCGATAACGAGTACCATTTGTATACAAGGTGAGAGAATTTGTATTATCTTTTACTTATCTATAATTTATAAACATAGCATCACGCCTTTTTCCCCGAAGGGGTAGGCAGAGGTGTTTCACACCCAAATTTCGCCAGCTATGTTTGGTCCCATGAAATAGGGGGCGAGCCTATTGTCATCAACCGGGAACATTTGTTTACCAATCTCCGGGAATATCTCAATACTGGAATTTCATGTTAGAGAAGCCCAATACATTTTCACCCGACCCGGGAATCGAACCTGGGACCTCTTGCACAGCAGTCGTATACACTTCCCGCTGCGCCACCGAGGCACTATATAATTTATAGAGCTGTAGAATTTCTTTGTTTAAACGCTATCTCTTTCTCTCGAATCTCATAAACTACTAGGTAGTCCGATTTGAAAGAATCTGTTAGTCTTGGATAGCCCATTTATCTAGGAAGGTTATTGGCTATATAGCATCACGCTACCGCCAATAGGAGGTGAGCAGTGGCCAAATAAATAACGACGGAGCAAAATCTAAATAAATTCCCTAGACCAGAATCAGCTAGGGTAGGTTTTATACAAAATTAGAAGTCACGCGGGGCTTCGCTCCCGTCATTCTTTATTTGGCCACTGCTCAGCTCCTATTAGCTGTAGCGTGATGTTTTATAGCCTATATCTTTCCTTGATAAATACAACAAACAAGCCCGGTGTCGCGGGGAGCTTTACAAACATGAAACTAACGGACACAAAGTACACCCGGACTAGAAACAAATATCTATGAATCACACAAATATTTGTCTCGTATGGGAATCGAACCCACGTCACCCAGCACGGCGATGTAGTGGCGAGGCGACCACCTTAACCACTGCGCCACGGTGACAGTTTCTAATATTATTGATATTAACTATTCTTACTTCGGGCTAGATGGCGCTGTATAAAAAATTTTTTGAAATGTCCTTTTATCCTCGACAGATCCAATCCCCTCGTCAGCCAGCCTCTCATAGAGAACCACGAAGGTATCCTCGCCTCCAGCAACTATGATCCTTCTAAGAGAACTGTGGTGCTAATCCATGGCTTCATGGGGGGTATTTTGTCTGGTTTCAACACTGTGCTTATACCAGGTAAGGATTTTTAATCATCATCATCAGTAACCCATTTAGTCCCACTGCTGGGCTCGGGACTCCTCTCCTAAGAGAGTTGAGAGGGTTTAGGCCACACTTGGCCATTGTACTCGTATAAAGAATATTTATTTTTGGTATTAGGTTATGTACCTGTAATGATGACTGTATGTATGGAAATAAATAAATACATACATATAGATCACGTCTCTTTCCCAACAGAGGGGTAGGCAGAGACTATTTCCTTCCACTTGCTACGATTCTGACATAAATCTTTGTCTACTTCAACATCCATCAGTCTTTTCATACATTCTCGCCGGTTGAGTGTACTCCTGATCTGTCTTTTAGAACGTCACCTATTTGGTCATGGTACGTTCTTCTAGGTCTTCCCCTTTCAACGTTTCCTTTCACATTGCCCTCATTTGTTTTGTCACTCTTTCTTCATTCATTCTCTCGACATGTCCAAACCAGTTAACATTCCTTTCTCTATTCGTAAATAAATAAATAATTCTCTTACGCTGACTCTAGACCAAAAAACTAATGTAGTTTTGTTTACAGCTTTCCTGTACGCCGGTGACGTCAATGTTATTGTGGTTGACTGGGGCGCAGGCGCACACTGGGGACTCAACGGTCTCTCTTCTGGTAAGTCTCCATGAAGAAGACTTGGAATCCACATTGGTACTGCCGGTCGGGATCGAACTCGGACCGCGTGATTTGCACGCCGGTCTCTTATTCATTCAGCCACCATCACTCGATATTAAATCAATAATTATTCTTTAATTTCTCAGGCAGATCCGTTGCTCGTGTCCTAAGATGGATCAGCGTGACTACTGGAGCCAGCTTGTCAAACTTCCATATACTTGGGTACAGCGTGGGTGCCCACCAAGCTGGTGTTGCTGGACGCACTCTCTTTGGACAAGTGGGTTACATTACTGGTAAAGATTTATATTATTTAATTTAATCTATATGTTAATGGAAATGTATGTAATCCGTCATTATATACAATTCCTAGGAAATGTATGTAATTCCTAAAATCGCACGGAAATGTGTGAAATAAATTATATTAGTCACATTTCCTAGGCAATCTATACATTTCCTAAATAGCAATCGGAAATGTAAAACAGGATAGTGGGGCAAGGGGAGGGTTTTTTATATTTTGATTTTTTTTAAAGTAGAAGCCCCGCTATGCGGGGCTCCGGCGACCTATGCGCGCTAGCCAAGCTACCATTACGTCCATTACCTGATTGTCTCAACGAGGGCTTTAATAAAAATTATTATTCTCATTTTAACAACGTGTTTTACTACAGAAAGCATTATGTTTATACACTTCCTAATACGATATTGGAATTATATACAATTCCTAGGAAATGTACACATACGTATCAAATAGTTTTTGAAACAATATTTTATACATTTCCTAGGATTGGTATACAATCCTAGATTTCATACATTTCCAGTAACATATACCTACACATAATAAAACTGTAGAAAGGGCTTTTTTGTACATAAAAAAAATTCCAAAAAATATAGCCAGGGTTTTAAAGGACAACCAATAGAACCCATTTCCAGCATTTTTCTTATTTTTGTCTGTTTATTTGTTCGGGCATCACCTAAAATGTACGAAAGCAATATAGATAACTTTTACACACAACGATTGAGCGTAACTTGAAGTAACATTTAATTTTTGTTTCATTGCAATCGGTTCATAAATAAAAGTTACATCGATTATAAGAATCCCGCGAACGAAGTCGCGGGCATAAGCTAGTTTGTCTAGCACGCACTGCGACAAGACTGCTGCTAAACTTTTGAATTCAGATTAATCGAACCCTCTTGCACAGCAAAATAACTACATGCATATGAATGTATGTACGGTACATATACCAAAATAACAATTTTACAATTTTTGTCTGTGTGTCTATCTGTCTGTCTGTTTGTTCCGGCTTATCTCTGGAATGGTTGGACCGATTTCGACGGGACTTTCACTGGCGGATAGCTAATGTCAAAAGGAGTAGCTTAGGCTACTTTTGTTTTGAAAAAATATCAGGGTTCCGTAAAAAAAAATTAAAACTCCTGAATGCGGGATAAGTCCAGGCGATCGAAGAAGCGGGCACAGCTAGTTTGTTTGTTTTTTTTTTTTTTTTTTTTATACCACGACGGTGGCAAACAGACGTACGGTCCGCCTGATGGTAAGCGGTTACCGTAGCCTATGGGCGCCTGCAACACCAGGGGCATCACGAGCGCGTTGCCGACCCTTAAGAAACCTATTCACTCCTTTTTTCAAGAACCCCATACTGTAGTCCCTTGGGAAAACCTCGTTAGGGAGTTCATTCCACAACCTGATGGTTTTTGGGAGGAAATTCCTCTGGAACCGCGCGGTACGAGACCATTTCGGTTCTAAGGTGTGGGGATGAACTCCCTGCCGATGGCGAGCGGTGCGATGCGATATAGTATAAGTTTCACAACATGTTACAAAGATCATGATCATGTGAGCTATCAAATAAAAAAAGCCGCATTAAGATCGGCCCTTGCGTTATTAAACTTCTCATCGCTCAGCTTCAGCTCGCGTCAGAAGTCGATAATAGTCTCCTAATCTTTTTCACAGGCATGGATCCAGCAGATCGCTGGCTTTCTAACCAAGAACTGAACCGTAACGATGCTGCTTACACCGAAGTGATCCATACAAACGCTGGTAACATGGGCGCTGAGGAGCCGCTTGGTGACGTGGACTTCTACCCTAATGGTGGCTCTGATCAGCCTGGATGTGCTACTGCATTGTGTGACCATTATAGGTATTTATATTATTACTTCATCATCGCTACCCAAATTGTAAATTACAAAAGATTGTAACTATCCATTTTTTTTAAAAGAGTGGCGTGGATTTCTTGCCAGTTCTTCTCATAGCTCCATCCCGTCAGCGAACTGATCGTAGGCAAATTTGCTGACACTACTTTTCGGATAACCTGTTACATTCTTGTGACTTTCATATGTGTTACCTTGTAACCTAGATGAATAAACGAGATTTCATTTCATTTCATCAGCAACTTGTTAATGTCCCACTGCTGGGCTCCGGTCTCCACTCCTCTATCTAAAGAGCATAGAGGGTTTAGGCCATAATCCACACACACTGGCCTAATGCGGGATCAGACATACACTTAGAATTTCTTCTGTAAATACGTGTAATACGTATTTGATACTTATTATTATAAAAAAGCCTGACTTTTTTTATACTTCTGCTTACGAAACGTCAGAATCGTAGCATGTGACGTGGCACCACGTGACAGCTGTCATATGACAGTGTTGTAATTAGCCCATGATTGGAAATTAATAGAAGCGATAGTGGCTGAATGGATAAGAGATCGGGCGTGTAAATCACGCGGTCCGAGTTCGATCCCGACCGGCAGTACCAATGTGGATTTCGTTTCGTTAATAGTTAAGTGACTTACAATCTGCTAACGGTGAAGGAAAACATCGTGAGGAAACACACATACACTAGAAGAAATTCTATGAGTATGTCTGATCCACCAGCCATAGGCCAGCGTGTGTGAATTATGGCCTAAACCCTCTCACCTGTCTAGTTAAAGGAGAGGAGACCCGAGCCCAGCAGTGGGACTTAATCGTTAACTGTCATGTGACACTAAGAATGTTGCCAGTTTTTATTACTTTTACTTCTTTTTTCCGTGTTTTTTTTTGTATTTGCTTTATATTTAGTGTGCATTTAAAAATTCTCAAAATCTCTTATTTCTTTCTAATCTATACTATAATATTAAAAAAATTGTGAGTTAGTGACATTTTAGGGGATAATCTCGGGATCTACTGAACCGATTTTCTAAATTCTTTTAGTGTTGGATAGCCTATTTATCGAGTAAGGTTCTAGGTTATATAACATCACGATACGGCCAATAAGCTGAGCAGTGGCCAAATAATTTTTATGACTCTTTCAGATCTTACTTCTTCATGGGAGAATCCTTGATGACTGGAGGTTTCATTGGACGAAGCTGTGCTTCTTACTTTGATGCTCTCAATCATAGTTGTAACGGTCACGAGACCCTGGAAATGGGAGGACTTCTACCTAAAAATGGGTAAGATTGTTGACTAACTTTGTTTTTTTACCACGACTGTGGTTTTCAATATCATCATCATCATCATTACAACCCATAAATTTCCCACTGCTGGGCACGGGTCTCAATATATTAATATAATAATAATAATGTTCGACTACATTTACACAGCACCATCTAGTCCCAAATTAAGCAAATATTATATTATTTACTTGTGTTATGGGTACTAAACAACTGATACATACATACATATAGATCACGCCTCTTTCCCAACAGAGGGGTAGGCAGAGACTATTTCCTTCCACTTGCTACGATTCTGACATACCTACATCTTTGTCTTCTTCAACATTCATCAGTCTTTTCATGCATTCTCGCCGGTTGAGGGTACTCCTGATCTGTCCCTTATTTAGAACGTCACCTATTATTTCTTAACTGATATACTAATTAAATACATTTTTTTTGTAAATACATACATATTATAGATAAGTTACACCCAGACACAGAACAAACAATCATGCTCATCATACAAATATTTGTGCTGAGTGGGAATCGAACCCACGACCTCCGGTTTAGCAGTCAGGATCACTAACCATTAGACCAACAGGCGGGTCATATTATATATTTTTTTTATTTATTTACAGACGAACTGGTGTATACTACCTGACCACAAACCCTTCTCCACCATTCGCAAGAGGATAACAGTCCTAAAGAAGAAACGAAATTTGTAATTTATTCTTTTAGAAATAAAGTCGTTTTTTGTATGTTCAAAATTATCGTCTTTAATTTAACTGTACCTGTCCCTTAAGCAATCCGTAAATGAGCAAGTGCTACTGAGAATACTGGAAATAGATCTTTAAACGTTAAGAAATAAAGTTCAATTTTAATGTTTTCTCTTTGTCGCATGTCACATAAATGCGGCAAATTCAATTTAACTACAAACTTGTATAGCCACGGCTTGAACTTTATTTTCTATCACATAAAGTATAAATTCATCTAATCTACTAACGCAGGGCTTCGCTCCAGTCGTTATTTATTTGGCCACTGCTCAGCTCCTATAAGCCTTTGCGTGATATTATATAGCCTATAACCTTCCTCGATAAATGGGCTATCCAACGCTTAAAGAATTTTCAAATCGGACCAGTAATTCCTGAGATTAGCGCGTTTAAGGGGTAGGCAGAGGTGTTTTATACCCACATTTCGCCAGCTATGTTTGCTCCCCTGAAATAGGGGGCGAGCCTATTGTCATCAACCGGGAACATTTGTTTACCAAACTCCGGGAAAATCTAAATACTGGAATTTCATGATAGAAAAGCCCAATACCATTTTCACCTGACCCAAGAATCGAACTCATGACCTCTTGCATGGCAATCGTATGGACTTGCCGCTGCCCCACCGACGCAGATAGATTTTGATATCAAATAAAGTGATTTTAATTTGTCGACCCTGGATCGCAATTATTCTATACTTATACAGGGTGTATACGACGGTACGACATTAAATGAAACCACGTGTAGCATGTGATGTTAGAAGGCTTTACCAAAAAAATTAAACAGAAATTTGCAATAGTTTAGACGCAAATGTACTTTCTTTATGTCACAGTTGTTCACAGTTTTAAACAACCTGTAGGTATTTACGTTGATCGTATGTTGTCATTACGTCATTCAATTCATTTAAATATCTCTGACTCTTTCATATTATCTTATCTCTTACTCTGTTCCGCACTTTTGTCGTCGTCATGATAGAAAAATAATGTTTAGTTTTATATTCTTAAATTTTTCGACTTTAAATAATGTGTAGCTTTTTTTTTTTTTTTCTTTTTTTTTAAATAATTTATATTACAATATGTTTATAAGGGTTAACACTGGCTGCCTTGTCATTTAATGTCGTATCGTCGTATACACCCTGTATATATTATAATAACTAGATTCACCACCTTCAAATAAGTGTCTATAAACTGCCAGAGACTTTTTTGACAGATTTTATATGAAAAATATGTCAAAAATCTGTCAAGTAAGTTTCATATACTTAGGCTATCTAGAAATGCGATGGTGGCTGAATGGATAAGAGACCGGCGTGCTAAACACGCGGTCCGAGTTCGATTCCGACCAGCAGTACCAATGTGGATTTCACTTTGTAGAATTTTTATGTACTAGTCAAGTGACTTACCATCTGCTAACAGTGAAGGAAAACATCGTGAGGAAACACACATACACTAGAAGAAATTCTATGAGTATGTCTGATCCACCAACCCGCACTAGGCCAGCGTGAGTTGATTATGCCTTAAACCCTCTCAGCTCTCTAGTTCGTTGAGAGGAGACCCGAGCCCAGCAGTGGGACTTAATGGATTGCTGATGATGATGAGGCTATCTAGCACTTATTTGCCAGTGGTGAAACAGGATCTTTATATTAAATTTGTGAGTCAGATGATAACACTTATCATTTTGATAAGGGATGTGTTGTTATCGTTACTTACATTACCTATAGAAATTAATTTTAATTTTTTTTTAACCCGAATTGCATCAATACTCAATACTCAATCGTTTATTGCTTCCACAATGTATAACAGATTTTTTTTTTTTTTTTTTGCTTTGTCATATCTGCAATCAGCCTTGTCTATAAGCAGGTGTGTTTTGAGATATTGAAAATTGAGTGTGTCTTTCAGTAAAGACATCTCATGCTTAGACCATATTGATTCATATGGCCAGTATGTCTTTACGTTTCAGCCTTTTTGTGTAGCTACGCGTTGTTAGCTGGGCAGCCAGTGTATTTGGGTGATTTTTCATTCTCCCTTGATATTTCTCTGTAGATTTATGGATTTCCTCCTTCACTGTACTCATCTCAAGATGTTGGTGTATTTCGGTGTTAGTAATGAACCATGGGGCATTACTTAAGCTTCTGAGTATCATGTTTTGCATTCGCTGTAGTATTCCAATGTTGGAGTTGCTAGCGCTGCCCCACAGTTGTACGCCATACATCCAAACAGGCTTAAGTATACTCTTGTAGATGAGTAGTTTGTTGTCTACAGACAGCTTACTATTTCTGCTCAGTATCCATGACAGATTGTTGTAACAGATGTTAAGTAAATAATCTTGTAATTATGTGACAATCGTGGACCCTGTCGGGCACAGCATAGTAGTGTTGTAGAAGAGAGGAAGATGACTTCTTTTCGTTCATTATAATAAAAAGATTTTCAATTAATGCTATTTGTTTTAAAATGTTCATTTTAATTTAAAAATGTCGGGTTTTAATGCGAAAGATTTTCAAATAAATTAATGTCGTGTGATGACTGTTAATCAGAATTTCTTTTCTACAACTTAATCTATATGTGTCATCAAACCTGAAGACTCGAAGTTACTTATTACTGACTTGTCCATTTACAGTCGAGTTCATTAATATATTGGCACCATCAATGATTCAAAATATTGTGAGCGTTGAAAAGCTCTATAAATACTATATAACGTATGGATCAAATATATTATTATGTCCTCATGTGAATGGTTCGACTGTCACCGTGGCGCAGTGGTTAAGGTGGTCGCCTCGCCATTACATCGCCGTGCTGGGTGACATGGGTTCGATTCCCACACGAGACAAATATTTGTGTGGTTCATAGATATTTGTTTTTAGTCTGGCTGTACTTTGTGTCCGTTAGTTTCATGTTTGTAAAGCTCCTCGCAACACAGGGCTTGTTCCCTAGTGCGGGCGTTGTCTTTTTTAAAAAAAAATGGTTCAATAAAATATATAATATAATATAATATTCTACCACATTCACACAGTGCCATCTAGTCCCAAAGTAAGCAATTATATTTGCTTGTGTTATAGGTACTAAACAACTGGGACTATGGATTTTTTAATTGTATTTATTTTAACATAACATGGCATCACGCCTTTTTCCCCGAAGGGGTAGGCAGAGGTGTTTCACACCCACATTTCGCCAGCTATGTTTGGTCCCATGAAATAGGAGGAGAGTCTATTGTCATCTACCGGGAACATATATTATGTTAACCAAACCAAAATCTTAATACTGGAATTTCACGATAGAAAAACCTAATACAATTTTCACCTGATCCGGGAATTGAACCCGGGACCTCTTGCACAGCAGCTGTATACACTTCTCACTGCGCCACCGAAGCATTATCTATAAATCTATACATACAAATAAATAAAATTGGTGTGTCTGTTTGTAATATTTATTTATTTATTCATTGAACAATTATTACATTGTATTTGAATACACATGTTATAAATATTAAAAATTAAAGTATTACAAAAAATAATTAATTAAATTTACAATATGATTTCATTTACATTTAATATGAAAAAAAAAAAAGAAAAATATAAATAATAATTAAAAATTAAACATGTCTAATGTCAAACAATAAAATAAAAGAATTTAATTAAGTGATAATATAAAATAATACATACACAAACAAAAATATATCACAATTCATCTAACGAGTAATAACATCCCTCCAATAAAAAGCTTTTTAAGTTTGCCTTAAATTCAATCTTGTACAAAGTGCTCTTAATCTCAATAGGCAACTTATTAAATAGAGTAATTGACGAATAAAAGGCAGAGTGCTTGACAACATTGAGGTGAGGTCTGATTTTCGACTTAAAGTCCATTCTACGTGTACCCTCTCTTTGTGCTCTTTCATTTTCAGTTTCATACTCGTGTATGTATTTGGCAAAATTCGTGAGAAGGACCAAAATGTACAAACTAGGGACAGTCAATATTCCAAGTTCCCGAAAATATGATTTGCAAGAAACATCCTGTCTAATACACATAATAGTCCTAATCGCCCTTTTCTGTAATATAAAAGCCCTCTGTATATTATAGTTGTAACTGGCACCCCAGAATAAAATGCTGTATCTAAGTTTCGATTCAACCAAAGCATAATAAACCATTTTTAGATGCTGTAAGTTTACTTCATTGCGTAAACTTCTTAACACGTAGCATGCCGAGCTTATAGAACTTTCTAAATTAGCGAGTTCATGTTTCCAATTTAGATTTTCATCTACATGAACACCAAGAAATTTTACAACATCTACAGTTTTGATATTTTCGCCATTTATGGTACAACAGATTCTATCCTTATTTCTGGCAGTAGAGCGGAACATCACAATATTGGTTTTACTAGGGTTTAGTTTAAGACTGTTTACCGTAAACCATTCACTGAAGTACTGTAAGGTCTGATTAATTTTTATATTTAAACACTCAAGAGTGTTAGCTGAGACAATTGCGTTTGTATCATCAGCGAACATAACTATATTAATTGTATCTGATGTCATTTTCATTATGTAGTTTACTAAATCATTTACAAAGATAATGAAAAATATCGGACCCAATATTGAACCCTGTGGAACTCCTGTTCTAATTTGAACTAATTTGGACCTAAAAGTTTCTTCACAACTATGTATATTGTAAGTATCATCGTTATGATTCATGGATTTGATTTCAACAAACATTTTCCTATTCTGTAAGTAAGATCCAAAAAGATGTAATGCATTACCTCGAATTCCATAGTGCTCTAACTTGTCCAGTAACAGTTCATGGTTTACGGTGTCGAAAGCAGAACTAAGGTCCATAAAAATTCCCGCTACCTTTAGCTTATCATTCATATGATTTACAACATCTTTGATTAATGAGCCTATAGCATCTTGTGTGCCAACACCAGTTTGATATCCGAATTGTTGAAGGTTGATTATTCTGTTTAAGTTTAGGTGACCCATTAATCTCACTTTTATCAGCTTTTCGAAAATTTTTGAAATTGTAGGAAGAAGCGAAATCGGTCTAAACATTTTGGGGTCAGTATTGGATCCTTTTTTGTGAACTGGGATAATTTTAGCCGTTTTAAACTGTTCCGGATAGATACCTTGGTCAAAGCATTGGTTATAAAAGTAACTTAGAGGCTGAGCTAATACATCTATGTTATCCTTGAACACTGTGATGGGAATATCATCAAAACCACAAGAAAGTCTATATTCCATCTTGGAAATCAGTTTAACCACTTCCTTTGGTGTGACTGGAGACCATTGGATTTCATTTTGAACTCTATTTGTATATTTTTTCAAAATCTCAACCGCTTTTTGTGAGTACACCAAAGGCTTGCCAAAATCCTGACCGAATTGTTCGGCAAATAAGTTAACTACCGCAGTTGGGCTAGTGATAATTTTATTACCCGATTTTAGAATCATACTTTCCTTATTATCTTGCATTTTATTTCTATGCCGGTTTATAATTTTCCATATTCCCTTTGCCACATTATTAGAATTTCCTAATTCCTTTTGAATGGCCAATTTTTTTGCTGATTTAATTACTGATTTATAAGTAGAGATGTAATTTTTCCTATAGTTCAATAAATTATTATCATTATTGTTGCCTTTGCCTATAACCAGAAATCTTTTCATTTTACTAGATACTCAATTACCCTTTGTGACCCAGCGCGAGGGATACTACATTGTCTGATCAGCTTTTTCTGCTTTTTAAATGATTGTTTGAATATTATGTCAAATTGTCGTATGAAAGTATTTATACCTAAGTTATCCCAATTTGCATCAATAACCCTTTTTCTAAAATTAGATTTATTTTTCTCATTAAATATTCGTTTATTAATGTATGAAGCTGTAATATTGCGTTTAGTTTTCTTACTTATCACTTCCATTTTGGACAGTGAAGCAGCATGTCCATCCCCTAACCCATTATGATCTACTTCATAATTTAAAATACAACTAGATGGAACATTAGTCAGGATGTTATCAATGCATGACGCTGAATTATTCCTTATAAATGTTATCTCATTAATAAGAGGTCTAAAGTTGTAGCATGTCATTAAATTTATTAGATCATTTCTTTTTTTAGTATCTTTTAGTAGATCTATGTTAAAATCACCACAAAAATAAGCACTTCCATTAAAAAGATGATCAAACATTTTTTCCAAGCTAGACATAAAACTATCAATATTTTTGTCGTCTGGACTCCGATAACAACAACAAATGGCAATTCCAGTAGTGACATCTTTTACACCACAGATTTCAAAACTCTCTATTTTGTTTAGTCTTTTAACTATGGGTAAATCAACACATTCTCTATCTTTCCGTGCAAGTATAATTGAACCACCCCGCAACTTATTAACTCTAGAACTATAAGATGCTACTTTGTAGTCCTTTAGATTAAACAAGGATATTTGTGCAGTATTTAGAAAGTGTTCAGTTACACATAAGTAGTGAATTTTGTATAACTGATTCTGTATATAAATTTCTAGTTCATCTACCTTGTTACGAATCCCACACAAATTCTGATGATATATATTTAACTCTTCCATGAATAAATTATTTACGGAATAATTTAATTTCCTTGGCTTATTCATTGGTGCATTATTGACTAAGGAAATTCTGTTATCCATATCAATTAGTTCCTGTTTATTGAATGCTCTAGCTGTATTCTGATGTATTAACCCAATTTTACCCTTAGTGATCGACATGGTTTCCTTTACGAAAAAACTGAGTTTTATTTGTGTTTGTTTTATCAAAAAAGTCCGTGATTTTTAGTTGTGATATTTTAGTTTTAGATTTTATTTTACAATGTACATTTGTTGAAAGTGTAGATTGATGATGTTTAGTTACGTTACATATGAATTCTTTGTAATATTGTTTATAATTAATTTCCGTGTTTACTTTAAAGCATAAGCTTTTCAGATAGTTTTTATTGCCATAAGGAAGATCATATTTGAAATTGTAGTGATTGTGTATTAACAGGTATTTACAGTTTACATAATTCTGTACAATTAATTCCAAGTTATTATTAATCATATTTTCATTCAAATATGGACTGTATTGCACATTGGTTACAAAAACTGTGAGAAAGCGTAATTTATACAATACATTACACAATTCAGACATAAATATGAAGGGTTGTTTGTCGTTAGAGCCTACCACCAATATTACAATGTCGTCAGATGTTAATGCGTTCAGAAGATCTTCATTACAACTTTGTAGAACTTGTGAGCTGGTTGCATAGGGTTTAATAATTGATGAAATTGTATATATGTCGTTCCATTCATTAATTCTGGATTTGATTAAGTTCTTCGAGAGACCACGGGCTTGTTGGTCACCGAGTATAATAATTTTATGTTTTGATTGTATTTGTTTAACTTCAACGGTGTTATTAGTATTCCTACTTAGGTTCGTTTGATCATGAAAATTTAAGCCGAAAACAGTTGATGTGCCGCTGTTTGAGTGAGTCATCTCTTTAGAGTTGATAGTTAAGTGATCTGACTCAGTATTGATGTCGCATGTTGTAGTGCTTTGAATTTCCGATGGCGTGTTTTTAAAGGTGTCGGTCAATCTACGTTTGGCATTCGATTTTCTTGTTGACGATGGAACTTTTCGAAGAGACGATAGGGGGCTCTTGCAGATTTGCTTTAGTATGTTTATTTCTTTGGTTAATTGTGCAACATGTTTCTTTAAGTCTATATTTTCTAGTATAATGTTGTCAAGTTCGTTTTGTGTACTCAGTAAGTTTGTCTTAAGATTATTTATTTCTTCATTCATATCCTGCTCACGTGACGTCGTAAATTGAGTGTATAAATCTAAACTTTTACCCATCAATTCATCAGAAGACGTAGAAGAATTCAAGGAATTGCTTATATCTTCTATAGATGTAGCTTTCAATGTAGGTTTTCTCATAGTAATGTTGCTAAAATCATCCATTTTAACGTCTAGTATTTGTTAAGTTAGTTCAGTTGATTACTCAGAATTTGTTGACTAATAAAATAACCGCTTTTTACTACATGCATTTGAATGTGTATACGGTACGTATACCAAATTTGTTTTAAATTTTTGTCAGTCTGTTTGTTCCAGCTAATCTTTGGAACGGCTGGACCGATTCTGACGGGACTTTCACTGGCGGATAGCTAATTTCACAAGGAGTAACTTAGGCTACTTTGGTTTTGAAAAAATTCAAGATATGTTGTCCACGCGAACGATGACGCGAGCACAGTTAGTTAAGTATCATGTATTGTTTAAATGATTATTACAGAACGGAAAAGCTTAAGGAATTTAATTGTTAGTCATTTTAATAAGGATGTTGAAGATAAGATATTAAGTTATCTATTCAAATAATATAGTTGAAACAACAGATTATTTTTATTATTCACTTCATTTGCAAACATGATGAAAGTTGTAGCCATTTTTGTTTTTGTGCAAGTTATTTTGGCATCAGGTATGTAATTAACAAGTTTTTTTTTTTTATTATGTTATAATTTTCAGAAATAATCGCTTCTTTCTAGAACGAAAAAAAGTCACAAATATACTTACAAAGAAAACTATTATGAACATAATCGGAAATGAAATGAAATGAAATTTATTGATTTGCAGAAATATGGTAGGTAGGTACATAGGCTGTTTAAATACGTTTTGAGTATCACATATTCACACATATTTTCTATTTATTTATTATTATTTTTCTAAATTAATTTATATATTCATTTCTATTTTTATTTTATTTGGTCAATAATGTCAATAATATATGATATATGAATAATAATAATAATAATATAACATGATTTAATTTTAGAATTTGTGTAAGCATCTACCTAGTTTTTAAGAATATTCAAATACAATTGTAATTGTTCACTGAATAAATAAATAAATAAATAAATATTTCGTCAATTTTTGACATGCAAATTATTATAATAACAATATTAAATTGGACCTTGCAGATACTTAAAAATTATATAGGTAATTATTAGTCAAAATTGCGTCAATAGAAGAATGTCAAATTAAAAGTGAAGGTACATAGATTGGTCAAAATAATAGAATCCTAATTTAGACGTAAGTAGTCATTAATAGAATAAATCATTTTATCAATCAACCAAATCTTTAAATTCTTTTTAAACTGTGGCAATGGTAATTTCTTTTACGGAACATGCCCTTCTGATAAATAGGATGTAAGCGCCATGAAGATACGCTTTTTTGCTTTTTTTCTTTTTTGCTGAACCCTATAACATAGTCCAACAATATTTTAAACGGTTTTTGTTTATATATAAGGCAAAAAATTCTAAAATCTAATTAAAAGATAAAGAGATACTTGAAGCCGCTCGAAGCTTCACCTTGGTCGTTTTTTTTTTCAATTGCTCAGCTCCTATTGGCCATAGCGTAATGATATATAGCTTATAATCTTCCTCGATAAATGGGCTATCCAACACCAAAATATTTTTTTAAATCGGACCAGTAGTTTCTGAGATTATTGCGTTCAAACAAACAAACTCCACAGCTTTATAATATTAGTATAATAGTATAATAATTTCTTCTAGCTCTTCCAACAGACCAGAAATTGGACGAAGTGTCTACTGGATCTGATAATGGAAGTCAGGAGCTGATAGCAAACGTACCGAAGCTCGGTGATGAGGAGGAGCTTTCCTTATATAAACCTGATGAGTCCAACAAATATCTTTTATATACGAGGTGAGTGAAGATTTAGAAAACTTTCTCACTTTTATAGCCAAATTCAGTCGTGAATTTATTTACTTTGCAAAATAGGCTTCACAAATTAAACTTTGAATGCCGAAATTTTCTTTTCTTTTTAGGGTTCCGTAGTCAAAATGGTAAAAACGGAACCCTTTTAGTTTTGTAATGCATAGCCGTCCGTCTGTATGAAACAGGTATTTTACTCGAAAACCTAAAATGTATACCTATTGACGAAATTTGGCGAGCAGGTATGTTGTGTGGGCCGCTACATATTGAATGACATTCTTTTATTAGCTTCCAATAATTGTCTTCTATAATGTAATGACTTAATGACATATTGATATTCTTACTTTGAGTTGTATTCTGTTCATATTGTATATTAATTTTCATTATTTGCACGCCAGATGTTGGCAGAAGGTGATGCTCTAATTTTTATATTTATAAGAACTACATATTTTGTATTACCACATCCAACAAATAAATATTTGATTGATTGATTGATTGCTACTAGGTTTGATAGTTAAATATATTTAAGGGGGCATTCCATAAATAATACATGTAATGTCTGCTATGCTGCTAATAAAAAAAAAAAACAAATTCTGTCGAAGTATGTAGCTTCGACAGAATTTATTTTTTTTATTATTATTTATTGAGGTAAACAAACATAACTTAACATAACATCATGCCTTTTTCCCCGAAGGGTTAGGCAGAGGTGTTTGACACCCACATTTCGCTAGCTATGTTTGATCCCATGAAATAGGGGGCGAGCCTATTGTCATCAATCGGGAACATTTGTTTACCAAACTCCGGGCAAATCTTAATAATGGAAATTCATAATAGAAAAACCCAATACCATTTTCACCCGACCGGGGAATCGAACCCGGGACCTCTTGCACAGCAGTCTTATACACTTCCCGCTGCGCCACCGAGGCAGCTATTTTAAATAATTGTGGCACCAGCGACATTTACCAGATATTAACTGGCAACTGGCAACAATTTGACTGGCCTGTTGGTCTAGTGGTTAGTGACCCTGACTGCTAAGCCGGAGGTCGTGGGTTCGATCCCCACCCAGGACAAATCTTTGTCTGATGCGCATAAAGGTTTGTTCTGTGTCTGGGTGTAATTTATCTATAATATGTATGTATTTACAAAAAAAAATGTATTCAAGTAGTATATCAGTTGTTTAGTACCCATAACACAAGCAAATATAATTGCTTACTTTGGGACTAGATGGCGCTGTGTGAATGTGGTAGAATATTATTATATTATTATTATTAACAATTAAGCACGTTAATTTTATACAAAATATCAAGAGGGAAAAGAAGTTTAGTTTTAGAATGTTACATTTACTTTAGGGCTAAATTATCAATTAAGAGATTTTTAAATACACTAGGGCGTGTTGCCATATCTATAGAATTGAAATTATTGTTAAATGATTCAACTAATCGGTGCATAGGTGATCGTTTGCCTGCATTAGTACGACAACAAGTAAGGGCAAACATTTTAGATGGCGCTGTATAAAAACATATGTTATTTTTTCAGACGAAACGCTAATAATGCCCAGACCCTGGTTATGAATGACATAACAACTTTTCTGTTGTCCAACTTCAATGCACAAAGAAGGACAGTTGTCTTGCTGCACGGGTTCCGAGCGTCTGCTGCTTCAGAGTTCAATACAGTCTTAGTACCAGGTATGTCGTTGTAGATTATGGCCTGAAAACTCTCTCAGCTCTCTAAATAGAACCTATACCTTTAGTAAAAAATTCGCTAATAGAAGGCGGCCGCGGAACAGAGGTAATAATATTCTACCTCATTCACACAGCGCCATCTAGTCCCAAAGTAAGCAATTATAGGTATTAAACAACTGATATACTACTTAAATTCCTTTTTTTTTTGGATATTCATCATATTATAGATAAATTACACCCAGACACAGAACAAACCTTTATGCTCATCACACAAAGATTTGTCCTGGGTGGGGATCGAACCCACGACCTCCGGCTTAGCAGTCAGGGTCACTAATAGGTCCGTCAAGAGTAGTCGCCTTTTATGACACCCACGGGTTGAGACAAGTGGCAATATATATTCTTAATCCGTCACTATACGGACAATTTGAGATAATAGAAAAACTAAATATTAAAAACTTTGTTTTTATATTCACAGCTTTTATCAATAGCATTGACTGTAATGTTATTGTCGTGGACTGGAGTGCTGGATCAACGTTGGGGCCCTCAGCTGCCGTGAGAGCTGGTAAGGAATTTCTTCAATTTATATAAATGTCTGTATCTTCAATACTTTTAATACAAACAAGATGTTGACAAACTCTGTCCTCCATATGTCCTACTAATATTATAAATAGAAGTCACACAAGGCTTCGCTCCCAGCGTTCTTTTTTTTGCCACTATTCTGAACCTATTGGCCGTAGTGTGATGTTATATGCCTATAGCCTATGCCTACAGCCTTCATCAATAAATGGGCTATCCAACACTCAAATATTTTTTCAAATAAGACCAGTAGTTCTTGAGATCCTAGGGCTCAACCAAACACACTAACTCAACACTCAACACTAAATTTATATTTATCGATATGCTATCAGTTTCTGACTATGCTCGAGCGACTTTGATGGTAAGAAAAATGAATAAGTAAGTACTTACCTAAGTGCCGAAGCTGGGTGTATGTTAGTAGATTAAACGAAAGTCGATTATGGAAAATTCTACAGCATTTAGGCAAAGTAGGTACTTTTTTTTCCTTTTAGGTAGCACGAATATACACAAATTACCTATGCTAATATTTTTGAAACATGTTTTTACCTCCTACCTACACATTTTTTTAAATTGAGAAATCTCTTATACTAATCTCAGACGACATAAAGCTAGTCTCAGACCAACAAAAAAATATGCTCTGAGGCTAGTTTGTGAGGAACTACTGCCCCTAAATAATTTTTCAAAAAAGACCAGTAGATTTTGAGATTCTAGCGTACAGCAAACAAACTCTTCAGTTTTAATCATTATTAATATATATCAGCCAATGACGTTATAAAACTATACTAATATTATAAAGCTGAAGAATTTGTTTGTTTGTTTGAAGGCTAGGATCTCAGGAACTACTGATACGATTTAAAAAATTCTTTTAGTGTTGGATAGCCCATTTATCGAGGAAGGTTATAGGCTATATAACATCACGCTACAACCAATAGGAGCTGAGCAGTGGCCAAATAAAGAACAAAAGGGAAGAAGCCCCCTAAGACTTCTAATCCATACATATTATAAAAGGCTTTGAAAATTTGTTTTGGGGTACTACTATCAAAATAAAAAATACGCTCATCAATATTTTTGACAAGAGTGGCTTTGGAAAGGTGAAAATGGGGATGAAACGTTGCATCAAAAGATCTTTGTTTTGAAGTTAACATTTTGCAAATTAGTATTTAAAATGTTGTTTTTAATATTTTTGATAGGGATGGGTACAGGGGGTGAAATATTAAATAGACAGTTCTTTGTTTTTCAAGTTATATGTGAACTTCAGTTAAGAAGTTAGTTGATGGGTTGTTTTTGGTCTTTAAAAAATTTACCCTAAAGGATGAAATAGGTGTGAAAATTATTAGAAATTGATATGGATGTCGTTTTCGAGGTTTTCAGGGACGCTGATTACGAAAATGTTATCTATATCGACGTAACCACGAAATTCAACTCCTGTAGTGGGGTGTTGTGGAATTCACGCGGACAAAGTCGCGGGCAAAAGCTAGTGATTTTATAATATTGGTTTCAGCACAAGCTGCCGGCCGATTTGTGAACTTCCTCATCACACATGTTCCTTTAGACCTTGAACAGTTCCACATTGTTGGACATGGCGCCGGGGGTATGTACTTACTTTATTTATTTATTTTACTTTAACTAAAATTGTGTATGGACCAATTCCATTAATATGTTTGTAATGAATAAATGAATTGAATCAAATTAACAAGTAAATAAATAGTTAAAAAATTAAAATAACCTGACTGCAAAAAAACAACAGATAAGCAATGCACTAAAAAGGCCGAAAAATGGTTCTAATTATTATTCCTGATTAAATTTAAATACTTAGGATATATGAAGGTACCCCTTTGAAGTTTGAAGTATTATTAGATTACCATTTTTTTTTAAATTTATTTGCATGTAGCAACACACTAGGACTATAATTAGACTAATCGATTAATATGGTAACGATTTTAGTAACATTTCACTGGTAGAACCTCTATTCATAACGACAAATATGGCAGCGAGTGAGCGCGAGCGAGCGACAGTTAGGGACGCTGCGAGATTCAAAATGGCGGGAAAATAATATCGGTGTATTTAGAATTTTACCGTTTGAATACAATGTCAATACGTAATAATATTGTTATCTAGGGTTTATGGATAAATAAGCTAGTACTTATGTGTATTTCAAACTATAAAAAACCGGCCAAGAGCGTGTCGGGCCACGCTCAGTGTAGGGTTCCGTAGTTTCCCGTCCGTTAGACGTGCCAGAAGTTTTCGATGGTAATTTTGAATTGCGAGAACCTATTTTAATAATTATTTTTTTGTTTGAAAAAAGATACTTTCAGGATAATAAAATATTATGTAAACGAAGTTAAAAAAAAAATACGGGCAAATGAAACTTGACCTCTGGATTGTATAGGCGCTCATACGATTCAGGGACCAAATTATATTGGTTAACTGCAGTTTCCATCTGTTGTTTCCATCCAAGTTCAAAATAATTTTCCTAGAAAGTCCTTATAAAGTTCTACTTTTCAGATTTTTTTCGTATTTTCTAAACTTATGGTTCAAAAGTTAGAGGGGGGGGGACGCTTTGTTTTTTACTTTTGGAGCGATTATTTCCGAAATTATTGACATTATCAAAAAATGATTTTAGTAAACCCCTATTCATTTTTAAATACCTTTCCAACAATATATCACACATTAGGGTTAAAATTAAAAAAAAAAACACTTCCCACTTTACATATAGGGGGGCTACCCTAATAAAACATTTTTTTCCAATTTTTATTTTGGCACTTTGTCGGCGTGATTGATACACATATTGGTCCCAAATTTCAGCTTTCTAGTGCTAACGGTCACAGAGATTAAGCGAGGACGGACAGACGGACAGACAGACAGACAGACAGACAGACAGACAGACAGACATGGCGAAACTATAAGGGTTCCTAGTTGACTACGGAACCCTAAAAAGAATATTTACCATATTTGTCGTTATAAATAGAGGTTTCACCGTTGAAATGTTACTAAAATCGTTATTATATTAATCGATTAGTCTAAACAGCCCTATTGTGTTGCTACATGCAAATAAATTTGAAAAAAATGGTAATCAAATAATACTTCAAACTTCAAAGGGGATAATATACTTATTACTTACATATATGTTATATATTTAAATTTAATCAGGAATAATAATAACTAACTCCTAATTAAAAACTGCCTCAGTGGCGCAGCGGGAAGTATATACGACTGCTGTGCAAGAGGTCCCGGGTTCGATTCCTGGGTCGGGTGAAAATGGTATTGAACTTTTCTAACATGAAATACCAGTATTGAAATTTTCCCGCAGTTTGGTAAACAAATGATTCCGGTTGATGACAATAGGCTCGCCCCCTATTTCATGGGACCAAACATAGCTGGCGAAATGTGGGTGTGAAACACCTCTGCCTATCCCTTCGGGGAAAAAGGTGTGAGATATGTTATGTTATAATAAATACAACCATTTTTCAGTCTTTTCAGTGCGTTGCTTAATTGATTTTTGGCAGTCGGGTAATTTTATTTTTTTAATTATTTACTTGTTGTATTTAAATCACTTTTTTTAGGACATGGCGCAGGCATTATGGCAAGAACCATTAATGGTGGTATTGGTTATGTTACTGGTGAGTATAAAATTTAATTTAAAAGCTTATTTTTAACCCTATTGTTTGTGTTTTTAACCCCCGACGTGACGTAAAGTAAGGGTGTTAGTTTCATGTGTCTGTGTGTTTGTCTGTGGCATCGTAACTCCAAAACTAATGGCCTAATTTTGATGTGTTTTTTTGTTTGAAAGCTGAGAGTCGGGAGTTACTTTAAATTATCAATTATGCTTTTGATAAATGTTAGAATATCTCTGTCAAAGGCTTTAAAACGATAGACTAAATTGTCTCAAACATTCCAATTATATTTTTGTCGTTTTAATCTATACAAATAAATAAAATTGGTGTCTGTTTGTAATATTAAAATAACCGCTTTTTACTACATGCATATGAATGTATATACGGTACATAAAAATAACATGCTTTACAATGTTAGTCTGGCTGTCTGTTTGTTCCGGCTAATCTCTGGAACGGCTGGACCGATTACAATAAAACTTTCTCTGGTAGATAGCTGATGAAATATGGAGTAACTTAGGCTACTTTTATTTTAGAAAAAGTAATGTAGCTTTTGTTTTTAATAAAGAAAAATATAGGTACCTATCTAAATTAATAATTCTGTTTCGTTTAATTCTCTCACAGGCTTGGACCCCCTGAAGCATTGGGTTTCAAAATGGAATTTCCAGCCAGACGATGGCTTATATACCGAAGTTATACATACTAACGCTGGGCAAATCGGTAAGCTATTTGCCTATCCCACAGCTGGACATAGGTTTTGTCTATTAAAAGAACTAAGAGCTATAATTTTTTTTTATATTCAACACATTCACACAACGCCATCTAGTCCAAGATTAAGCAATTATATTTGCTTGTGTTATGGGTACTAAACAACTGATATACTACTTAAATATATATTTTTTTGTAAATACATACATATTCTTTTTTCTTTTTTTTTTTAAAAGACAACGCCCGCACTAGGGAACAAGCCCTGTGTCGCGGGGAGCTTTACAAACAAGAAACTAACGGACACAAAGTACACCCAGACTAGAAACAAATATCTATGAATCACACAAATATTTGTCTCGTGTGGGAATCGAACCCACGTCACCCAACACGGCGATGTAGTGGCGAGGCGACCACTTTAACCACTGCGCCACGGTGACAGTCATATTATACATATTATAGATAGAATATACGACCAAACCTTGCTGGTTAAGGCAGTCGTCCGAGGGCGAGTAAACGAGTAACTGATATTTGACTGGCCTCTTGGTCTAGTGGTTAGTGACCCTGACTGCTAAGCCGGAGGTCGTGGGTTCGATCCCCACCCAGGACAAATCTTTGTGTGAGGAGCATAAAGGTTTGTTCTGTGTCCGGGTGTAGTTTATCTATAATATGTAAGTATTTATAAAAAAAAAATGTATTTAAGTAGTATATCACTTGTTTAGTACCCATAACACAAGCAAATATAATTGCTTACTTTGGGACTAGATGGCGCTGTGTGAATGTGGTAGAATATTATATTATTATTATTGTCGGCGGTCGGACAAGTGCCTAAATCTGGATATGATGCATCTCTGCTTACTTCTTCGGGAAAGAAGGCGTGATGCAATCACTTTTTATGCGCGGAGCTTCGCTTCCGTCGTTTATTTGGTCACTGCCCAGCTCCTATTAGTCAAAGCTAGTAAAATTTAATAAATAAATAATTTATTTTCACAGGAGCGACGATCCCATTGGCACATGTTGACTTTTATCCCAACGGTGGGCGAAGTCCCCACGGATGCTTAACGGCGTTATGTGAACATAATATGTAAGTTTAACAATTGATTCTTAACAACCCCTCTTTCCCCCATCACTGTGACTCCTGTGAGCTAGGATTAACAATGAACAATAAAGGTGAGGTCGTAAGGTGATTACGCCAACGAACTTGAACACTCATCCAGTACTAAGTGGCCTCGCGCGCGGCGATACAAATAGTGTAGTTTCACTGAGTCACCTTTGACGGGAGAACTCCGATTACTGGGAATGAATACCCATTTTACCGTGGTTCATGTGGGGGCCACCGATGCGCAGACACCTGCGTACAAATTATAATAATAATAATATTCTACCACATTCACACAGCGCCATCTTGTCCCAAAGTAAGCAATTATATTTGCTTGTGTTTTGGGAACTAAACAACTGATATACTACTTAAATACAGTTTTTTGTAAATACATACATATTATAGATAAATTACACCCAGACACAGAACAAACCTTTATGCTCATCACACAAAGATTTGTCCTGGGTGGGGATCGAACCCACGACCTCCGGCTTAGCAGTCAGGGTCACTAACCACTAGACCAACAGGCCAGTCGAATTCGACAATAGCTTTTATGCTTAGCGTATTGCGACACAACAGGAATAGGTTCAGCACAGCCCTACTCCCAACAACTGCTTTTGTGTGTAGAAACGGACTCCCCAGTGCACCGCTTTTTCATAATTTTTTGAGAGAGGAGCCTTAAAGGCCATTTAAAGAACCTCTTGAATAGCGTGTAGTGTAATTAATAAATTGATCAATTGTATAATACATAACATAACATAGCATCACGCCTTTTTCCCCGAAAGGGTAGGCAGAGGTGTTTCACACCCACATTTCGCCAGCTATGTTTGGTCCCATGAAATAGGGGGCGAGCCTATTGTAATCAACCGGGAACATTTGTTTACCAAACTCCGGGAAAATCTCAATACTGGAATTTCATGTTAGAAAAGCCCAATACCATTTTCACCTGACCTGGGAATCGAACCCGGGACCTCTTGCACAGCAGTCGTATACACTTCCCGCTGCGCCACCGAGGCAGTTATAATACATGCTATACTTCTCTCTAAGGTGGAGGAGTATACGGTCCGGTCCTTTTGGAAGGCTTCCGCGGGGACATAGGTCCCCGGGTTATTATTATTATTATTCCTCTTTATTTCAACAAGTTCTCAAAAAATTACATTTTTAAATATATATTATATCTTCTATAATATAAAAATGAATCGCTAAATGTGTTGGTAAGCGCATAACTCAACAACGCCTGGACCAATTCTTTTTTTTAAATGTTTGTTGAAATTCAAGGATGGTTTTTATGTTTTTTTTTTATGTAGGTAGGTAGGGTAGGTAGGTATACTTTCATAAAATCATAAATTAAGTAGGTGTTACGAAGTTCGCCGGGATAGCTAGTATCTTCTATAATAAAAAACAAAATTAAAAATTTTGAAAAAACCCACGACGATAACATCTATACAAAATAAGAAACGTAACATATAAAAAGGTTTAAATAACTTTATTTTAAATCCCCGACGAAAAGCGAAAAAATACAAAATCTTGAATCCAAAAACAATCCTCGATAAATCACAAATACATTACAGAAAACCGTATCGAAATCAGTCTAATCGTTTTAAAGATAGGAGGGCACAAAGGATTCAACCAAAACAGTGTATTGTAGCGCCCCCTGGCGAGCTATTAACATAACACCTATCTAATAACCTGTACCCCAGAGCCGCACACACTTTACAGAAAACCGCATCTAAATCGGTCAAACCGTTTCCGTGATATAAGGCATTATGTTGGAACACACAAACACACAAACACACAGCCTCTCACCCCAAACGCATATACCGTCTCCGTTCCGTCGTGGGTAAAAATACATTTAAGAATATAAAAATTTGGAGACCCACCGGTATCGGGTACAGGGACCAAGCTACCGGTGGTTAGGGCTCCAAAGAGAGGAACCTCCTCACAATGCGTGCCGTGTCCAGAAGTACTGCCTTCTGCATCTGGCCCACGACCCATCCACCTAACGCGAGCCTCTTCAGGTATCGATGGAGGCTCTTGGCAATCAGTCCATTCACTGAGATGACTATCAGAACAATGATCGCCGAATCCACATCCCACATGTCGACAATCTTTTTTTATTTTTAGCAGTCAGGGTCACTAACCACTAGACCAACAGGCCAGTCAGCTTACTACAATATAGGACTAAATTTTTTTATTATATCCCCAGGGCTTATATGTATTTAGCTGAGTCGTTTAGACGTATATTGATGGGCACAAGATGTCGTGATTGGCAATCTGTCCTGTTTGGAAACTGCGACCTGCCTGAAACTCTTCGATTTGGTGGACTTCTACCAAAGACTGGGTATGTGTGTCTATTTATAATCTTCAAGTGTGTATTTAACCCTTTAACCCTACGTCGGATAAATCCGACACATATTTTCGTGTACATTTCTCCAGAAACAATATTTACGACCAAATACTTCCGCTCGTTCAATCAGATTTTGCTATATTTATTTACGCTAGATTCTATCAAATGATAAATGATATATTTATTTGTTCAAAAAATGTGTAAATTACAGGAAATGCTTATAACCTATTCTTGGTTGGTTTTCTTTGTAGTCTCAACATGCTTTGCCATATGCCATTTTTTAAAAGTTTGTTTTCTGTTAGTAATAATACTAATAAGATGTTAAAAATTTAATAGTTCTAATGTACTATTGCAAAAACATTATTTATATTTGCATGCCCTCTACGGGTAGATATGTACGCACCACAAACAATTATTTTTAACAACTTTGTACTACCATATCTTTGGCAAATAAAGAATCTTTATCTTTATCATAAACGGCGTACAAAATATGGTGGCTTTATTAACTTAGACAAATAAAATATTAATTACAATTGTTTTCATGCATAAAAAGTCATTATAATAAAAAAAAAAATAAAAAAAAAATCTAAATATGTATTGTTTATATTAGGAAAATCGTCCCATTAGAAGAATAATGTCTTATCTTCAGATAAAACAAAAATGAAATTATTATAAATTCGGCATTAAAACCCGTAAACTATCAATTGATCAAATTTGTATTTTGTAAAATACTTACTGAGTAAAGAATAAAATAAAAATTTATCAATCGATAGTTTACGGTTTTTTAATGCCGAATTTTTTAATAATTTCATTTTTGTTTTATGTGAAGATAAAACATTATTCTTCTAATGGGACGAAATGTTTAATGTAATCATTTACAATTAAATACACTACAGATGTCTCTTCAGCAGTGGACGTCATTGGGCTGATATAATAATAATATAATAATAATAATATTCTACCACATTTACACAGCGCCATCTAGTCCCAAAGTAAGCAATTATATTTGCTTGTGTTATGGGTACTAAACAACTGATATACTACTTAAATACATTTTTTTTTGTAAATACATACATATTATAGATAAATTACAACCAGACACAGAACAAACCTTTATGCTCATCACACAAAGATTTGTCCTGGGTGGGGATCGAACCCACGACCTCCGGTTTAGCAGTCAGGGTCACTAACCACTAGACCAACAGGCCAGTCAATATGATGATGATGATGATGTCTGGCGGTTCAAAGGTTAATTGCGCATTGAGAATGTTTACTTAGGCAATGATAGTGTCGCGCTTTTACTATTATATAGCTTCTATTATAAAAAAATAATACAAAAATATGTTAACTTAATCGGTTTTTAGGGTTCCGTAGACAAAATGGCAAAAACGTAACCCTTATAGTTTCATCCTGTCCATCCGTGTGTCAGAGGCATTTAACTCGAAAACCACTCGATGTATATCGATGAAATTAGAGAGAATAGGTGTCTTGTTTGGTCCGCTACTAGGTTTGGTAGATAAATAATAAAAATAAATATTTTTAAGGCACTCCATAAGCGTTAAGCGTTAAGCGATGGTGGCTTAATGGATAAAGAAAGAAAAAACGTTTATTTGAACACGCAAAACACAAAATACAGTACACAAATTCAAACACATAAAATTAGAAAAAACAGGTTATAATAATATGCGTCTCACGCTTCAAAAAGGTGTCCAGATCAGCATTTGTCAAGCACATTATTATATGCTTGACGCTGATTTTCATCTGGAACCGTCGTTCCGTGTCGATTTGATGAAATGCAAAGGAAAAGAATAATAATAAACTATACAGTAGGTAGGTACAAATTAGATTACACAAAACAAATTTGATAACGATATAATAATAAAGAAAAATAGAAATAGTTAAAGTTGAACTGGTGTGTTAGTGTTTATAATTGTGCAAGTGTAAGTAAGTAATAACAGAATAAAAAAAAAAAAATAAGTAATAATAGAATAATATAGGATAAGGAACCGGCGTGCAAATCACGCGGTTCGAGTTCGATCCCGACCGTCAGTACCAATGTGGATTCCACTTTGAGGAATTTATATGTACTAGTCAAGTGACTTACCATCTGCTAACGGTGAAGGAAAACATCGTGAGGAAACCCACATACACTAGAAGTAATTCTATGAGTATGTCTGATCCACCAACCCGCACTAGGCCAGCGTGAGTGGATTATGGCCTAAACCCTCTCAGCTCTCTAGTTAGAGGAGAGGAGACCCGAGCCCAGCAGTGGGACTTAATGGGTTGCTGATGACTCCATACACGCAACAGATTTTTTTTTTTTTTTGGTATGACGTAGGTACTATTTTAACCGTACATCAAAAATATAACAATCTAGCCTTAAATTATAGACTAATAAGTAATTTACTTATAACTTAAACTGCTACATAGAGTATTCCAAGAATGTGTCCAATAACACTTTTTCTTATTGTCTCTACACATCGTTCTTGTGTTTTTAAACGACTTCAAAAAAGGAGGAGGTTATATGTTCGACTGTATGTATTTTTTTTTTTTTTTATGTATGTTCATCGATTACTCGGAGATGCCTGAACCGATTTAAAAAATTCTTTTTTTGTTTGAAAGGGTATACTTCCGAATTGGTCCCCTATTCATCACGTCAAGTTCTGATGATGGAATCTCAGGGAAATCGAAGGCAACCCTCAAATTTTATAGGCACATGTTACGTGTTTCATATATTTTTTTAAGTTATTCAAGTATTTACGTCTGATAGTCAACATCTCATGTTGATGAGCTGGTGATGGAAGGTATAACTCCTTAACTGTTAGGAGTTGGAGGATAATTCTTTCGACATTATAGGTTCTTATAAACCAATAGTTGTATTCTTGTAGGTTATTTAGGTGAGCTGATACTGGAAGGTAGAACTCCTTAACTCTTAGGAGTTGGAGGATAATTCTTTCGACATTATAGGTACTTATAAACCTATAGTTGTATTCTTGTAGGTTATTCAGGTGAGCTGTCACTGGAAGGTAGAACTCCTTAACTTTTAGGAGTTGGAGGATAATTCTTTCAACATTCTAGGTACTTATAAACCTATAGTTGTATTCTCGTAGGTTATTTAGGTGAGCTGTCACTGGAAGGTAGAACTCCTTAACTTTTAGGAGTTGGAGGATAATTCTTTCAACATTCTAGGTACTTATAAACCTATAGTTGTATTCTTGTAGGTTATTCAGGTGAGCTGTCAGTGGAAGGTATAACTCCTTGACTCTTAGGAGTTGGAGGATAATTCTTTCGACATTATAGGTACTTATAAACCTATAGTTGTATTCTTGTAGGTTATTCAGGTGAGCTGTCACTGGAAGGTAGAACTCCTTAACTTTTAGGAGTTGGAGGATAATTCTTTCAACATTCTAGGTACTTATAAACCTATAGTTGTATTCTCGTAGGTTATTTAGGTGAGCTGTCACTGGAAGGGAAACTTCTTAAGGTTTAGGAGTAAGAAGATGTTTTCTTTAAATATCACATCCATGTATAAACCTTAAGTTGTGTTATTTCAAGTGTCTGAGGTGAGAGCTCTTGATGGAAGATAAAGTTGTATAATTCAAAGGAATTCTTAGATGACATTTTAAGTTTTCGATATAGTATCTAACCTGCATTGTATACCTATACTTGTTACCTGTCGCATTTTATAGGAAAAAAGAAAGACATAAAAAGCTGAGAGTTTTGAGATTCCTCTATTCTACAATCAGGTTGTGTTGTTAGAATATTTGAATAGACGTTTCCTTCTATCGAAGATTCTTTATTTCGGTTTTCCGTCTTAGTTTGCCAGCCAGTATTATTAAATCTGCTAGATAAAAAGTACACTAAAAATGGAAAAATAAACTATTTTTAACAAAAAAATATTAAAACGACTTCAAATCAGTACTAAAAAGCGAAAAATAAACTGAATTAGATATTTAATTCCAAGCTAAAAAATACCTACCTACCTGTTTAAAGTATAATACCCTATTACTAATCTGTTTGAAGTCGGTGCCAGCCTAATGAGGTTGTATCACTCAGTTTGAGCCGTCCACTAGGTACGATCACACGCAAGTGCGAGGTGGTGTGAAGTAGCGAGCGGTAACAGATGTACGTACTAAGTAGTACGTAGCTTAACAAACTCCTTAGGCTTAGCACCGACTTCAAACAGATTAGTAATAGGGTATTATACTTTAAACAGGTAGGTAGGTATTTTTTAGCTTGGAATTAAATATCTAATTCAGTTTATTTTTCGCTTTTTAGTACTGATTTGAAGTCGTTTTAATATTTTTTTGTTAAAAATAGTTTATTCATTGAATATATGTACCACTCGATACATATATATTGCACTATCACACTACACTAACTCAACCACAGAACAATGAAAGTAAAAACCTATCTCTGTTCTGTGAACTCAACGTAACAGATGGGGATTTTTTTTTTCAATAAACATTTTTATAATGTCACTTATCTTCGACAGATCTTTTAAATATACCATAAGATTTCTTATAAAGTTTTTTGATTATGTGAATATTTTCGAAAATAATCACTCCAAAAATTGCAATTTTCAAGGTAGGCAGCGGCTTGGCTGTGCCCCTAACATTGCCAACGTCCATGAGCGGCGGTAACCACTTACCATCAGGTGGACCGTATGCTCGTAAAAAAAAAAAATTGCATAAATTGTTTCAAAAATCTGAAAATAATCACAAAGATAACGCTTAAAAAAAGTTTTGACTCTGAATTATTTTGAACATAATCGGATGTACCGTTTTTGAGTTATTGCCTAAAAACCGCACTTACATAAGGACGTAAGCACTATGAAGATACGCTCTTTTGCTGCGGAACCCTACATTAATATTCTACCACATTTACACAGCGCCATCTAGTCCCACAGTAAGCAATTATATTTGCTTTTGTTATGGGTACTAAACAACGGATATACCACTTAAATACTTTTTTTTGTTACATACATATTATAGATAAATTACACCCAGACACAAAACAAACCTTTATGCTCATAACACAAAGATTTGTCCTGGGTGGGGATCGAACCCATGACCTCCGGCTTAGCAGTTAGGGTCACTAACCACTAGACCAACAGGCCAGTCAAACATTGATCATGGTCCGACATGCTTTTAACCGTTTTTTTTTTCTTTTTCACAGAAGCGAAGGTATTTACTATCTACGACTACATCCTAGCTGGACGCCGAATCATCAAAAATAAATATTTAAGAAGATACAACAAAATTTCCGACTGACAATAATAGTTCTAGAAGATAACTTCTTCTATTTAGTTTTCAAAATTGTACTTTGTTAAATTTTTCATAAAATGTTTTTACCGTTTTCAAATACATAGTTAGTACCAAGTGATGATCCCACATACCATACTTCTTGACGAAAACAAATTAAAGTTTGATTGCTTATTATTATTATTATTTTCTCATATCCAAATTTCGCAGGGTGGCTGGCAAACGCTGGATGAGAGTAGCTGCAAATCGTACTCAGTGGCGTGCAATTGGAGAGGCCTATGTCCAGCAGTGGACTAGTACAGGCTGATGATGATGATGAGGATGATGATCCAAACTTTACTGAATTTGATTTAGTTACCTTTCTGTGATATTTCAAACTGTAACCAATTAAAATTGTAACAGCTATGGCGATTGAAAAGAGTGGCCTGAGTTTCTTGCCAAGTTCGTTTCAGAGCTCAACCTTGTCAGTAAACTGGCTGTAGGCAAATTTACTGACACCTTTTTTTTGGCTTTATATGACGTTCATAAGTATCATATATGTGATCCAAATGCAATGAAAAGATTTGACTTTGACTTTGACATAACTTCTTTTTATAAAAACACATCATAGTGTATTCTTAACCGTGTAGTGACGGATTAAGAATACATAATGTCACTACCCCATCTCAACCCGTGGGTGTCGTAAAAGGCGACTATAACCTTAT
Organism: Laspeyria flexula; assembly: GCA_905147015.1. Taxonomy (NCBI): domain Eukaryota; kingdom Metazoa; phylum Arthropoda; class Insecta; order Lepidoptera; family Erebidae; genus Laspeyria; species Laspeyria flexula. Next base: position 781,353 of record LR989979.1, read on the forward strand.
ACAGACAAGAGCACTGCGAGAAAAGGAAAATTCGTAAAAAACCCTATATCAACCCGTCTAACCAACGTGGTACAACGTGGCGTGCTCAGCAGTGGGTTGTTTATGGGTTAAATGGATGAGTTTCACTTCTGCTTACCCCTTAGAACGATAAACCATGGTGCTATAATATACTACTTTAACAACACTCTATATATCAAAAGTTATAAATTTATTTTGACTTTTATAGCGTAAGGTTATTTCATATTCGGCACACGTATTTTAAACGGGTTGTAAAGGGTGTTTGGATCTTTCAACTTTATATATAGGGTGTTTCTTTGTTTCTTGTCCTTGATACGACTGCTTGGCAAGATGTTTTAAGAATTCTCGACTCATGCAAAAATTGTAGGTAAAAAATTCAAACCAAATTTTATCAACATTGGTCCAGCTATTTTAGCCTGAAGGATACAAACATAGTATACACCCACAAACTTTCGCCTTTGTCTATACTAATATTAATCCATACATATTATATGTAAAGCTCTAGAGTTTGTTTGTTTGAACGCTATTATCTCATGAACTACTGAACCGATTTGAAAAATTATTTTAGTGTTTGATAGCCAATTTATGAAAGAAAAGAAAAGAAAGAAAATACATTTATTTACCACAATTGTGACACAAGTTGGAATGAGAACAAAATTAAAAATGAAGTAATAAAGAAAAAAAAAATATAGTAAGTCACAAAAAGGAAAAATTATAAAAATAAAAATATAACCAGTTGCACCTACTGCATGTCACACCTGTGGGAATCTGGACTCTGCTCAGCATAATGCTGTGGCGCCAGCAACTAACAGCTGCTGGACACTCAACAGCGCTGATTTTCAGCCGAGCCCCAGGGACAGGATGGCGAGTCAACGACCCGTGTGTCGTGTGTGTGTTAGTATATACTATATAAATACAAATTAATAAACAATACACATATAAATAATGAAAATTAAAATGATACAAAAAAATAAATAAATAAACAAATACGTAAACAAAAAAAAAATAAAGATGTTTTATTTTTTACTGTTGGTAACATTGTCAGGGCGCCGCGCCGATGCAGATTTATCAAGGAACGTTATAACCTATAACGTCACGCTACGGCTAATAGGAGCTTAGCAGTGTCCAAATAAAGAACGACGGAAGCGAAGCCCCGCGTGACTTCTAGTATTACTATAAAGTCGAAAGTTTATGAGTGTGTGTGTGTGTGTGTTGTAAATGTATGTTTAAAAGTGAAACAGAAAATATTTTTGCTAAAAAAAAACTAAAAATTAGGTACCTTTTGTTATTATGACAACATACTGTATATATGTAGATTCACGCATTTTATTGTTATAACGTGACACCTCTTTAGAAGCTTAGTGTAGAACCTTCTGAGATGTTTCTTACGATCATCGATGTTAAGCAGTGTTCCTTACATAAGGATTATGGATGGGTGACCATTTAAGATATAATTTATGTAGTATTTATTTTTATTAATCAAGACCGACAGAGGAGACCCGAGCCCAGCAGTGGGACTTAATGGGTAGCTGATGATGAATCAGGGCCACCAGTGGTTATTACAGTCAGTAGTGGAGAACACAACTCTTTGGGACCTAACCTTAACCAGAAAAAGCACCGAGAGACAATAATGATATTCTATAAAAAACAAAACAGACTAACAAAGGTCTTATTTATAGTTTATGTTTGTACTGTACTATGTAAATTACCTGCCTAAAGTCTGAAAATAAAACAATTTTCTTTCTTTCTTTCAAAAAATTGTATTTAAGTACGTCTGTTTGCCGCAGACGTAGTATGAAAAAAAAAAAAAAAAAAAAAAAAAAAAAAAAAAAAAAAAAAAAAAAAGTATATAACTTGGTGTCTAAATCCGTGTAGTGACGGATTAAGAATACATAATGTCACTACCCCCTCTCAATCCGTGGGTGTCGTACAAGGCGATCAAGGGAATAAAGTTATGCAGACAAGAGCACAGCGGGAAAAGGAAAATTCGAAACAAATTCTATACCAACCCGTCTGGCCAGCGTGGTATAGTAGGCTAAATTTCCTCCACATTCTTTGAAGGAGAGCCGTGCCCAGCAGTGGGACGTTTATGGGTTGAAATGATGATATCAGTTGTTTAGTACCCATAACACAAGCAAATATAATTGCTTACTTTGGGACTAGATGGCGCTGTGTGAATGTGTTGAAATATTTATTATTATTATTTCCTTTATTAAATTTCTTTCTCACAAATAAAATTACATTTTTTAAATTACAAATATTAATAAAATAAATTAAATATTATTATTATTACTGAAAAATGGTAAAAACACTAAAATAGAGAAAAGGTTTTTGTAATCAATATGGACTAAGTATTAAACCAGGTTTAAATTGACATAAGCCATTGTTTTAGTGTCAAAGTTGTCAATTTAAACCTGGTTTAATGCTTAATCCGTATTTTGCAATAGAATAGAGTAAATTCCAGACGGAGCCTCGAGCTAAGAATATTATAAACGCCTCAATAGAAATAAACTTAATTCGACAATCTTGACTTTTATTCTGTCTTCAATGATGCGTTGTATTTGATTACTCTGCCTACCCCATGATGTATATATGCTAGCATGAATGTTATCCTTCTAACTCAAACGTAAAAATATCAGCCAAGTTCTGTATAAAGTTTGACTGTCATCGCGGTTTAAGTCGTGAGTTCGATTCCCACACGAGAAAAATATTTATGTGATTCATTGATATTAGTTTCGAGTCTGGGTGAACTTTGTGTCTGTTAATTGTATGTTTGTAAAGTTGCCCCGCGACACAGGGCTTGCTCAATAGAATTTTTGACAATCTATGTATTCAGTGTTTTATTTTTCCAGTTAGATCATATACTTAACGACTTTTATATTAGATAGTAGTTTAAAACTATATATTTAATTACAAACAAAAAAAAAACTAAATCGTAAAATAAAACAATAAAAAAAACAAATACTCCAAGAAAAACTTGTTAGATCATTATGGGACTGGGTTATTACTACGTCGACCAGATACTGATCTAATGTAGCGCCCACATATACACTTAGAATTACTTCTAGGGTATGTGTGTTTCGTTATCATTCACACAAAGTGAAATTATTACCACTGCCGGTTGAAATCGAACTCGGACTGCATGATGCTGCCATTCGACTACGTTCAGCGCTTCGTGTGTACGTACCTATTTACGTATGTGTTAATGTTTATCTGTTCCCTCATAACTTCTTAAATCCTTATCGTAATTTAATAAATGAGGTAACGTTTAGTTAGTATGGCGCCCTGTGGGTTCTCTTTAAAAAAAAATACTTTTTAGTGGTTAAAATAAATCACTTTATTAAACACACAAAAATAGGTTTACACTGATCTTTGGTAGGTAATGGCGGAGCTAATATGAAGAACTAAATAATGTAATTGACTGACTAAAAAGCAGTCAGGGTCACTAACCACTAGACCAACAGGTCCGTCGAGAGGTGTCGCCTTTTATGGCACCCACGGGTTGAGATGGGGTAGTGACAATATATATTCTTAATCCGTCACTATACGGACAATTTATGATAATAGGAAAACTAAATATTAAAAACTTTGTTTTATGTTCACAGCTTTTATCAATAGTATTGACTGTAATGTTATTGTCGTGGACTGGAGTGCTGGATCAACGTTGGGGCCCTTAGCTGCCGTGAGAGCTGGTAAGTAAGGGAATTTTTCAATTTATATTTAATATCTTTGACTGGCCTGTTGGTCTAGTGGTTGGTGACCCTCACTGCTAAGCCGGAGGTCGTGGGTTCGATCCCCACCTAGGACAAATCTTTGTGTGATGAGCATAAAGGTTTGTTCTGTGTCTGGGTGTAATTTATCTATAATATGTATGTATTTACAAAAAAAAAGTTTTTAAGTAGTATATTATCAGTTGTTTAGTACCTATAACACAAGCAAATATAATTGCGGACTTTGGGACTAGATGGCGCTGTATGAATGTGGTAGAATATTATTATTATCTATCTTCAATATTTTTAATACCAACAAGATATACAGTCTGTCTGGTCTAGTGGTCACTAGACCAACAGGCCAGTCAAATTACTGTTCATATCAGTTTGAAGCGTCTTATTACAGAACTTGGCGGTAAGCACTGCGGTGTTTCTTCATAGGGGTGAGTATGTCTCTGTAAAAAAGTCTATGAATAAAATTAGGGTTCGCGAACAATTTATAGCGCGTATAAAACGAATGTGCTCTGAAATACGATTAACATTTACATTTCTTTGTATTGCTGGGTTCTGTATGTACGAAGCATTAGATCTGCCCCCTGATTCTGACTCGTCGGATTGCTCTCGGATCGTAAAGTTTTTCGAATCTTAGTACGACGTATTTTTACGGCTTCAGTTGTTTTTAACATAACAGTGCTTTACGCCTTTTTCACCGAAGGGGTAGGCAGAGGTGTTTCACACCCACATTTCGCCAGCTATGTTTGGTCCCATGAAATAGGGGGCGAGCCTATTGTCATTTGGTAAACATTTGTTTAACAAACTCCGGGAAAATCTTAATACTGGAATTTCGTGATAGAAAAACCCAATACCATTTTCACCCGACCCGGGAATCGAACCCGGGACCTCTTGCACAGCAGTCGTATACACTGCCCGCTGCGCCTCCGAGGCAGTTACCCCGTATGACTTCTAGTAAGAACATAAATTTATAAGGGGATCCCTTTTCTAACATGTTTAGAATATCGCCGCTAGGGGGCGTTCACATAAATCTGTCAGGATTGAATCTTACACCGTTCGGCACTTAAATAGTTGCACTATCGAGCTAGTGTAGAGCACGCGGATTTCCTTCTATATAAGTATTATAAATAGGGACAGGTTCTACTGAACCGATTTTGAAAATTATTTTACTGTTGAATAGCCCATTTATCGAGTTATCTATAGGTTATATAACATCACGCTATGGCCAATAGAAGCTGAATAGTAGCCAAACAAAGATCCACGAGAGTGAAGTCCCGTGCGAAAACTAGTTCCAAATTAAAATAATAACTCATTTTCAGACATTCACACAGCGCCATCTAGTCCCAAATTAAGTAATTATATTTGCTTGTGTTATGGGTACTAAACAACTGATATACTACTTAAATATATATATTTTTATGTAAATACATACATATTATAGCTCATCACAAAAAGATTTTTCCTGGATGGGCATCGAACCCACGACCTCCGGCTTAGCAGTTAGGGTCACTAACCACTAGACCAACAGGCCATATATAGAAACATCAGAATAGAAGTGAAAGTTCTCCTTTAACCCTACATCGGATACCGGACAAGTGTACGGTAAAAGCCGGATAACCGGGGCCACATAAATCGCTCAACCCATCACAACTACAGTTTGGTCAAAGTTTATCTAAATTTGGGGTGAAATAGCTACGATTCAGACCAACCGGCTCGCATCGGCCCGCGCCGGGCGGCATTTTACAATGCGTTAAAGAACATTGAAATGTATCAACAGTAATTACAGTTCATATTTGCATGCAACTTACGCATAGTTACCTCCTTCGGCATCCCGCGACGCGTCGCGACGGCCGACCGGCTCCGACCGTAAGTTGCATGCAAATATGAACTGTAATTACTGTTGATACATTTCAATGTTCTTTAACGCATTGTAAAATGTCGCCCGGCGCGGGCCGATGCGAGCCGGTTGGTCTGAATCGTAGCATAGGCTACATAGTGAGATTTACACTGCGAAAAAGTACTGCTTGACTTTTAATGAGACCGAGAAATCGAGTTTTATTTATTTATTTATCATACAACATACATCTACCATTACGGTTACCCAATTCGATAGTGTAGAGTAATAATAAGAATATTCTATTCTACCATATTCACACAGCGCCATCTAGTCCCATAGTAAGCAATTATATTTGCTTGTGTTATGGGTACTAAACGACTGATATACTACTTCAATACATTTTTTTTTTTTGATAACACAACATATTATAGATAAATTACACCCAGACACAGAACAAACCTTTATGCTCATCACACAAAGATTTGTCCTGGGTGGGGATCGAACCCACGACCTTCGGTTTAGCAGTCAGGGTCACTAACCACTAGACCAACAGGCCATATATAGAAACATCAGAATAGAAGTGAAAGTTCTCCTTTAACCCTATATCGGATACCGGATAAGTGTGTAAACACATCTAGTTCCTCTTATATTATAATATAGATTTTAATAATATCTTTTAAACTTTCACGACTTGTACACATAGAAATTATTATAAAACGGCTCTAGGTCACGTATTATATTATAAGGAATAGTAAATACCTTATTTATTTGCCCGACGTTTCGATTAAGTTGCACCGCGTCAGCCCGTGACTACGATCGGTGGCGTCGAAACGTCGGGCAAATAAATAAGGTACTTATTTACTATTCCTTATAATATAATACTGTCGCCATAACGAAAAAAGACGTATCTAACATTTTTGTCTAAATTGAGTTACATATATATTCGAATTCAGTAAAAAAAATGGCATCCACCAGTATTTTTATAATTCGCATAAATTAAATGGAACCCTGTAAATATTATTGTAAAATAAGACGTATTTAGTTAACTAGAACATGATTATCACTAAGTAGAAAAGACGTTTAAAAAAACTAAGTTAAAAAGATGTTTCTAGCCAGAAACGTCTTTTTGTAGTATCGCGCTTTTTCTTACATTTTTTTTTTACTAAAATGAAAAGTAAAACTAATTTATTAGAACTAATTTATTAATTAATTTATTATTAGAAATAAGTACGCATATTTTTATTTTTTTATAATATTCTTTTCATTTATTTTTTCACATATTAATTTATAATTATATCACACACACACATATATGTATATATATACATATATTATTATATTTATTACTATCCGAACTACTTGAGTACCGGCGGAATAATCTGTTATTCCACCGTCACTCAAGTAGGTATTAATTAAGGACTTGCAAGAATACCAGCGTTGTGGTCTAGACCACAACATTAGAGCTGATGCAGGGACCTTTATTTGCTACCAGCTTATAAGTTTTGTATTAGTTTTCCAGACCTCAGCCACCATGTCTCTCAGAAACACACTCAATAACAATTTTCGTATTAGAATAATTTCTCGACGAACTTTTAATGGCTAAATGTTAAAGTGCTAAAACAGTGTTTATATTAGAATTAATTTTCGACGAACTTTTAATGGCTAAATCTTAATGTATAGAGTGCATTATCAGTTTTCTTACAATAATTTTTCGACGAACTTTCAATGGCTAAATCTTAATGTACCTAAGAGTGCAATAACAGTTTTCATATTGGAATAATTTTTTGACGAATAGTAAATGGTTAGCTAAATCTAATACACTTACCTTCTCAATTTTACTTTTGACTATATACGGGATCCCTGGCATCGCCCCGAAGACCGATGGCATCATAGCTGGTGCAATAATAACCTTAATTTTCTCGTGGTCCTCTTTAGAACACTTGCAGCAACAATGACAGCTTTTCTCCTTAACAGTTAGTGTTTCAGAATCTTTCGAAGTTTTCTCTTTAACACCATTGTCTTCTTTGACGAACAGTTTTGGTTTTTTATAAGAAGCAGGCAGTTCTAACAGTGGGGTGCGTCTTTTTAAGTCTTTCGGTGTTTCGAGTAAATAGTTTTTTTGTTTTTCAATTTTGTTTTGTTTTTGTTTATCACTTTTGTTTTGTTTTTCCGTTGTGAATGGGTGGACTAGTAGTGTTGTTTTTTGTTTTGATATTGAGGCCCTTGGCAGGGCCTCAATCGGCCTTTTTGAATCCAATTTGAAAGATTTTATAACTGCATTTGAATTTTCAGTTTAATTGTTCTGGAATAAAGTTTTTTTTTTTGTTGACGTCTCTACTTAACAAGAGATAGACAAATTCACCTTTTATGGCTGTTTTCAATAATTAATCTACATATTAATTTTTTTTGTATTTCATCTTTAGGAACTGTACAAAGGCGGACTTAATACCAGAGGCATTCTCTACCAGTCGACCTTTGGGCGATGCAGAGACAAGAGTTGTAGCTGCAAATGGAAAAGAATTAAAAAATTATATTTACTCGTATTAATTTAAACTTATTATCTATGGATTTGGCCACTAGAGATGTAGGTATTTTTGACATAAGCACCATAGATACAAAATATGTCAAAATTCTTGCTTTAGTAGCCAAATCCATAGATAGATTATTGAAAACTGCCGTTAATATATACTAATATGATAAAGCTGAACAGTTTGTTTGTTTGAACGCAAAAATCTCAGGACCTACTGATCTGGTTAGGAAAAATATTTTAGTGTTCGATCGCCTATTTCTCGAGGTAGACTTATAAGGGTACCTATTTATTTTATACATTTAATAATAATATGCTGTTATAATTATTATTTACAACGATATAAACTATATTAAACTAAGGTAATCAACTAACTTAAATAAAAAAAAAAAAAAACAATATATACAACCTAACACAATAAAAAAAACAAAATATTAAATAGTGGTGAAATAATTAAAAAATGGCACCTAATGGGGTACCTAATGTACCTATATAAAATCACGATACGGCCTAAAGCCTCATGACTATGGCCTAATGACTCACTTCACTCACACGTCTTTTAAGTGTATTTTTCAAAAAAATATTTTAATAAAACTTTTTCCATTTGGCATCATGTGCCTAAAAAATTATTATATTCTTAGTTTCTTAAAGTATTCAAATTATAAACGACAAATAAAGTTGAATTGTCTGTTTGTAATATGAAATAAGAGTTTTAAGTCAATTAAGAGTAAAACAAAAAAAACACTGTAAAATTTTTGTCTGTCTATTTTTTTTTTATATGTCCGCCTGATAGTGACCTGATTTGTTTGAGCTAAACTACGAAAAAATAGGTAATGTCACAAGGAGTAGGAGGCTTTGATTTTGGAAAAAATATCAGGGTTCCGTATAAAAAAACAGATTATGTTGTCCACACGTACAAAAACGTCTTTTAATAATTAATACCTAAGCATAATACGTCTAAACCTAAAACAGTTATTTTAAAAGTTCAATTAAAAAGCCTTTTTTAATGAAAAATCTGTATTTTATTAAAAAGGAAAGAAAATAAATTTATTAATTTTCTAATCTCACTGATATTTTATTAATAATATTTTGTATAAAATCAAATTTAATATTATAAATAAGTTAATACCTAATAATAAGTTTTTTGTTTCATGCATTTTTTCTGATATTTTTTTTTATTATTTGATTATTTGTCATTTTTGTAAGTCTAACGTCTCAATTTTTATAAGTTCTTGAAGATTTGAATTTAGAATGTTGGTTATTTATTTTAAATCAGTCCAGTCAATTCTATTGTATTCTATTCATAGTTGTTTATAATCTGTGTTTTTATTTTCAAAGATTTAGTTATGTATTGTGCGCCGTGTTTATCGGACATAATAAAATATTTTTCTTTCTTTCTAATTATATTTTCTCACTTACACTAAATATCTTAAGTCACAACACTTAGAAATGCTTGAAACACTATTTAATTTTGTAATCCATGCCACGTTTCATTAAATTACGTAATCACTTTTTACACTTTATCCAAGTACAACCACAATTTAACATGAAAGTCAACTTTTTTTACATAAAGCACAACGACCTGACCTTGAAAAAACACGTGTTTTTTGTTTGTAAACAACCAAACACAAACAACAAAAACACAATTCGAAAAACAAACAAAATAGTTCCAATAAATGAATTTTCAATTCATATTCCTAATGGAATTAATTTAAAATTAATTAACTTAATACTTTTTGAATAAAGAATGATTTTTATTTGAATATTGAACAGGAAATTTTCGAGACGTGTTTCTCTCGCGACGATTTGGCAATAACTAAAGGTTTTAAGGATTATTTAGGGCGTGATGGGCGTGTTAAGAGGCGGGGTTTAAGACCACGCCCATAGCACTTTAGAATCTAAAATATTTCTGTGTCTAGACTATCCAAGATGGCGGACAATTGGGAGATTTAATATTAACATTCTTAATAGTCGTATAGACCGAGTTATTTAACTGTCTGAGCGTTAGTTCGGACATGCTACACGTAAACCTAGAACCTTACTAATCCGTCTTCTTCTTAGGAATTTTTAGACTGGCCTGTTGGTCTAGTGGTTAGTGACCTTGACTGCTAAGCCGGAGGTCGTGGGTTTGATCCCCACCCAGGACAAATCTTTGTGTGATGAGTATAAAGGTTTGTTCTGTGTCTGGGTGTAATTTATCTATAATATGTATGTCAGTGGCGAAGGCTCCCTATAACCCGATTCCTACCGGCTTCCCTTTGAAAAATAACAACCAATACTGTGACCTATTACTAAACTATGTACTCACACTCACACAACATAATATAAATAATTATAATAAACAAGTGATATAATTAAAAAAATTTAATAACCCGACTGCAAAAAATCAACAGATAGCAACGCACTAAAAAGACTGTAAAATTATTGTAATATTATTATACCTGATTAAATTTAAATACATAACATATGTATATATTTGTAATCTCCATTTGATTCCCTTTATTTTGATACTCTACTCGATAGGTTTGGTTAAAAAAAATAATAGAACTACGTACAATTGGGAACCATTCAATTTTGTATAATCTCTTTTTAAATATATGTAATCTCCTTTTGATTCTCTTTATTTTGATAACCAACTCGATAGGTTTGGTTAAAAAAAAAATTGAACTTCTTACAATTTGGCGTGAAAAGCCCGCCGTTTAAGTCTTTTTATTCTTAAAACCTATCTAAGGACACTTGGGTTTTTTAGACGAATCTAACGATACCCTAATTGTCAAAATCCATCCAGCCGTTTGGAAGATTCGTGGGAATAAAGAAATTTACAAACATACAAGATACGCGCGAAAAACAATACTCGTCCTGTCAGTCGGGTAACAACTAAATAAGTTTAAAATACATAACATTATTTTAAACCATCATTACAAAACATCATTCATCGAAATACCTAACAGTTCCATAAAACAGCACATTAGTTTCTCAATTACGCCGCTGCGCTAACACGGCGCTGTCAATCAGAATCGTCAGAATCGTAGTATAAAAATTCATTCATTACACATTAGTTTCTCAAGTATGCCGCTGCAATAAGCCGGCGCTGTAAATCAGAATCGTAGTATAAAAATTCATTCATTAGATCCTTGTGACGTCACTTATCGAAGGCAACAACCTGGCAACAAGTCCGCCAAATTAGTTCCAAATAAGCCGATATTCATCGGGTTATTGGCGGCGCCCGGCGCTGCTGTGCAACATTTGTTTGACTGAGTTTGACAAGTATGACACTGAACTGCATTTGTCAAATCAAAACTTTCCGTAATTTCTAATGTTAATTTGTTTTTGTATCAGCATTTTAAATTCTAAACTATATTAATATTGTTTATACTGTAAAATAGTGATTGATTAGTAGGTAATAAGATTGTGTAGGTAGTGAATATAAGTGATTTGTGCTTTTGCCATCTAATATTTGTTGTTGTTGTTATATGGTTACTGGTAGGTAAGTGCCTAAGTGTTATATTATTACAGTTTTATTAGACAGAAAGATTTTTATGTGGTAGAATGGCAGCGATAATAGTCGTAGATTGTTGTCTGTAAGGTTATTTGCTGAGTGAGGAGACATGTTCTTCAAAGTTAAGTTTTGAAAGTAAAAAAAAACGTTTAATTCAGTTAGGCTTCAGGCCGCGCAGGTTCAGATATTAAATGACTATAATTTACAAACAAAACGATGTTTTTTTCAAACATTGTGCCATTTTTTTTTACAAGAAGTTATAATTACCATACTGTAATGGACTCTCAACTCTCATTTAGAACAAGGTTTATCAAAACAAAATTGGTTTGGTCTTTCTAGAGATATTGCGATATTCAAAATGATTTAACGAATTGAAAACAAATTGCCGTCATACATTGGATACATGTAAAAAAAATCATCACCATCTAGCGGAACTAAATACACGTTATGTTTATTGATAGCCTATGAAATGTTTAACTAAAAAAACCAAAAGAGGGCAGTGTAAAGAGTTTTATTTCGTAGAAAAAATAATAATTTCAGTCTATGCGTCTCCAAGTTTGTTTTGTGCTTGGAGATGTTCTAGAGAGAAGAATATTTTTTTAATGTTTGGAACGTAAACTAAACTACAAAACAAATTTAATATAAAAAACCTAGACATTTTTATTTTTTATTTGGGAATTCATATTGAAACCTCATAGATTATGACTATTAAAATAGGTATAAGTACATGATCACCTTTTTGTAGTATAGTGGGCAAATTTGCGCGCGGGTTGTGGCGACAAGTACCTCGCTGGATTATGACGAAAATTTAACCGCGCGGGACAGACGTTTAGTTAGAGTGGTTAATACCTATATTGCATTCAACATGTTTCGGTTGTTCCAGGGCAGGGTAAACATTTTTACTCCGGCTTACCTTTAGACTGGCCTGTTGGTCTCGTGGTTAGTGACCCTGACTGCTAAACCGGAGGTCGTGGGTTCGATCCCCACCCAGGACAAATCTTTGTGTGATGAGCATAAAGGTTTGTTCTGTGTCTGGGTGTAATTTATCTATAATATGTATGTATTTACAAAAAAAATAATATTTAAGTAGTATATCAGTTGTTTAGTACCCATAACACAAGCAAATATAATTGCTTAATTTGGGACTAGATGGCGTTGTGTAAATGTGGTAGAATATTATTATTTTTTTATAAAAATCCACCCTTCGTCACTGATATGTAGGTACTAAATTTTAATATTAACATTATCTATGTACCTACGTAAGACTTTCCTTAGTCTCTAAAGTAATTTTAGAGCTAGCTTTCAAATTTGTTTTCTGCCGCAGTTGGTCGCATAGGAAACGAAAAGCTATTTTGTTGAGGCGATACCTATGTTTGAATTCGTTTTCAGTGATGTTTAATGGATCCAAGTTTTTCCTTAATTTAGATCTTGCCTTAGTTTCCCTACAGAATTAAAAGACAATAAAGGTAAAATTAATGGTATAATGAATGAAAAATAATGATAATGGTAAAAAAAGCGATGGTGGCTGAATGGATAAGAGACCGGCGTGTTAAACACGCGGTCCGAGTTCGATTCCGACCAGCAGTACCAATGTGGATTTCACTTTGTGGAATTTATATGTACTAGTCATGTGACTTACCATCTGCTAACGGTGAAGGAAAACATCGTGAGGAAACCCACATACTCTAGAAGAAATTCTATGGGTATGTCTGATGCACCAACCCGCACTAGGTCAGCGTGTGTGGATTATGGCCTAAACCCTCTCAGCTCTCTAGATAGAGGAGAGGAGACCCGAGCCCAGCAGTGGGACATTAATGGGTTACTGATGAAAGGTATAATACACATCATAATATACCTACTCCAAATATATTTTATTTATAAATTGAATAATACTCACCGAGTCTCCCTTTCTTCAGTTGCAAGTAAACTTGCGGCTTGAAGAGGACATGTGATCAGTTGCATATATTAATATATTAGGCCCTGATAGTGACACATACACTGACTTGTTGACTTTACTGACCTGTTGGTCTAGTGGTTAGTGACCCTGACTGCTAAGCCGGAGGTCGTGGGTTCGATCCCCACTCAGGACAAATCTTTGTGTGATGAGCACAAAGGTTTGTTCTGTGTCTGGGTGTAATTTATCTATAATATGTATGTATTTACAAAAAAAAAAATGTATTTAAGTAGTAGGTATATCAGTTGTTTAGTACCCATAACACAAGCAAATATAATGGGACTAGATGGCGCTGTGTGAATGTAGTAGAATATTATTATTATTATTCCCTTTATTTAAATTAAATTCTTACATTTTTAAATATAAATATAAAAAAAAAGATACATTTAAAAATATAAAAATGTGGTGGCCCGCCGACATCGGGGACAGAGTCCAAGGTGCCGACGGTTAGGGCTCCAGAGAAAGGAACCTCCTCACAATACGTGCCGTGCCGAGGCTGCCTTCTGTATCAGGCCCTTTATCCTTTATAATTTTATTATTATGTTGTCTTGCACATATCTCTTTATTATGTCTTAGAGACTTCAATGTTTGAAACATGTAAGTTCGACTTTACAAATATTGTAATATTATCATACCACCAGCTCCTGACAACTCCGTCCGTTTAGTCTTGGTGTGAAACAGCCAATTCAAAAAAGGCCGTTCCGCGATTGACACCGTAGTCCCAAAGTGTCGTGGTCCCAAAGGGGAAAGACCCATTTTTTTACGAACTTAGACATTTTGGCAAACTAATAACTTTTCTTAATTCTGTCTAGTTTTTTTTCGACGCCAAAATGGCCAATGTCATCGTGGTTCATATGACACGCACACAGTTGCCATCTCTCACCGTTCGGCACCGCCCATCTGATATTATCTTTATCACCACCAAGACAACGAACTAACTTATTGTCCTTTAGAACATAGTTCTCCTTGATGTAGTTAAGACCCTTTTCGTCAATACCACTACCCAAAATATCTCTAATCTTGCATAGTTCTGAGTCTCCTAATTGAAGCGTGTGCAACCAATCATCACCGCTTATCGACATCACAACCGGGAATTTATCAGACATTTTTCGACATTATCTGCGATTGGATTTCGAGATAAGGCGTCGCGTCGACATGACTCATCTTGGCCTGACCCCTTCATGACTGGCCTGTTGGTCTCATGGTTAGTGACCCTGACTGCTAAGCTGGAGGTCGTGGGTTCGATCCCCACCCAGGAGAAATCTTTGTGAGATGAGCATAAAGGTTTGTTCTGTGTCTGGGTGTAATTTATCTATAATATGTATGTATTTACAAAAAAAAATGTATTTAAGTAGTATATCAGTTGTTTAGTACCCATAACACAAGCAAATATAATTGCTTAATTTGGGACTAGATGGCGCTGTGTGAATGTGGTAGAATATTATTATTATTATTATCTTCGTGCCCGCTCTATATGAACGTAGTGCACTGCAGTCTGTAATAATCTTAAAAGCCTTGCCCAGTAAATAGACCCGAAATTTTCGCAGCGGGAATACTACCGCTAACGTTTCCAGCTAGGTAGGGTAGGCAGAGATGTTTCACACCCACATTTCGCCAGCTATGTTTAGTCCCTTGAAATAGGGGGCGAGCCTATTGTTATCTACCGGAAACATTTGTTTACCAAACTCCGGGAAAATCTCAATACTGGAATTTCATGATAGAAAAGTCCAATACCATTTTCACTCGACCCGGGAATCGAACCCGGCACCTCTTGCACAGCAGTCGTATACATTGCCCGCTGCACCACCGAGGCATAAAAATTTAAAACCAAGAAATATGACACTCATTGTGACCTTGCTACTCAAAACTTTATACGTACTCAAACCACAAATGCTATTAATCCTACAAATGACCAACCCTAACTTAATTTCAGAATGTCGTTAACCTTAACTGGATATATAACTTTTCGGGTCAAATAGCTTCCTATAGTTAAATTTTATTGTTAAATTAGCTATTGTCTTCGTTTGGCTACTACTCGGCTCCTATTAGACGTAGCGTGGCCTAAACCCTCTCAGCTCTCTAGATAGAGGAGAGGAGACCCGAGCCTAGCAGGGGGACTTAATGGTTGCTGATGAATGATGAAAATATATTCAAAGCCGACAGACAACAGTCACGTTGTGTCTGTACTGTGGTCTGTGAGTAGTGCTCTAAATAGACATTCATTTGTGATATATAAACGTCTTTTTACTTTAAGGGTGGCTAAATTTTATTGTTGACTGCCTTAGGCAAATTTGTTGACACCTTTTTTTTGGCTTTGTATGACGTTCATAAGTATCATATTGTATGTGATCTATATGAACTAAAGATTTGACTTTGACTATACCTCCAGGAGATAGACATGGCAACACTACAACGGTTGTGTTGTATCTGTAGTCTGTACAGTAACTGTGAGTAGAAAAATATTAAAAAAAAACAAATAAGTGATTTTTGGAATGCTCTTTTAATAACCTAAGTTTTCATCGATCCATTTGACTCGCTTATTCAGTTCAATATTATATATTTAAAATTCTTCTTCCTCTTCAATTTCTTCTATCTGAGACGAATTAGAATTAACACTTTGAGAAGACGTAGACGAAGATGATGATGATGTTGATCCATCAGCGTTTCGCGTATACGTTGATTTTTTATCATTTACACTTTGTTGTTGAGACTGTTCAGTGTCCTTCTTTGATATTTTCGTTGTTTTTCCATTATATGAAGATGACTGTTCAGATTCAGACGCACTTGCCTGTGCGCTTCCACTTTGAGTGTGTTCTTTCTTCGTTTTTGTTACTTTTTTACCTTTTTTACCCGAACCAGCACCGTCTTTGTAATTGGTTTGTTGGTTTTTGCCAGATTCAGTTTGACCAGATTGTTTAGACTTCGATTTGCCAGATCCGGATTCGCTACCACTTGAATTGGATTTGATAGCAGAACCTATACTCTCAGAAGAGTTCTTGGAAGAATCAGAATTCTTAGTAGTTTTTGAACTACCAGAGGAGTTCGTAGAATTTTGTGAAGAACCAGAACCTGATGCGTCATTAGCATTGTCGCAACCCTCTGGTTTACTGTCCACACCTGGTTTATCGTTATCGTCATCGGGACCACCTGATTCATCATCTGATTCCCCGCCGGGTTTATCTCCAGATTTTCCAGATTTGCCGGATCTACCTGCTTTGCCATTTTTACCTGGTTTACCGCTCTTACCTGGTTTACCATCTTTACCTGGTTCACCGTCATTACCTGGTTTACCGTCCACACCTGGTTTGTCACCGGGTTTTTTATCACTTTCTGGTTTATCGTTATCGTCATCGGGACCACCTGATTCATCATCTGATTCCCCGCCGGGTTTATTTCCAGATTTTCCAGATTTGCCTGGTTTACCTGCTTTGCCTTTTTTACCTG
This sequence comes from Laspeyria flexula, assembly GCA_905147015.1. NCBI lineage: Eukaryota > Metazoa > Arthropoda > Insecta > Lepidoptera > Erebidae > Laspeyria > Laspeyria flexula. Next base: position 798,354 of record LR989979.1, read on the forward strand.
GTTCACCGTCCTTACTTGGTTTACCATCTTCACCTGTTTCACCGTTCTTACCTGGTTTACCATCTACACCTGGTTTACCGTCCACACCTGGTTTGTCACCGGGTTTTTTATAATTTTCTGGTTTATCATTATCGTCATCGGGACCACCTGATTCATCATCTGATTCCCCGCCGGGTTTATCTCCAGATTTTCCAGATTTGCCGGGTCTACCTGCTTTGCCATTTTTACCTGGTTTACCGCTCTTACCTGGTTTACCATCTTTACCTGGTTCACCGTCATTACCTGGTTTACCGTCCACACCTGGTTTGTCACCGGGTTTTTTATCACTTTCTGGTTTATCGTTATCGTCATCGGGACCACCTGATTCATCATCTGATTCCCCGCCGGGTTTATTTCCAGATTTTCCAGATTTGCCTGGTTTACCTGCTTTGCCTTTTTTACCTGGTTCACCGTCCTTACTTGGTTTACCATCTTCACCTGTTTCACCGTTCTTACCTGGTTTACCATCTACACCTGGTTTACCTGGTTTACCGTCCACACCTGGTTTGTCACCGGGTTTTTTATCATTTTCTGGTTTATCATTATCGTCATCGGGACCACGTGATTCATCATCTGATTCCCCGCCGGGTTTATCTCCAGATTTTCCAGATTTGCCTGGTTTACCTGCTTTGCCTTTTTTACCTGGTTCACCGTCCTTACTTGGTTTACCATCTTCACCTGTTTCACCGTTCTTACCTGGTTTACCATCTACACCTGGTTTACCTGGTTTACCGTCCACACCTGGTTTGTCACCGGGTTTTTTATCATTTTCTGGTTTATCATTATCGTCATCGGGACCACCTGATTCATCATCTGATTCCCCGCCGGGTTTATCTCCAGATTTTCCAGATTTGCCTGGTTTACCTGCTTTGCCTTTTTTACCTGGTTCACCGTCCTTACTTGGTTTACCATCTTCACCTGTTTCACCGTTCTTACCTGGCTTACCATCTACACCTGGTTTACCTGGTTTACCGTCCACACCTGGTTTGTCACCGGGTTTTTTATCATTTTCTGGTTTATCATTATCGTCATCGGGACCACGTGATTCATCATCTGATTCCCCGCCGGGTTTATCTCCAGATTTTCCAGATTTGCCTGGTTTACCTGCTTTGCCTTTTTTACCTGGTTCACCGTCCTTACTTGGTTTACCATCTTCACCTGTTTCACCGTTCTTACCTGGTTTACCATCTACACCTGGTTTACCTGGTTTACCTGGTTTACCGTCCACACCTGGTTTGTCACCGGGTTTTTTATCATTTTCTGGTTTATCGTTATCGTCATCGGGACCACCTGATTCATCATCTGATTCCCCGGTGGGTTTATTTCCAGATTTTCCAGATTTGCCGGGTCTACCTGCTTTGCCATTTTTACCTGGTTTACCGCTCTTACCTGGTTTACCATCTTTACCTGGTTCACCGTCCTTATCTGGTTTACCATCTACACCTGGTTTACCTGGTTTACCGTCCACACCTGGTTTGTCACCGGGTTTTTTATCATTTTCTGGTTTATCATTATCGTCATCGGGACCACCTGATTCATCATCTGATTCCCCGCCGGGTTTATCTCCAGATTTTCCAGATTTGCCTGGTTTACCTGCTTTGCCATTTTTACCTGGTTTACCGTTCTTACCTGGTTTACCATCTTTACCTGGTTCACCGTCCTTATCTGGTTTACCATCTACACCTGGTTTACCTGGTTTACCGTCCACACCTGGTTTGTCACCGGGTTTTTTATCATTTTCTGGTTTATCATTATCGTCATCGGGACCACCTGATTCATCATCTGATTCCCCGCCGGGTTTATCTCCAGATTTTCCAGATTTGCCTGGTTTACCTGCTTTGCCATTTTTACCTGGTTTACCGCTCTTACCTGGTTTACCATCTTTACCTGGTTCACCGTCCTTATCTGGTTTACCATCTACACCTGGTTTACCTGGTTTACCGTCCACACCTGGTTTGTCACCGGGTTTTTTATCATTTTCTGGTTTATCATTATCGTCATCGGGACCACCTGATTCATCATCTGATTCCCCGCCGGGTTTATCTCCAGATTTTCCAGATTTGCCTGGTTTACCTGCTTTGCCTTTTTTACCTGGTTCACCGTCCTTACTTGGTTTACCATCTTCACCTGTTTCACCGTTCTTACCTGGCTTACCATCTACACCTGGTTTACCTGGTTTACCGTCCACACCTGGTTTGTCACCGGGTTTTTTATCATTTTCTGGTTTATCATTATCGTCATCGGGACCACCTGATTCATCATCTGATTCCCCGCCGGGTTTATCTCCAGATTTTCCAGATTTGCCTGGTTTACCTGCTTTGCCTTTTTTACCTGGTTCACCGTCCTTACTTGGTTTACCATCTTCACCTGTTTCACCGTTCTTACCTGGTTTACCATCTACACCTGGTTTACCTGGTTTACCGTCCTCACCTGGTTTGTCACCAGGTTTTTTATCACTTTCTGGTTTATCGTTATCGTCATCGGGACCACCTGATTCATCATCTGATTCCCCTTCGGGTTTATTTCCAGATTTTCCAGATTTGCCTGGTTTACCTGCTTTGCCTTTTTTACCTGGTTCACCGTCCTTACTTGGTTTACCATCTTCACCTGTTTCACCGTTCTTACCTGGTTTACCATCTACACCTGGTTTACCTGGTTTACCGTCCACACCTGGTTTGTCACCGGGTTTTTTATCATTTTCTGGTTTATCGTTATCGTCATCGGGACCACCTGATTCATCATCTGATTCCCCGCCGGGTTTATCTTCAGATTTTCCAGATTTGCCGGGTCTACCTGCTTTGCCATTTTTACCTGGTTTACCGCTCTTACCTGGTTTACCATCTTTACCTGGTTCACCGTCCTTATCTGGTTTACCATCTACACCTGGTTTACCTGGTTTACCGTCCACACCTGGTTTGTCACCGGGTTTTTTATCATTTTCTGGTTTATCATTATCGTCATCGGGACCACCTGATTCATCATCTGATTCCCCGCCGGGTTTATCTCCAGATTTTCCAGATTTGCCTGGTTTACCTGCTTTGCCATTTTTACCTGGTTTACCGCTCTTACCTGGTTTACCATCTTTACCTGGTTCACCGTCCTTATCTGGTTTACCATCTACACCTGGTTTACCTGGTTTACCGTCCACACCTGGTTTGTCACCGGGTTTTTTATCATTTTCTGGTTTATCATTATCGTCATCGGGACCACCTGATTCATCATCTGATTCCCCGCCGGGTTTATCTCCAGATTTTCCAGATTTGCCTGGTTTACCTGCTTTGCCTTTTTTACCTGGTTCACCGTCCTTACTTGGTTTACCATCTTCACCTGTTTCACCGTTCTTACCTGGCTTACCATCTACACCTGGTTTACCTGGTTTACCGTCCACACCTGGTTTGTCACCGGGTTTTTTATCATTTTCTGGTTTATCATTATCGTCATCGGGACCACCTGATTCATCATCTGATTCCCCGCCGGGTTTATCTCCAGATTTTCCAGATTTGCCTGGTTTACCTGCTTTGCCTTTTTTACCTGGTTCACCGTCCTTACTTGGTTTACCATCTTCACCTGTTTCACCGTTCTTACCTGGTTTACCATCTACACCTGGTTTACCTGGTTTACCGTCCTCACCTGGTTTGTCACCAGGTTTTTTATCACTTTCTGGTTTATCGTTATCGTCATCGGGACCACCTGATTCATCATCTGATTCCCCTTCGGGTTTATTTCCAGATTTTCCAGATTTGCCTGGTTTACCTGCTTTGCCTTTTTTACCTGGTTCACCGTCCTTACTTGGTTTACCATCTTCACCTGTTTCACCGTTCTTACCTGGTTTACCATCTACACCTGGTTTACCTGGTTTACCTGGTTTACCGTCCACACCTGGTTTGTCACCGGGTTTTTTATCATTTTCTGGTTTATCGTTATCGTCATCGGGACCACCTGATTCATCATCTGATTCCCCGCCGGGTTTATCTTCAGATTTTCCAGATTTGCCGGGTCTACCTGCTTTGCCATTTTTACCTGGTTTACCGCTCTTACCTGGTTTACCATCTTTACCTGGTTCACCGTCATTACCTGGTTTCTCATCGGGCTTTTTACCTATGTCTGGTTTACCTTTATCACCATTAGGATTATATTTGACGTCATCTGATTCCTCGTCTGGATTTTCACCAGTTTCAATTGTATTGTCATCATTTCCGTTGGTATTTTGGCTACCCTTTTTCTTACCTTTACCTGGTTTGCCATTCGGTTTTTTACCACTCGGCTTATCACCTTTAGGTTGGTCAGAATTATCATCATCGTCATCTTCATTCTCGCCAGAATCATCATCATCATCTGAATCCTGATCATCATCATCATTGCCATCATCATCTTTATCTTCATCACCAGGTTTCTTAGGTTTTGTAGATTTCGTTAATTTTCTACTATATTCTTCAGATTCTTCTTCTTCAGTTGTGGTACTTGTACTTTTCTTTCGTTTTGTTTCTTCGTTTACTTCAAAAGTGTATTCATGATCGTTTTCATCGTTTTCGTCTAAAATGTCTTCTTGTTTTACTTGTTTCTTTTCAATGTCATCATCATCACCTCTCTTCAAGCCACCATTGAATGGTTCAATATTAGCGTCATTTATGGTTTTGATAATATTCGGTTTCTCATTTGTAGTATCTGTGAATGGAAAAAACATAGCATTTTGTATGATCATCACGCTTTTTACCCCGAAGGGGTAGACAGAGTTGTGCCACACCACATTCGTCATCTATTTTACGAGCCTAAACTTGCTCCCTCTAAATTATTATTATTATTTATATTTATCCACTGAGATACTGTATAGATTACTAGAATCCACTAATCTATATTTTTAACACTAGAGTGTGTGCCAAAATATCCTCGCACCCAATATCAGCCCAGCTTATAAATCAACATTTTTGTTAACATATCATAAAATCATGACAAGCAGAATGCTCTTTTATTACTGTGAAGCAGCGAGGCTTTAAGTTTTACCATTCTTTGGCTATCATCAATTCTGTATTTTGAATTAGTTTTTTATAAAATAAAGCTGATACATGCACTTTAGTGTTAATATAAAGCATAGATTAAAAATTGTGTACATAAGCAAAGATCATGTTTATGAACAAATTGTACTTTTAAACTCTCGAAAATTAGGTGTGTTACTATGTCATGTGTCAAGTACTAAATATTTGTTATTAAAAGTAGTCATAAGAAAAATTTTAAGTTAAATTGTAATCTCCAACCTTACTTATATAATATGCACAATAAAACAAATCTATCTAAAGTAAAAAAAAAAATATCCGACGCGGGAATCGAACTTGGGACCGGCTGTCGATTTATTATTGATACATACACCTTTAATTCAGTATTAGTTATCCGTCTATCCGTCTACAATATGGTCGAGATATCATTTCATTTGCAAAAAATATTGTATTAATTAGTTATTAATTATTAGGGAGTAATCATACAGACGCGATGGTAGCTGAATGGTTAAGGGACCGGCGTGCAAATCACGCGGTCTGAGTTCGATCCCGACCGTCAGTACCAATGAGGATTCCACTTTGTGGAATTTATATGTACTAGTCAAGTGACTTACCATCTGCTAACGGTGAAGGAAAACATCGTGAGGAAACCCACCAACCTGCACTAGGCTAGCGTCAGTGGATTATGGTTTAAACCCTCTCAGCTCTCTAGATAGAGGAGAGGAGACCCGAGCCTAGCAGTGGGATTTAATGGGTTAGTGATGAACCATACAGACAAGAGAAAAGGAAAATTTGAAACAAACGCTATACAAACCCGTCTGGTCAGCGTGGTAATAGTAGACCACATTCACTCCAAATTCTTTAGAGGAGACCCGTGCCCAGCAGTGGGGTGTTTATGGATTAAAATGAATAAAAAAATATATATATTAAATGTTTGCTTGTGAACTTACCAAAAGGATTTTCTTTGGCAGGAAGAGTGTCGGTGTATTTAATCATCTGTTCCACAATTATCTTGCCGACTGAAAAAACATTTTAAATTAAATACCTACTGAAATATTAAAACTATGTACACATTTAATTACAAACAAAAAAAAAGAAGGACAAATCTTTGTGTGATGAACATGATTGTTTGTTCTGTGTCTGGGTGTAATTTATCTATAATATGTATGTATTTACAAAAAAAAATATTTAAGTAGTATATCATTTGTTTAGTACCCATAACACAAACAAATATAATTGCTTAATTTGGGACTAGATGGCGCTGTGTGAATGTAGTAAAAACAAAAACAAAACCCACTCGTAAGAATTACAACTCGTACAACAGTATAATAAGGTGGTACCGGGTCATTTACAAGTAGATATTTTTGTTTCCCAGGTTGGATTATACATAAGGACACCTAAAAACGGTAAAAGATATTATTATTATTATCATTTATTTGACGTTTAATTAATACATATAAAAACCGTTTTCGCGATGTGGATTTATTTGCAGGTTTCAAAAGCAATTTTAAAAAACAAATAGCGAACAACTTACTAGAACCAAAGATCGTTCAGATGACTTAAATTTTGAAATTTTAAATTTTATATTACATAACTGTATCCACAATACAGCATAATTTCCGTATCTTTACGTACACACCTATAACTTATATTTAATTACATAAAGAAGATACATTTCGAAAAGAAAAGGAAACTATTTTTTCTTCTTTTTTTTAAAGTAAATTCCTGTAAATAGAATATCTGATTGAATTCAGATTCCTGTGTAAAGGTACCCAAAAGTTAATTAATAGGGATGTAATGTAATAAAACGAGTTTTTTGGAACCTGTAAAATTTAAATTTATTTATTTATTTAAAGGTTGTAGGTTGTCGTTGGTTGCAAGTTGCAAGCCACAGTCCACTCGCTGTGGCGGAAATCAGGTGAGGTCTATGTTCAGCATAATTTAGGACTAGATATAATATAATATTCAACCACATTTATACAGCGCCATCTAGTTCCAAGTTAAGCAATTATATTTGCTTGTGTTATGGGTACTAAACAACTGATATACTACTTAAAAACATTTTTTTTAAATACTTTATAAATAAATTACACCCAGACACAGAACAAACCTTTATGCTCATCACACAAAGATTCGTCCTGGGTGGGGTTCGAACCCACGACCTCCGGTTTAGCAGTCAGGGTCACTAACCACTAGACCAACGACGTGAACTATAATAGTTATCCGCATGCGTTTGATTAATATTAATACTTACATTTGGGATGATAACTATTGGCTATGGTGGCGGCCAGGGTGATAGCTGCAATTAAAAAAATAACATTACACACATCAAAATTGATTCAGGTATTTCGTTGTAAGTTTTTTTTTAAATGGCTGGATAGATCTGTATAAAATTTGCACATCCTCGTAGTTAGATTATAGTCAACGTATATGTCGCAGCCAACTGGTTAAATCAGCCATTTAATTAACAGCCTAGCCGTTTTACTAAAGCGGCGTTCAACTAACTTCCTGAGCGATATTTTCCATTCAATTAAACGGCTAGGCAACTGACTTGAATCGACAACCACTTGCTTAGCCTAGTTATTAAAATGTTATTAAATTAATGTAAATGTGTATCTTAATAAATAGATTCGTACCCAAAATAGTAGATTTATAACCAAAATTATAGATCTGTCACCAAACAATGTTTTGGGCGGATCAGTTAGGTTAAAAGTCTGAGGCGAGAGCGAAGCTTAGTTCTTAATTTTCGTGGTTATTTTTTTTAGCCTTGAAATACCTTTTACGGCAATTCGGACATGGATTGGTAATTTTAGAAGGCTAGAGTAAACACTCTTCACTCTGTTAAATGCATGGCCTAAGCATTAGCCAGCCAGTTCATTAAATGTTGCATTTAACGATGCGACTGAATTTCATTTAGGCCGCTAGTTCAACGCCGCCGTTTAGTTAAACGGCTAGGCTGTTAATTGGAAGAAAGAAAGAAAGAAAAGCTTTATTTTCACACGAGACAAGTACAGAAGAAAAAATAATAATAATAAACATTTAGCAGTGCATTATTATGTCTCTGTGCTAAAAAAAGGGTTTCCAGCTCAGCTTGTGTCAGACTACTATAAAGCAGTCTAACGCTGGTATGCTGCTGTAGCATGGTAAGTGACTAGTTGGCTTCAAAGTCAAAGTTAAATCTTTTTATTTCATTTGGATCACATACATGATACTAATGAACGTCATACAAAGCCAGAAAAAGTGTCAGTAAATTTGCCTACGGCCAGTTCACTGACACGGTTGAGCTCTGAGAAGAACTTGGCAAGAAACTCAGGACACTCTTTTCAATCGCCATAGTTGTTACAATTTTAATTGGTTACAGTTTGAAATATCACAGAAAGTACAGAACCAAAACACCATACTAATTCAAATTCAATAAAATTTGGATATGAGAAAATAATAATAGTAATTGAGCAATCAAACTTTAATTTGTTTTTGTCAAGAAGTATGGTATGTGGGATCATCACTTGGTACATATATTCAACGCTGACGTGGTCACAAGTGAAATATAGTAAAAAAATGCTTACTTTGAACGATATAGTTGGTAATGTCTTTTTTGGTCAATTTATCGTCGCCACCTGAAAAAAAAAAACAAATTTAGAATTAGCACATAACATATAATCCGTGTAGGATTAAGAATACATAATGTCACTACCCCATCTCAACCCGTGGGTGTCGTAAAAGGCGACTAAGGTAACCTTATGCAGACAAGAGCACTGCGAGAAATGGAAAATTCGAAACAAATCCTATACCAACCCGTCTGGCCAGCGTGGTATAGTAGGCTAAATTCCCTCCACATTTTTGAGAGGAAACCCGTGCCCAGCAGTGGGACGCTTATAATTTGTATAAATGATGATAATGATGTTGATTATATTAAAAAAATATATCAAAAAAATTATTAATAACAATATTTTTTTATAATAATAATATTCTATTTTGTAGTAATATTAAATTATTGATATCTATACTAATAAACAATAACAAAAAATAATGTATTATTGTATAATATAATTTTGCCTTCAAAAACTTAATCAGATTGTAACTTGGACAACAAAACTTAGGAGTATGAAGCAAACACTTATTGTATGGTTAAATGAAATACCTACTCTTTTCTGCTGTTAACTTTTAACTACTACCCGCACTGGCTTAATGTTTTATTTTATATTAAATTTTGTTATTTTCTTTGGCATGACTTCTCTCAAAAACCGCCGTACATTGACAGACGTACTGTTTCTCCATAAAATCCTAAACCACAAGATCACATGTCCTGACCTCCTATCTTCCATTAAACTTAATGTATCCTACCGATACCCCAGACAGGCCATCACAAGAACCTTCTTCTCGCCCACTGCTAGAACTAATCTTGGTCATCATTACCCTCTAGCTCTAGAATTTGCAATACCTAAAATTGTTTTAACGCGAAGTTTGACTTAGATATATTTAATACGCCAGAAAATAAATTCAGAAACAGCTTGCTGAAACTGCTCAATTGTTAAGATTAATTAATTTTTATTACTTTTATATATTTTATTTCATATTTTAATTAAGTTTAAGTTACTTTCAATGTTACCTATACATATAATACGAATGATGTGTATGCTTTTAATTGGCAAACATATATACCAACTTTGTATAAATTAAGTGCTTAAATTTGTAAGTCAAAGTGAAATCTTTTTATTTCATTTGGATTACATACATGATACTTATGAACGTCATAAAAAGCCAGAAAAGGTGTCAGTAAATTTGCCTACAGCCAGTTCACTGACAAGGTTCAGCTCTGAGAAGAACTTGGCAAGAAACTCAGGTCACTCTTTTTAATCGCCATAGTTGTTACAATTTTAATTGGTTGAAATATCAAAGAAAGTACAGAATCAAAACACCATACTAAATCAAATTCAATAAAATTTGGATATGAGAAAATAATAATAGTAATAATGAGCAATCAATCTTTAATTTGTTTTCGTCAAGAAGTATGGTATGTGGGATCATCACTTGGTAAGTACCAACTATGTATTAGAAAACGGTAAAAACATATTGTGAACACATTGTTTCGCAATATAAGCTTAAAAAAAAGGAATTGAATTATTTAGGAGCGCTAAAGCACAGCATACGACGACTGACCAGTCACCCCAAGTAGCGCCCGTTCACGGGCATGACGCAGAGGCCAGCCATCATTCTCTTCAACCATATTTTGTGATCGTGAGAAGCCGTGCATTATACTTTACATTACCGCACTAGTGCATAATGAGATACATTACGACACTGAAATTGGTGAAATAAGAGACCCTTTACGAGCAAATATGTTATAAATAATATCAGATACTTACGGATCAATCCATCGAGCAATTTCTTGATACTGTTGACAACGAGCTTTTTGGAACCTGTAAAATTTAAATTTATTTATTTATTTAAAGGTTGTAGGTTGTCGTTGGTTGCAAGTTGCAAGCCACAGTCCACTCGCTGTGGCGAAAATCAGGTGTATGTATTAAATAAAAATTACCTTTAAGTGAGTCGATGTCTGTCTTAGCGTATTTCTTAATGAGTTTTGGTAGTTGTTTTGTAGACTTCTCAATGCCTAAGCCTGCGACTAACTGTGGTAAGGTTTTGCGGTCTCCCTTCTTATGTCTCCAGCCATACATCCCAATGTGGGGATAATCTGGCTCAGTTATAGATGTTGATCCTGGAATATGAACATTTTTTATTAATTTTGCCTTTTTTTATTTAAAACAAAGTGTGTGTGTGTGTGTGTATTTGTGTGTGTGTGTGTGTATGTGTGTGTGTGTTGTCAAGGATAGATGTTGCAGTAATCGTTAGCAATGTTATAAAGCAGAGCTGAGAGCTGAGCTGAGAGCAGTGTTCTGCTAACGCACTTCTGTAAGTTTCAGCTTGACAGGCGAACGTGAACGTAGCTTTTTTATCTGTTGAATGTTATACTCCAGACAGAGATGTTTTCTGCAGATTATTTCAATCGCAAGGAGCTATCTGACAGTATTCAAATTCAAATATTTTATTGCTCACCATATGTATTACTAATATGTTTTTCAGAAGAGATGGTGGCTGAATGGATAAGGGACCGGCGTGCAACTCACGCGGTCTGAGTTCAATCCCGACCAGGAGTACCAATGTGGATTTCACTTTGTGGAATTTATATGTACTAGTCAAGTGACTTACCATCTGCTAACAGTGAAGGAAAACATCGTGAGGAAACCCACATACCCTAGAAGAAATTCTATGAGTATGTCTGATTCACCAACCCGCACTAGGCCAGCGTGAGTGGATTACGGCCTAAACCCTCTCAGCTCTCTAGTTACAGGAGAGGAGACCCGAGCCCAGCAGTGGGACTTAATGCGTTGCTGATGATGATTATATGTTTTACATATTGTTTCATACATACATACGTAAAGACTAGATATGGAACCTGTCGGGCACGGCAAAAATGGAATGAAGAATTCTTTTTTTTTAATTCTTACATTTTTTTATTCAAAATGTCTTAATTGATAAACTCAAGTTATTAAATTTAATTATTTGGTTTATATTTTGCTAGAATGAATGAATTATATTAATATTATTATATAATTAATAGATTTATAAGAATTAGAATTTATTTATTTTTACCCACGACGGAACGGAGACGGTATATGCGTTTGGGGTGAGAGGCTGTGTGTTTGTATGTCCCCACATAATGCCATAATGTGATTTCATATGTTCTTTTAGGTTAGTAAGTAGTTTATAGTCATTCAAATACAAAACTTACCATGCTTGTCTGAAAGTCTGCCAAATTTACCATCAACAGGTATTGTTTTAGCGTAAACGTGGTTCACTGTAAACAAAAAAGTATTTATTAGCAATTAAGGTCGAAAATGTGGCTAGTGTATGTGTGTGTGGGTAACGCGGTAATATGGCTATTCTTTTAGGTTCGTGGTGATCTTAATCAGATATTTTATTTATAGGAATTTCCTGTAAATAGAGTATCTGGTTCTTTTTTTTTAATAGGTTAGCTGTGTATATTTTTAAGTTATGTGTAAATATTTTATTAACGATTAACAAATGTATACATTTGGGTATATCTCATAGTATACAACTATAATCTTGAGGTCTAAAATATATTTGTTTTTAGCATTATGAATTAAAGTATCAAAAATATAGAAAAAAAAGGCTTTAGGCACATGAATTTAAAACCCACTTTCCTATAACGCTTTTTTTTTGTTTATACAAGACTCGAAAAAAATATCTATGAGTCACAAATATATTTGTCTCGTGTGAGAATCGAACCCACGTCTCTCGACTCCACACGATCATGTTAGTGGTAATCTTAACCGCTATGCCATGGTGACAGTCGGAAGTTTTATTTAGTCTAAACACCTGTTTCACCATTGGCAAATAAGTACTAGATAGCCAATATTTTTTTAAAGTAAAGTAAAGTAAAATTTATTCAAGTAATAAGGTATGTATAAATAAACAGAACTCTTAAAAATAATTTTAATATGAAACTTACTTGACAAATTTTTGACGGTTTTCATATAAAATCTGTCAAAAAAAGTCTCAAGTAGTTGATTACACTTATTTGAAGGGGGTAAACTTAATAAAAATAAATGAATATTTACCTTTTCTCAAAATTTCACCAACTGAAAAACAATTGTGTCATATTAGTATTGGTATAACACAGTTTCAAATAGTCATAATATAAACGTTATATTGGAAGACGCGCGGGTGCTCCCATCGTTCTAATATGGCTACTGCTCAGCTCGTTTTGGCCGTAGCGTGATGTTCTATATCTTATAACCTTCCTCGATAAATGAGGTATCCAACACTAAAACAATTTTTCAAATCGAACCAGGAGTTCCTGAGATGATGAACCAAATAAACAAACTGTATGTAATTACTATGGTGAGAGTTAACAAAATGAAGGGCGAATGTCAGACTAAAAACATGTTTAAAAATAAAGTAAAGCACACATTATTGCAAGAATTTGATAATAACATTGTTACTTAATAGAATATTTTGTTTTTTTATACAACGCCCACACTAGGTAACAAGCCCTGTGTCGCAGGGAGCTTTACAAACATGAAACTAACGGACACAAAGTTCACCCAGACTAGAAACAAATATCTATGAATCACACAAATATTTGTCTCGTGTGGGAATCGAACCCACGTCACCCAACACGGCGATGTAGTGGCGAGGCGACCACTTTAACCACTGCGCCACGGTGACAGTCAAAAAATTATAATTAAATTCATCAATTTATTTTTGTAAGGTTAATAGTTAGGTGTACAAATTAATAAATGTTACTAGTAATTAAGTGAGTGCACATTTCGCCAACAAACTGTTATGCAGTTTGGCGATATATATAAGTTGTTATACCCATTGTATACCTAATTATGAAATAAACTAAAAAAAAAACTCTCTAGCTTTATAATATTCGTATAGAGTATATAAACTAAAGTTTAGTAACTATAGTACCTTTTGAATGCTATTGTTTCGAATTAAAAAAATATTTTAGTGTTAGATGGCCCATTTATCAAGGAAGTCTATGAAGCCTATAGCCTTCCTTGTTGTGTTATATAGCCTATAGTATACGCCATATAACATCAGGCTACAACAATAATCGACGGAAGCGAAGCCACGGGCAATCGGTAGTTTAATAAAAAAAAAACTTGAAACTTACGTCCAGGAACCCAGCTTTCGATGACGTATGAGACTCCCACGTTAACTGGAAAAATAAAAAAAATGGTTAGTACACAGAATCCATGGTGGCTGAATGGATAAGAGACCGGCGTGCTATACACGCGTTCCGAGTTCGATCCTGACCGGCAGTTCCAATGTGGATAACACTTTGTGGAATTTATATGTACTAGTCAAGTGACTTACCATCTGCTAACGGTGAAGGAAAACATCGTGAGGAAACACACATACACTAGAAGTAATTCTATGAGTATGTCTGATCCACCAACCCGCACTAGGCTAGCGTGACTGGATTATGATCTAAGCACTCTCAGCTCTCTAGATACAGGAAATGAGACCCGAGCCCAGCAGTGGGGCATTAATGGGTTGCTTATGATAATGGAGATAATGGAGTTGAAGAAGCCAAAGATGTATGTCAGAATCGTAACAAATGGAAGGAAGTCGTCTCTGCCTACCCCACTGTTGGGAAAGAGGCGTGATCTATATGTATGTATTATGATAATGATGAACACAGTGACATATATTCACTGTCTTACAGAAAACCTCAGCCATAATAACATTGTGCGATGCAACGATATATCGAATTTTCGATAATATCGATCTTGAAATATCGATATAAATATCGATATATTAGCATTGCCGATATGATATTATCATATCGGAAAAACATTAAATATCGATAATTTAAATAGTTGCTACATCGGTGCCAGCAGAACGACTGTTCTCGAAGGCAGGAGCTACTGTTACGGCAAGTAGGAATCGGCTGCTAGGAAAAAGACTTTCTAAACTGTTGTTTTTAGGTTCTATTGACAAAAGTTATTGGGAAGTATGAAAATATAGAACTTCTAATTTTGATTATTTAATAATAAATCTTTTATATGACTTAATTCGTCTTAATTTATTCAAATTCATTATATAGAATATCACCTTAAGACGATATTATCGATTATCGATAATATCACGATGAAACTGTCTATATTATTGATTATCGATATTTTCAAGGCCTTTTCAACTATTTGCAACCCTAATTGTGTTCTGTTCCTGCTGTGTCAGCTGTGTGTAGTGGAGTACAGAGCTCACTGGGGAGGAAAGCGGTTTTGAACTGTCGACAATGCGCTCGTGATGCCGCTGGTGTTGCAGGCGCCCATATGGTATGGTAACCGTTTACCGTTGGTGTAAAAAATTAAAATAATAATAATAATATGTATTATTATTATATTCACCGCTGGAGGAGGCAAGCAGACGACGTTGTTCCCGTATGCCAGATATCACCATTCCACCGAACACCCAAACCCATAGCCGAACTTTATTTGACTCCATAACATCATACAATAGCTTTACACTTACCAGTGACAAATCATAGCTGTACTACAATAGTGCAACTGTGATATGGCAGCGGTAAGTGTCTCATCTCATTCTAAATTAAAATTCTTTAAGGGCCTCTGCGTGTTGGACCTGTGTCCCCGCGTAAGCCTTCCGAAAGGACCGGGTATACTTCTCACCTTAGAGAGAAGTATAGCCGTGAAAAAAGAGACATACTTAATACGTATTTATTGATTTGATTCAATTAGATAGGTACTTACTGCCGTAAATCGTATGAGTTATATCTGCGGGAAGCCGGGGGCGAGCTGTAAAAAAAATCCATGTATTTATATAAATCTATACAAATAAATAAATTTGGAGTGTCTGTTTGTAATATTAAAATAACCGGTTTTTGCTACATGCATATGAATGTATATAGGTACGGTATATAAACCAAAATAACATTTTTTTGTTCCCGATAATCTCTGCAACGGCTGAACTGATTTTGACGGGACTTTCACTGGTAGATAGCTGATGAAATAAGAAGTTACTTAAAGTTTACGCGAACGAAATTAGTTATTTATTACATAAATATTGAAAAGTGTAGATTTACGGCTCATAACATGGAGAGAGTTTCTCAATTAATAATATTTATACAAAAAATATTTTTAAGTTTTGACATACCTAACATTTTGTAATTCTAATTTCTAATTTAATAATATTTTGACATAATTTATTATATATATTTTTTTTTTTATTTATCAAAACACAAGTAAGAAAAAACCATTAAGGTTTGTCAATGTGCTACGAATCGGAGCAAACAGAACAGATTATAAATTAGGTAGATAATAATTATACCTATGTATACAGAATTGTTTCTTAATATACTAGGACACAACATAAAAAATACAAAACAAAAACTATCAAATAATTACTATGCGGCTGAAGGCACACAATAATAATAAAAGCCTTTGCTGTCAAGTAATTGTTTTCTAAATAATATACAAAAAAGAGAATAAAAAAAAAGAAAAAAAAAAAATAAGCATTGCCATACAACGTGGCAATGCTGCCAGCCTGCTGGGCACTTTTCCGGTAGACAGTGGCAGCGATGCGGAAGTATTTTATGATGCCATTTTTTAATTATTTCACCACTTTTTAATATTTTGTTTTTTTTATTGTGTTAGGTTGTAAATATTGTTTATTTTTCTTTTTAATTTAAGTTAGTTGATTACCTTAGTTTAATATAGTTTATATCGTTGTAAATAATTATATATATTATTTGAAACGTTGGTAAATAAAAATAATAATTTGAGAAAAAAAAAAACAACCTTTAGACGCCAGGTAAATACATTTCCAAAATAATAATTGTTTCCATGTTATCTTTTATACTTTTTTTAAGGCTGTTTTAATTTTGCGAGTATAATGATAATTAATGAATTCTTCAAAATAAATTTTCTTTTTAATTAATATAATTGTGTACGCCAACCGGCATATTATTGGAGATCGCTAATGTAACTGTGCTTGTACCCAATTTCACAAAATAAATTATTTGTTTTCATTTGAAAAATCTACTGACAATTTTTTATTGAAATACCTAATAAGCGGGCGGAAATTACTAATAAATAATTATTAACTTACGAGTGTGACCAACTTTCCAGAAAACGGCGAATGGCAACAGATCTGTAAACAAAAAATAATTAGTAAAAAAAAAAAAAGTAAAAAAAAATATTTCTTTCACCCATCTCAACCCGTGGGGGTCGTAAAAGGTGACTTAGGCAGTACCTCATGTAACAAGAGCACTGCGAGAAAAGGAAAATTTGATATACCAACTCGTCAAGCCAGCGTGGTATAGTAGGCTAAACTCCCTCCACATTCTTTGGAGGAGATCCATGCCCAGCAGTGGGACGTTTATAGGTTTAAATGATTAAAAATCTTTTGCCGTTGTAAGCTACATTATCACTGAGTAATATTGACTAAAAACACCACGCTACGGTCAATAGGAGCTAAGCAGTGGCCAAATAAAGAACGACGGGAGCGAAACCTCATTGCAATCTTTTTTTTTGTGTGTTTTTGTGTGCTCAGTTCTGCCGTGCTAAACAAGAACGTCGTAATTGCATTTCACAAGTCTTTGGAAAATGATTCTAAGATTGATGTATTTAGACACATTTTTCTCTAAACTTAAGCACGCAGTTGAACTGTTTTTAATTGGTAAGGCAGAGTTTCTGTGTGATGTTGTTTTACTTCCAGTAAATCTGTTTTTCTTTCTTTTTATTTCTAGTCTAGAATATACGAACAACCCACACTATAGTTTTTGACTGGCCTGTTGGTCTAGTGGTTAGTGACCCTGACTGCTAAGCCGGAGGACGTGGGTTCGATCCCCACCCAGGACAAATCTTGTGTGAAGAGCATAAAGGTTTGTTCTGGGTCTGGATGTAATTTATCTATAATATGTATGTATTTACAAATAATAAAAAAACTGTATTTAAGTAGTATATCAGTTGTTTAGTACCCATAACACAAGCAAATATAATTGCTTACTGTGGGACTAGATGGCGCTGTGTGAATGTAGTACAATATTATTATATTCCCTTTATTTACATTAAATTCTCCCATTCTTACATTTTTAAATATAAATATAAAAAAAAGATACATTTAAAAATATAAATATTATATTATTATTATAATAATATAATATATTATATTATTATTATATTATATTATTATTATAGTCTTCAGTAGAAGTTAAAGACAGGAAATTAAAAATAATGCCTTTTACGTTTGACTACAGTACTCAGAGACGTTATTTAAGTTTATTTAGTAAAAACGTGTAATACTTAAGTATATAGGTACGCCTAAAGACGATTATTCAATGAAAACATTGTGTTAATTTTTTAGAAAAAACAATACAGCGAAAAATAAATAGCGCGCGGATTAATTTTTACTAACTTGTCACAAATTGTCGATGCGCTTTCATCAGCGCATTTTTTTTTAAGGCAAAGGCACAAAAACATCCAGTATTAAGTACTAATAAAGCAAATTAATATATTTGTGTTTTATTACAGATAAATGGTTGTAATTTATGGTCTAAATTAATTAAGTTAAAGAAGTAAATGTTTATTTTATTTATATAATATAGTCTGGCCATCCGTTCTTTGCACAAGAAAAGAGCGGTAAATTCAAAAAAACAAGGGGTGACAACACCGACTATAGACTGAAAAAATGCGTTTGATACTATTATCTCAACTTAAGTAAATATCAACTTTCTAACTACGCCTTTGATAGCTTTCGGCATTATTTTTCAATAATTTCAAAAGAATATTGATTGAAAAACACTAAAAAGTCAGTGACATGACAGTTCAAAAATATTGCCATGTATAGATTTTAAAAAACAGTCCAGTGCAGAGAACCGGTAGCCAGACTCTAATTATTTTATCTCCCAAAGTTAATTTTATTCATAAAATGTTGACCACTTTTCTGACATAAAAACTCTTTGCTAAGATTTAAAAAAGTACCGTTCGTTTTAGACGGAGCATCTTGATTACTAGTCTGTGATCGTGAGAAGCCGTGCATTTTACTTTACATTACCGCACTAGTGCGTAATGTATCTCATATACATTACGACACTGAAATTGGTGAAATAAGAGACCCTTTACGAGCAAATATGTTATAAAATATATAATTGAATTACCTGAAGTGCCATCAGCAAGTAACGAGAAAGCAGGTAAGCTCTGCTTAGCTGTCTGTAAAAATAAAGAACATTAATCTATACAAATAAATAAAATTGGTGTGTCTGTTTGTAATAATAAAATAACCGCTTTTTACTACATGCATTTGAATGTGTATACGGTACATATACCAAAATATTTTTTTTTTCAATTTTTGTCTGTCTGTCTGTTTGTTCCAGCTAATCTTTTGAACGGCTGGATCGATTTCGACGGGACGTTCACTAGCGGTTAGCTAATGTCACAAGGAATTTAGGCTACTTCGGTTTTGAAAAAATTCCAGGGTTCCATAAAAAAAACATGAATTTGGGATAAGTTGTCCACGCGAACGAAGTCGCGGGCATAGCTAATTAAATATAAGTGAAAAGAGAGCGCCAGCAGGTCTCCAAGCCGGTCGGTGTGAACGGACCCATAAAGGGTAGGCAATACAACTGTCTGGTTTTACAGGCGTCTATAGGCTATGGTTACAGTTTCCTACCAAACAGGTCATAAATAAAAAACTTAAGAGGGTTTATACACAGGAATGGCAACTTCGCAATTTAGTGTCATATTTCTTGGTTATCGATTTTTTTTTAATGTTTTCAATACACTTTTAAGAATTACGTGAACGTGTATTAGATGTAAGTATCCGTAATGCTTACAGTTATTTTACTATGAAGATAACGCCTTGCAAGTTCCAATTTCAATATAAATAGAACTGTAAACGCAATGATATTTCTTCTTAATTCTTTATTGTACACAAAAAAATACAAAATAACACAACACAGAGAGAAAAGACATGTACATAGGCGAGCTTAACTCAAATTTGAGTTTTCTTCCAGCAAACCCCAAAGTGAAGAGGAAAGAAAATATAGCGAGAGAGCAAAAGAAGTGTACAACGAAGTAAAGGTGAAAGGAAAACAAGAACAGCATAGATTTGGTATACCATAATGTATACCGTCGAAATAAGTACATTCGAATAAAAATATTGAATAAATATCTATCAATAAATAAATATATCTAGATACATACATACACATGTATATATAAAGTAATATAAATAAATAGATAGAAATAAATACATACACTACATATTAACCACAGAGAGGAAATATTGTTTTGTTCTGCTCTTAAATACATTTAGAGAAGGGCTATCACGTACGCTGTGCGGAAGCGAATTCCATAATCTCACCGCATGAACAGTAAAAGAACTGTTATAGCGGCTAGAACAATGTGGAGGAGTACGAAGTAGAAGAGAAGTGGAAAGGCGACAAGGTTTACCACGCGGAACGGGATACTCAAAGCGATCACGTAAGTAAGAAGGAGTATTAGGGTTAGTCAAGATACAGTAAAGAAGAGAGAGGATATGTGAGTCTCGACAGCTTACAGCGGAATTCTGATACATGATCATATTTACGCAAACCATAAACGAAGCGGATACCCAAATTCTGCAGTCGTTCAAGTTTATTAAGGTTTTCCTCCTTAGCATCAAGGAAACAGACATCAGCATAGTCAAGAATTGGAAGTAGAAGGGACTGTGCAAGAGTAACTTTAGTTTGAAAAGGTAAGAATTTCTGAATACGCTTGAGAGACTGCAAAGAGCCGTACACTTTCCTACTTACGTCCGCAATGTATTTATTTATTTATTTACACTTTACATACACAGAAATGTACAAAGGCGGACTTAATGCCAGAGGCTTTCTCTACCAGTCAACCTATAGGGTGATGCAGAGAAGGGTCGAAGTAGGTGCATAAAAACAAAGAGATTATGATAAATTAAATTAATTACAATTAAACACATAAATATAAATATATGTATTATATAAATAAACACAAATACACAAATAATATACATATACATATAAAGATACAATATACATATATATAAATACATATATATAAAATAATATACATACTATTGTTGTGATGATTCAGCAATATTTTTTAGTAGTAGATCATGATCATCATCACTCGCCTCTTAAACACGTCACGGCTAGTAGACTTTCTGATCTCAAGAGGGAGGGCATTCCACAGAAGTATAGATTGTACGAAAAAGGAGGAATGAATGAAATCAGTAGAGTGAGTAGGACAGACTAGAAGAAGATTGTTGGAGGAACGTAGTTCACGTTCATGGACAGTGCACAGGTATTGGAACTGGGAGGCTAAATAATTGGGAGTGTTAGGACACATAAGAATAGAATAGAGAGGAGTGAGGGCGCGTGAACTGCGACGCTGACGAATAGGTAACCAATTGAGTTGGGAGCGAAAAGCAGACACATGGTCATACTTACGAAGATTGAAAATGAATCGAATGCAGTTATTGAGAAGTCGGTCAAGTTTATTAAGGAGATCTGCATTCAGGTCAAAATAGCACACATCACCATAGTCGATTATTGGTATGATCAAAGCCTGCACAAGCATCGTTTTAGTCTGAACAGGAAGGAAGTATCTAAGCCGATACAGAGCACGCAGGGATCCTGTGACTTTCTGGCTGACGTGGGTCACTTGAGCCTGCCAACTTAAGGTGGAATCAAGAAATAGGCCTAGATCCTTCACATGAGAGCTAAGGTTGGTGACATTGCCATCGTAAGAGATATTATCCCAAGACAAGGTACTATCCAAATGAACCCCTAGATTTTTAACGTTTTTTGTGAGAACTATCGGAAGCCCATTCAAAACTATGTTTGGTAGCGACTGTTGAGGTATACAACTAAGCATATATCTGCCACCAATAAGAATAGCCTGAGTTTTTAGAGGATTAACAATAAGCCCGAAAGAACGAGCCCATTCGCTAATATTTTCAAGATCGATGATTGATTGATGGCAGGTGGCATTTTACACACTTTTCACCTAATAAAAATGGAAATCCACGAAATATGACACAAAATATCGTCGTTGCCATTCTTCTGTATGAACCCTCTTAACCCACACGAATACAAACAACGATACATACCAATTTCCTAGGCTTCTCAGGTTTCTTTTTGCCGCTATCATCATCATCACCAGGTTTGCCCGTCTTAGGCTTTTTGCCTTTTTTAGGATTTTTACTGTCTGGACTATCATCATCATCATTATCATCTGTATCACCTGGCTTCTTGCCCTTCTTAGACTTGCCCGGTTTATCATCATCATCACTATCATCGCCAAGTTTACCCTTCTTTGATTTAGGTTTTACAACAACTTGTCTTTTTGTATTATCATTATCATCATCACTATCATCACCATCATAAACATCATCATCATCATCATAATAATCATTATTATCACCACCATCATTATCATCATCGTTTTCGTCACCAGGCTTACCAGACTTCTTGGGTTTCTTTGTCTTTTTCGGCTTTTTACCATCTTTACCTGGACTATCGTCCTCATAACCTGTATCACCATCAACACCACCATCAGGAACTTCGTCTTTCTCTTTCTTTATCTCATCCTCTACATCGCTGTCTTCTTCAAATTGTTCATCATCACCTATAATATCGTTGTTAACGACCTTTTCTTTTTCTAAATCTTTGTTTTTACCCTTCCTCAATGCACCATTCCAGTCACTTGGAGTAGCAGACCCAATTGTCTGGATGATCGTGGTTTTTAGTTTTTCAATGTCTGTAAAAAGTGATTACATATTATCTTCTTATCGAGTATATCATAGCGATGGTGGCTGAATGGAAAAGTGACCGACCGACGTGCAAATCACGCGGTCCGAGTTCGATCCCGACCGGCAGAACCAATGTGGATTCTACTTTATGGAATTTCTATGTACTAGTCAAGTGACTTACCATCTGCTAACGGTGAAGGAAAACATCGTGAGGAAACCCACATACCCAAGAAGAAATTCTATGAGTATGTCTGATCCACCAACCCGTACTAGGCCAGCGTGAGTGGATATGGCCTAAAAACCATCTCAGCTCTCTAGTTAGAGGAGACGAGACAGGCCTAGCAGTGGGACTTGAGACTATGATATAAAAATATTGTTTACCTATATTGACACATTGCAAGTGGAAGTTGTGTCGTATCAAGAAGTGAAAAAATAGCAGAAAATAGAGAAGAATTGCGGTCGCTTCACCGACAAGAGCAACGCTCTTTAATAAGAGAAAGAGAGAGAGATATATAGACAAACTTTGTGTCAAAGAGCAACAAAAATGTAGTTACCATTACTTAAACTTAATAGTACAGTTAGCTGCATAAATATGTGCATGGTGTAAAATTACTTAAACTTAAAGGTACAGTCGAGTTCATTAATATATTGGCACCATCATTAAATATTTTTGTGGAAAAGAGTGACTGCAACTAATTGCATAATGTACAGCATATTTTATTGAACCATTCACATGAGGACATATATTTGATCCATAGGTTCTATAGTATTTATTGAGCTTTTCAACGCTCACAATATTTTGAATCCTTGATGATGCCAATATATTAATGAACTCGACTGTACAGTCAGCTACATAAATGCTTGGACAGTTAAAAAACAAAATGTCATGAAGCGAGATTTGATTCCAACTAGAGTCACTTCGAAGTTTTCTTTAGATATGTATCTATTTAGTACTTATTTATTGATCGCTGCGAGTAGACGGTGCGGCACAAGGCGTTAGGGGGCCATTGATACACTTCAATCAAAGTGTCCAAGTTTTCAAAATTTAATAAAGTTTTTAAATAATATAATATAATATAAAAACTATCGGAATCGATTCTGCTACTGAATCTGAACAAACTACTTTCAAGTTTCGCATTAAGTAGGAATAAAGGTGTATCGACTAAACTTACCAAGTGACTTATCCTTTTTGCCGACTGGAGCAAGGAAAGTGAGGATTTGTTCAATAACAAGTTTTCCCACTGAAAAAGAAAACAATATTATAAAATCTACATGTATTACTTGATTGGCCTGTTGGTCTAGTGGTTAGTGACTCTGACTGCTAATCCGGAGGTCGTGGGTTCGATCCCCACCCAGGACAAATCTTTGTGTGATGAGCATAAAGGTTTGTTTTGTTCTGTGTCTGGGTGTAATTTATCTATAATATGTATGTATTTACAAAAAAAAATGTATATAAGTAGTATAACAGTTGTTTAATACCCATAACACAAGCAAAAATAATTGCTTAATATGGGACTAGATGGCGCTGTGTGAATGCGTGAAAATATTAAACTTTATTATACTCACAGTCCTTATGATAGCTGTTGGCGATGGTTCCGATTACTTCGAACACTGAAAACAAAAACATAATATTACATTAGGATTAATCGTTATGCCATTTTCTCTAAGGAGGTAGACAGAGGTGTATCAGACTCACACTCGTCGATAGCAGACCGGACCAATCACAGGCCTGCAATATGGCGCGATTGACTTAGTAAGCCAATCACAGTTGTCGAATGAGACCATCGGCTTAACATTGTGTTACGATTAACATAATCGTAATACATACCTGCTGGCTTGATGGGTGGGTATAGGGTTTTCAAATGTTCCTTTTCTAGCAGTGCACTACACCCACGGGTTGAAATGGGATAGTGAATTATGTATTAATAATTCGTCACTACACGGAGTGACCGAAGCAGTTATACAAAATAAATTGTTTATATCATTGGATAAAAACATTTTTGGTGCTTACCTTTGGTGAATACGTTAGGTAGGTCCTTTTTGGTAGGAGGATTCTTGTCACCTAGTAAAAGAAATCATCATCAATCATAGGTAGATGGTGCTACTAAAAGTATCACGAACTTCTACAAGATGGCGCTGTTATACAGTTTTATGTTCAACTGAACTTCGTGAAATTTATTTCATGTGACATCATCCGGAACACTAAAGTGCGGTCTATGAATCTGGGTCCAAGTTTAACTTACTGTCTTGTGGTTACAAGACAGAAGATTAGATTACAATTGGTTGTTGGTTAATAACAAATTCTATAAGAAGAGATGGAGAGGATATAAAGAAGCCAATTTGAGGTTTGAAGGATATACTTACCACGGAAGAGCAAATCGATAATCTGTTGAATTGCATTTACGATAAGTTTGGGTGACCCTGTAAAAAAAAACAATAAATAAATGAAACAATCAAATTGATATTTAAGCTTTCACTAAATAAAATGAAATTTATTGATTTCAAACTCAAACTCAAACTCAAATCTTTATTTGCTGAACATTATGTAGTTTTAACAAATACATTGCTGGCTGTTGTTCCAATGTTTTAGATCATGATGTTCTACCATATAAGGCATGCAAATTAATTTATATAAAATTCAGCACACATTAATATAGTAATAATTAAAATTAAATTCATGCGACTGATTTGCAGAAATATGGTTAGACTGGCCTGTTGGTCTAGTGGTTGGTGACCCTGACTGCTAAGCCGGAGGTCGTGGGCTCGATCCCCACCCAGGACAAATCTTTGTGTGATGAGCATAAAGGTTTGTTCTGTGTCTGGGTGTAATTTATCTATAATTTGTATGTATTTACAAAAAAAAATGTATTTAAGTAGTAGGTATATCAGTTCTTTAGTACCCATAACACAAGCAAAATATAATTGGTTACTTTGGGACTAGATGGCGCTGTGTGAATGTGGTAGAATATTATTATTAACAAACTAATTAACATAGGCTATATAACATCACACTACAGCTAATAGGAGTTGAGCAGTGGCCAAATAAAGAACGTCTAGTCAGAAATGTTGTTTTTTCTTTCTTACCTTTAAGTGAGCCAACGTCAGTCTTGAAGGAAGTCTTAACGATTTTCTTGATATCTTCGCGGCTGTTGGTCAAGCCGTAACTCTTAATGAGTTGTGGCAGAGTGGTGCCAGAACTGATTGGCTTCCAGCCCCACTGTTTACCATAAGTCTGGTCACAGATTGAACCTGGAAAATTAAGATATTGTAAGAAGTATTTCCGTCATATCTTAAAAATTACACAAAACTAACTAAGTAATCTATTTAAAAAAAATTACATGAAATTCCTATAAATAGAATATCTGACTGAGATCAGATTCCTGAGGAAACGTACCCAAAAGGCTAGCCACATTACCACGTTGGATAGCAAGGCTAATGCGTTGCCCCAGGTAGAGGCCAGCCCTTGGGTCATGTGATACCTCAGAAACACACTTAGAAATTTCACGATAAAATTTGTGAGCGTTTGATTTAACCCTAAGTCGCCTTTTACGACATGCACAGGTTGAGATGGGGTAGTGACATTATGTATTCTTAATCCGTCACTATACGGACAAAAAAAAGAGTTTACTAAATGAAAAATTAGATTTAAGTTGTTTTGCGATAAATTAAAATTTGCCAAATAAAAATTTGCGAAAAATATTTTGCGAAATTATATTTAACGAAAAGTAGTTGGGCCATACATAAGTAATTCTTAGCAGCAATACAAATTGTATTTACTTAGTAATTATTTTTTGAGATAAAAGTCGATTAATTTTCTTTTTTCTTACGGAATTTTAATGTCAAAAAGGTGGCCGGTAATTATCGGTAAATACTTACCGCGGTTGCCAGATAGAGTGCCAATTTTAGCTCCGCAGCCAACGAATTTGATGATAACCAGGACCACTGCAAACGAAAACAGTCATTATTGCAACTGATTTAAGTTTCAAAATTCAATAAAATTTAATAACGAATATAAGATGTTTTACCTTTGAAGTAGATATCGCCAACTGCAAAGAAAAATGGACCGTATTAGTATGTTTTTAGAAGCCCTATTTATATAACGACTTGTTGTGTTGAATGTTTAGTCCAAATCCAAAAGTTAAAAAATTAATAAATTTAAATTCAATTAAATATTTGTTTTGATATACTTACGACCACGTCCGGACCTTTCCAGTACATTTCTGATAGCAGAAGAGACTGTAAGAAGAAAAAACATATTCAGATTAAATACTCCTTAAATATAAGTAGAAAACAAGTGTTTATTTAAAAAAACCCGACTGCCTTACCTTGCCAAAAAGTAGCCTTCTGCAGTCAATATTATTAATTATTATGTATATTATAACTTTGGGAATTTTGATAATTAAAAATTGGTCAAGCTATTTAGGTTACAAGAGACAACTGGAGTCGCGGGCAATAGTTAGTGCATAATATATATAATTGAATTAGGCTATTAATTAGCTTTCATCTGATACTCATATTGCGATAGCACTAAAAAAACGTCTGTTTTGACAGTATACGGCCGCCATATTGGTATTTTGTTGACGTCACTTGCTGTCACACGGCTTGTTTCGAATTTTACTTTTCTCGCAGTGCTCTTGTCTGCTTAAGGTTACTCCCTTAGTCGCCTTTTACGACACCCACGGGTTGAGATAGGGTAGTGACATCACGGATTATAGAAATAATATATATGAATGATACTTACAACCAATAGCGAAGTCAAAAACATCAGCAGGATTACTGCGATAATCTGTAAGAAGAAAATTCGATATTATTTGAAAGAAAGAAAGAAGGAAAATCGATTTATTTTCAGACTTAATTTACATAGTACAGCACAAACATAAACTATAAGACCTTTGTGAGTTTGAAAAACGGCTCTACGGCTACGTTGTGTCTGTATTTACTGCAACCTCAAAAACACAACAGAATCCACAGTAATAAAAGTTTTCCTGTTTCACAACTGGCAAATGGGTGAATTTCAACAGGTCCATTAAAATATTCATTTCCGTGGATTTTTTTATCTTTAGTTTTATATAAAAAAATTAGCATTTCTTAATTTTTTTAATTTACGTGTCTTTTTTTTCATTGCCATAGCAAATTTTGGCCACGGAAACTATAGCAATGAGAACATAGCGATGAAAATCAAGCCAAAAATATAAAATAACAAAAAGTCTATTGATTTTTCGAAGTAAACAAATAAATAAACAAAAGAAATGGCGTTCTATCGAATGTATAATCAAGACGACAAACTTATTCAATAGAATGTTATATCTATCCATAGCGATGAAGATTTCATCGATGCCACGCAATTTTTGGTCCCGGGAAATTCACCCAAATAAGTGCTAGATAGCCTATATGAAACTTACTTGACAGATTTTTGACGTATTTTTCATATAAAATCTGTCAAAAGTCTCTTGCAGTTCATTAGGCACGTATTTGAAGATGATGAAACAGGCTCTGACGCTGTAAGTAGTTTTATTTTAAACAACTTTTGAAAGATTAAAATAAAAAACACCGTGTTATTTATTTATTATTAAACCTCTGAATAACAATTTAATATTTCATTTCTACCTATAATAATATTATAAAACTTAAGAGTTTGTGAGTGGTGGATAGCCCATTTACCGAGGAAGGCTATAGGCTATATAACATCACGGCTCGACCTGTAGGTACTGAGTAATGACCTAACATGATTCACGGGGGTGAAGTAGTAGTTGATATACTCACTGTGAATGGCAAGCCTTCTCAAGATGGCATTGGATTTGCGACCTGAAATAAAAAAAAAATTACATTAAAAAATTAAAAAATTTACATTAAAAAATTAAAAACGAAACGGGAATTGAACCTGGGACCTTTTCGCAGAACTCATAACATTCCCATTATCGCAACGAAGCAGACTTTGGTCTTAGGCTGAGATCTATAGAGCGTACTTGGACTTTGCTCTGACTAAACTTTCGAGATAAGACAAAATCGGTATTTATAAGTAGTGCAAACTTTGACTTTATCCAAGCCCAAGCTAAGCAAAGTCAAAGTTCTCAAAATCGACGACTTACGAAAATCTTTGGCTATTATACTGTAAAAAATAATGGTGTACAAATGTCATAATTTTAAAATGACTTGAACTTTGTCGCATAACATTCATTGAACATTGAACAGCTGTCATTAGCGATCCTTTACTCAATTTCTTTCATAACTTAATATTTATTACATTTAATCAATATTAGACAACAAAATTTAAAATAATCTAGTAATTTTAAGAAAACGGTGTTTTTGGACTATTATAAATTACAAAAAGTATTACATCATTCGTTTTATCTTTTATTTTACAAAGAATTCAGCAGAAGATGATGCGTGAAATGAAACATCTACTCGTACGCGGGCTAAGCAATGATATTGTCTATAGATTCGAAATCAATGCTTTGGCTCAGATTAGGCTGAGCAAAGTTTTGTTGGAGTGAAGTCTGAGCAAAGTCCAAGTACGCTCTATAGATGTTAGCCTTAGTTAACTATCTGTGTTTTCTGAGCGCAATGACATTTCCTAGCAACGGTGGAAATTTCTTGGCCTAGTGGCGTCCACGTATTGGAAAGCGCAGCGTGGGACGGCCCCTCGCCAGATGGACCGACGACCTAGTAAAGGTTGCGGGTGGCCGTTGGATGCGGGCGGCATAAAATCGCTCGCTGTGGCGGAAATTAGGTGAGGCCTATGTTCAACAGTGGACGTCATTGGGCTGATATGATGATGATGATGATGATGATGACATTTCCTTCTCCAAACGAGGTTTAAAGAGACTTTAGACGTTAGCAGCGGCTTGGCTGTGCCTCTAACATTGCCAACGTCCATGAGCGGCGATAACCACTTACCATCAGGTGGGACGCCTGCTCGTCTGTCACTTCAGACAATAAAAAAAAAGTGATTCATACCTCTGAAAATTTTACTGAAAAGTCCGATATGCGTCAAGCTGCGACGGCATCTCTGTAATTAAAGAAATACAAATGAATATCTACAATAACATACGTCTATAATAATAACAAAGGGCTCTGACAGGCTCTGACCCTTTTCAACGAAATGTGAAAAAGCGCAAAGAGTATGGCAATCCGCTCCAGGACAAAGCCACTTTAAAGCGCTTATTAAAGGACACGACAGAAAACGTACCCAAGAGCTGCTACAACTCAATAGGTACAAGGTCTCGGCGGTGACTATTTTGATACCCAAAAAATTTTACTTCTTCCAATTTGGCGTCAAAAGCCCGCTGTTTAAGTCTTTTTATTCTTAAAACCTATCTCAGGACACTTGGGTTTTCTAGACGAATCTAACGATACCCTTATTGTCAAAATCCATCCAGCCGTTTGGAAGATTCGTGGGAATAAAGAAATTTACAAAAATACAAGATACGCGCGAAAAACAATACCCGTCCTGACAGTCGGGTAAAAAAGCTGTCATACTTTGTGCGTAAATAATAATAATAATAATATTCATTTATTTATTATTATATCCATATAATATAGTGTTGACAATTTTCTTGTATCTAATGTTAGTAAGTATATATTATTACAAACACATTAGAAGGAACTTTAAAGGGCTCATTAAAGGGAGACTAAATTGGCAGCCGGTTGTTGGGCACTCACCCACTGTCTCCACTCTGTCTGTAAAGACTCATTATAGTTTTATTTTTAATTTTTTAATCTTGACATTACAGTATGCGGGTAAATAAAATCCAGCCTATGATATAAGAGCCAATGTAGCCTAAAGTTACTAGTTTTCAAAAAAAAAATTTCAACTTACCACCCTTCTCCTCGGCCTCCTGCCCTTGATGGTTTTTGGTCCTTTCTTACCAGGTTTTTTACCAGGGGACGTAGAGCTAGGACTGTCATTCTCAATGAAGAACTGGTTCAATTCTTTATCATCATAAGGCTCTTCGTCACCAATGAGGTTCTTTTTGTCTATCTGTTCTTTCTCAATGTCCTTATTTGGAGACTTCTTGATAGCACCATTCCATTCATAGGCAGTAGCACCACCAATCAGCTTGATTATCGCGGTCTTTTGAGAACCAATGTCTGTTGAAAGAAAATAATATTATTTCTTATTCGATATTTTTTTTTTTTTTCTTGTCAATATGGTACAGCGGCTTACGTTCAGACGACGTCTGTCGTACAATACAAAATCAAACCAAAGGAGAATAGTATGAACTCCTGGTGGACGTCTAGTCTACCAATACGTCAGTGCAAGAGTAAACTCCGAGGTATCCAGCCTGCCAGACCTGCTGAACGCTCCCGTCTTTGCTACCGCAAGAAGACAGTGAAGCGTGTGTATGGAGGTGTCCTCTGCCACAATTGTGTGAAACAGCGCATTGTCAGAGCTTTCTTGATTGAGGAACAGAAAATTGTCAAGGTCCTCAAGGCCCAACAGGCAAGTGTAAAGAGTGGAGGAGGAAAGAAAGCAACAAAGTTAAGTTAAATAAAGGCTGATGGGGGAAGGTATAATCCTATTGCTGGGCAAGAGTATATACATCTCGCTGCTAAGTGTCTCTTCTAAAGAATGTGGAGGGAATTTAGCCTACTATACCACGCTGGCTAGACGGATTTGTTTCGAATTTTCCTTTTCTAATTTTGAAGATGAAAGGCTGATGGGGGAAAAAGGTTCTCGAGTGGCGGCCACGTATTGGAAGGCGTAGCGTGGGACGGCCGCACGCCAGATGGTGACCTGGTCAGAGTTGTGGGCGGCCGTTGGTTGCAGGCAGCACAGGACCCCTCGTATTGGCGTAAATTAGGTGAGACTTGTTTTAATGTCTGTGTGTATGAAATATGTGATTACAACCCGCTACTCACCTAAGAACTTCGGTTTCTCACCACCAGTGAGCCTTCCGATGAAGGAAAAGAGTTGATCAACAAGGTTGTTACCCACTGCAAACAAAAACATATCTTTAGCAAATAGAAATAAGATTCATATTCGAGTCGTCATAAGTAGTCAAAAGTTGGTAGTGAGTTTGTTTGTTTGAACGCTAGGATCTCAGGAACTACTGGTCCGATTTGAAAAATTCTTTTAGTGTTGGATAGCCCATTTATCGAAGAAGACTATAGGCTATATAATATCACGCTACGGACAATAAGAGCTGAGCAGTGACGTAACAAAGAACCGCGGGAGCAACAGCTAGTTACCTCATTAAAATCGAAGTTCATCACATTCGGAAAGGTTCCGTTTGTAATATTCACTCTAGACTCTAGAGTGTCGACTAATTTTAACAATAATTAAATAACAGGGTTAAAACACCAGGGTCTTCTTACTTGAAATATAAAGGGGGGATGTCCAAAAGTGGGATACTTACATTTCGGGTGATAGCTGTTGCCAAAGGTACCGCTAAGTTCCAGAACTGAAAACGAAGAAAAAATATATTAGCGATTAACAATTACTTACTCTCTTAACGAAAATGTTGTATACTTATATAAAAACATAACATAAATATTAGGGTAGAAGTGTATCACACCCACTATTTCGCCAGCTATGTTTGGTCCCAAGAAATAGGGGCGAGCCTATTGTCATCAACCGGGAACATTTGTTTATCAAGCTCCGGGAAAATCTCAACACTTCACGGGACCAGAGGGCTGGTTTTTATCTCGCACAGAGAATCAGCATTGCCATCCAGCGTGGCAATGCTGCCAGCCTTCTGGGCACTTTCCCTTGTGACAGTGATGCCGACGAATACTTTGACGCCTAGCCCATATTACCTTTTGTACTATTATTTATTTATAGTATTGTAAATAGTATTTATAGATATGTAACAATCATAGCAAACGAGACCATAATTCGACGTCATTAAAAAATGTAAATAATACATACAACACGAGAGCAATGTCCTCATGTAAATATGTAGTTCCCAGAGTCACCAATGTCTACGGAGATAGGACTCTTAACAAACGTATGAGTGTGTATTGAGTTAATAATAATAATAATATTCTACCACATTCACACAGCGCCATCTAGTCCCACAGTAAGCAATTATATTTGCTTGTGTTATGGGTACTAAACAACTGATATACTACTTAAATACATTTTTTTTTTTTGTAAATACATACATATTATAGATAAATTACACCCAGACACAGAACAAACCTTTATGTTCATCACACAAAGATTTGTCCTGGGTGGGGATCGAACCCACGACCTCCGGCTTAGCAGTCAGGGTCACTAACCACTAGACCAACAGGCCAGTCTAGTCAGGTCAGTCCAGTGAGTTAGGTAATTATTGTGATTGTTATGGAAATTGTTGTTATCATTATATTAAATTAACACTTATATTAAATTTGCATGCTATGTACTATGGCTAAATGGGAATGAACTTTCTGCATATCTTTGTAACACATTATGTACCCACCCCTTTTATAGCAAATAAACAATTTGAATTTGAATTTATGCCCTACCTACTAAATATTTTACCATTAGATATAAGAAATGAAACAAATAGGAATAAATTTAAAATTAAGTTAAAAAAGCATCTGTTAAGCCTATTACCATGATCTCATAATGTAAGCATATTATATTATAGTAGATAATTTAGTGTAAGTATAACTTCTTTTAGTATAAACAAGTGTATAATAATTGTTAATTTAGTATCCCGATCCCTCAGACAAACTGCCTGTGCAGTTTTGTGGGACATTATCTTTATTTTTTAAGCATTTACATATATATATATAATAAATAAATAAAAATAAAAAAAAATAGTTTTTATATCATATTTGCTCGTAAAGGGTCTCTTATTTCACCAATTTCAGTGTTGTAATGTATCTCATTACGCACTAGTGCGGTAATGTAAAGTAAATTGCACGGCTTCTCATGCTCACATACTAATAATCAAGGGGCTCCGTACGTAACGAACGGTAATTTTTTAAAATCTTAGCAAAGAGTTTTTATGTCAAAAAAGTGGTCAACATTTTATGAATAAAATTAATTAACTTTGGTAAATAAAATAATTATGATATAATTATATAAAATAAACATTTAATTCTTTAATTTAATTAATTTAGACCATAAATTACAACCATTTATCTGTACTAAAACACAAAAATATTAATTTACTTTATTAGTAATACTGGCTGTTTTTGTGTTTTTGCCTTAAAAAAAAAGCGCTGATGCGCGCGCATCGATAAATTGTGACAAGTAAAAATAATTCCGCGCGCTATTTCCTTTCGCTGTATTTGTTTTTTTCTAAGAAAGTCCGAATTTTATTTATTTCCTCGCAAATATGTTATAAAACGTCGTATGACACACGTGCGGTTTGATAATTACAGCCTCTGCTTTCTTGTAGCCCTCGCCTGCAGCTCGGGCTAGCAATATCGCCTCGGCTGTAATGATCAACTTACCGCACTTATATCATAATGTACTATTATTTAGTTTTAAAATGTGTTAACTAATATTATTATCTTTATATAAAAAAGAAACTTACTCCTGACGATGAAAGATGAGATATCGGATTGAGACCACTCCTTGTTTGCTGAGTTACCTAGAATTAAATAAAATATAAATAATAATATTGTGAAACCACATAACATCTGCCGTCCACTAACTAAAAGGTCGTTAAGCCATTGCCGTCCACTAACTAAAAGGTCGTTAAGCCATTGCCGTCCACTAACTAAAAGGACGTTAAGCCATACACAGCATTTAGTTTGTGGACGGCAATGGCTTAACGACCTTTTAGTTATTGGACGGCAGACATAGTATCACGCCTTTTTCCCCGAAGGGGTAGGCAGAGGTGTTTCACACCCACATTTCGCCAGCTATGTTTGGTCCCATGAAATAGGAGGTGAGTCATCTACCGGGAACATTTGTTTACCAAACTCCGGGAAAATCTTAATACTGGAATTTCATGTTAGAAAAGTCCAATACCATTGTTACCCACCCGGGAATCGAACCCGGGACCTCTTGCACAGCAGTCATATACACTTCCCGTTGCGCCACTGAGGCAGTGAAACCACATGGTAAATTATGTTTAATTTGATTGTTGTTATATTCTGTTTATATTCCAAATGGATACCACTGTATAAACTAATACCAAAGAAATTTCAAATATAATTAAAATACAGTGGGTAAAGTTTTTATTAACTAACTAAGTTTCTCATATAATAATATTTTAAAACATTCACACAGCGCCATCTTGTCCCAAATTAAGCAATTATATTTGATTGTGGTAAGAATTTTAAACTGACTATTTCACACTCAGACACAGAAAAAACAACCATGCTCATCACACAAAGATTTGTGTGGGAATCGAACCCACGACCTCTGACTTAGCAATCAGGGTCACTAACCACTACGCCAACAGCCCTTCTAGTCAAATGTCAATCGATTCGCTCTATCTATTCTATCGACATGTCAAATTAGTACATTGATCGCGCGACATGTGGATAGCTTATGTCAGAGTTGTGTTAAAATGTATTGATGTGACATTTAAATATTTCGAATAGAACCAGCGATTTGCCACTTGTCTGGGGTGCAGGCCAGTCATAATATATCTATAATAATACTACAGACAGTACAGTAAGTAAAGTAAAGTAAAAAAAGTAGAAATTTGCAATAGTTTAGACGCAAATGTACTTTCTTTATGTCACAGTTGTTCACAGTTTTAAACAACCTGTAGGTATTTACGTTGATCATAATAATATGTTGTCATTACGTCATTCAATTCATTTAAATATCTCTGACTGTTTCATATTATCTTATCTCTTACTCTGTTCCACACTTTTGTTGTCGTCATATCGAAAACGTCATGATAGAAAAATAATGTGTAGTTTTATATTTTTAAATTTTTCGACTAAATAATGTTTTTTTTTCTTTTTTTTAATGATTTATTATTGGAATATGTTCATAAGGGTTAACACTGGCTGCCTTGTCATTTAATGTCGTATCGTCGTATACACCCTGTATAAAGAGAATGCAAGTAAAAATACACATACCTACATACATCTTTGGCTTCTTCAACATTCATCAGTCTTTTCATGCATTCTCGCCGGTTGAAGAAAAAAAAAATTATACTTAGTTTTAAATGTTATACTTACGGAGGAGAATATCGACTAATTGGAGAATGGTATTTGCCACAATCTTCTGGGTAGCTGAAAAAGAAATAATCGTTTAGAAAAAAAAATAACGCAAGCCTGCAAAAGCCGAAATAGGGGTTTGAAATTTTAAATCGCGACTTGACTAGTCATAATCTTTATTTCATTTAGATCAAACACGTGATACTTATGAACGTCATACAAAGACAAAAAGAGGTGTCAGCAAATTTGCCTACGACCAGTTCGCTGACGGGGTGGAGCTATGAGAAGAACTGGCAAGAAACTCACGACACTCTTTTTGAAAAATGGAGTTACAATCTTTTGTAATTTACAATTTGGGTAGCGAGTAAAGTGACGCAGCAGAGCACCACACTGTTAGATTAATGAGTTTTAATTAATGTTAACAAAATTGGGCTAACATATAATAATGGACCACATTATCACAGCGCCATCTAGTCGCAAATTAAGCAATTATATTTGCTTGTGGGTACTAAACAACTGATATACTACTTAAATACATTTTTTTTTGTAAATACCTACATACATATTATAGATAAATTACACCAAGACACAGAACAAACAATCATGCTCATCACACAAAGATTTGTCCTGTTGATCGTACCCACGACCTCCGGCCAGGCAGTCAGGGTCACTAACCACTTAACCAACAGGCCAGTCGATGTAATATGATTATAAATCATATAAATTACCTGGTAATCCACTAACTTCGGTTTTGTGGTGTTCTTTTATGAGTTTGTTTATATCAGTCTTGACGTCTTTCAAGCCCAATCCCTCGATGTACTCATTAGTAAGTATGTAACGACCCTTAGGTGGTTGCCATGCCCAGGTAGTTTTCTTGGGATATGTGCGATCACCGATTGAACCTGGAATCCGAAGAAAATGTCAAATATACCACAGATAATCCCCCTCCTCACACCTATCACTGTGACTTCTCTAATGATGACCGAAATGGTCTCGTACCGCGCGGTTCCAGAGGAATTTCCTCCCAAGAACCATCAGGTTGTGGAATGAACTCCCTAACGAGGTTTTCCCAAGGGACTACAGTATGGGGTTCTTCAAAAAAGGAGTGAATAGGTTTCTTAAGGGTCGGCAGCGCGCTCGTGATGCCCCTGGTGTTGCATAGGCTACGGTAACCGCTTACCATCAGGCGGACCGTACGTCTGTTTGCCTACGTCGTGTTATAAAAAAAACATGATGAACTACAAACTCCAAGTTAAGGCTATGACACTCGCGAGCAAGGGTCGGAACCATAGCATCACGGATTTTTCCCCGAAGGGGTAGGCAGAGGTGTTTCACACCCACATTTCGCCAGCTATGTTTGGTCCCATGAAATAGGAGGCGAGCCTATTGTTATCTACCGGGAACATTTGTTTACCAAACTCCGGGAAAATCTCAATACTGGAATTTCTTGATAGAAAAGCCCAATACCATTTCCATCCGACCCGGGAATCGAACCCGGGACTTCTTGCACAGCAGTCGTATACACTTCCCGCCGCTGCACCACCGAGGCTCGGAACTGGTTAATTTTTAACCTCTTAAAACCCTTTCATAAGTGGTTTTACCCGAATATTTCTTTCGGAGCATAAACGTTAAAGAGCGTTTTTTAAATCCCTTATTAACCGGTTTATTCGGCGTGCGCAGACGCCGATGGTATTTTTTATAAACAGTGCAAGCTTTTATTGAATAATTTATAACAATTTCTAAATACTAGATTGATTTTCGAATCTAAATCAACACAACGACTCTATATTTATATATATATAAGCTAAAAAACACTTACCGCCTCCAGTAAGTATGCCGAACTTTCCAGAATTTAAACCACCAATGATCTTGGTTCCAGCATAGACAACTGTAAAGGAATATACATTTTAGAATACTAATAATAAGGTCGAAACTTGATTAAATTAGAAGTGAAACAATACGTACCCTTGATTAATAAGTCACCAACTGCAAATAAAATTAAATCGTATTAGTATTGGTTTAGAGAATATTTTGTATAGTTTATAGCCAATATGACAGTTTTGAGAATGGGTATAGTCTCACACGGCTGTGTAATTATTACGTCATAAAGATGGCATTACTGTGCTTCAAATTCTGTCATCATCATTATCATCAGCGACACATTAATGTCCCACTGCTGGGCTCGGGTCTCCTCTCCTCTAACTAGAGAGCTGAGAGGGTTTAGGCCATAATCCACACACGCTGGCCTAGTGCGGGTTGGTGGATCAGTGTGTTGCCTCACAATGTTTTCCTTCACCGTTAGCAGATGGTAAGTCACATGACTATTATAATGATAATATTGATGACTTAAAAGGAAATACTTATTCAAAAGCAACTAGTTTTGTATTGTTTTTCTAGTCACACTGCGGTGTCCGCCATGTTTTATCTGCCATAAAACATGAGTTTAGATAAAAATTTACTTACTACGTGGAGTCCATGTGTTCAAAAGATGACGAGAACCAGCAACAACTGTAACAGAATACGTCATTAGTTGAAATATTCATCTATGTTACAAAGTAACACTTATGAAAGTCACAAGTTAAGAATGTAACAGTTTATCCGAAAAGTAGTGTCAGCAAATTTGCCTACGGCCAGTTCGCTAATGGGGTGGAGCTCTGAGAAGAACTGGCAAGAAACTCACGACACTCTTTTAAAAAAATTGATTTGTAATTTACAATTTGGGTAGCGTGTAAAGTGATGCAGCAGAGCACCACACCGATTTATGAGTTTTAATTAATGTTTACAAACTCTATAAATTAAAAATAAACAGTCAGGTTTAGCGGTTGCATCACTTTACACATTGCTATGCAACCGTAATAATAGTAATATTTTACCACATTCACACAGCACACCCAGACACAGAACAAACCGTCCCATTAGAAGAATAATGTTTTATCTTCACATAAAACAAAAATGAAATTATTAAAAAATTCGGCATTAAAAACTGTAAACTATCGATTGATAAATTTTTATTTTATTCTTTAGTCAGTATTTTACAAAATACAAATTTGATCAATTGATAGTTTACGGTTCTTAATGCCAAATTTATAGTAATTTCATTTATGTTTTATCTGAAGATAAGACATTATTCTTCTAATGGGACGAAACAATCATTCTCATCACACAGAGATTTGTCCTGGGTGGGGATCGAACCCACGACCTCCGGCTTAGCAGTCAGGGTCACTAACTAAAAGGCCAGAAGTGTCATGTTAAGGGACTACACATTCAGTTACAAGATCCAATGTTATACGAAGGAGAATTATATCAAGAATTACGACAAGAATTTAGTCGGCTTTAGACAATACATGAAAATATGATGAAATTGTTTTTTACAGAGCGTGTCATATTTAAAAAGAATACTTAAGTAATAAACCCGGTGACTTTTCAAATTAATTAATTAATTCACCATTCGTTCATTCACCATTCATTCATTCACCAAACATTCATTCACCATTCATTCATTCATTCTTTCACCAAACATTCATTCACCATTCATTCATTCACCATTCATTCATTCACCATTCTTTCATTCATTAATTCACTATTCATTTATTCATTAAATTCTTATTACAAATAATTTTATGGCATGAACTTACCTCCGAATAACACGTGTAGAAGATCACCAACGGTCTTTGGTGGTCCTGAAAAATGAGTTTTTTGTTAATTTTTCTTATTAAAAAATTACTCGCATATTTGAAAGATATTGTTTATAAGTAAAGCTCGTTCAATTCAAAATCTTTCTGTTGGTCTAATTTTAATTACTTTATTTCCAATTTTATTTATATCGTTTTTGCTACATAATTGTTTAAAGATTCAATTAGAAAGAAAGAAAAATATTTTATTATGTCTGATAAACACGGCGCACAATAGGTACATAAATCTAAAAAAATAAAAAACAGATTATAAACAATAATACAACAATAATTACAGACAATAATAATAAATTTTTACAATCTGTGGTGGCTTCTCCCATATGCGAATAATATAATTACTAAATTATGTGTATTTTTTGTATCTTTAAAGATATTTGTCATCATCATTACAACCCATTAATATCCCACTGCTGAGCATGGGTCTCCTCCAAACATTTTGGAGGGAATTTAGCCTACTATGTTTCAAATATGCTGCCACCCGGTGTTGGAATGATTTGCCACCTCAAATAAGATCCCTAAAAACTAAGGAAAGTTTAAAGTATCGCTTCAAAAAATACTTATACAACAACAAAAAAACGAACAGCCTTTTTAACTCGTTATAAGTTCTTACTACCTCAAGGTATCGTCTAAAGACAAATTTTTTTTTATTATTTTTTATTAGCCTTTGTCATCCCACTGCTGTCTTAAGCGCAAACTCGTCGACATGTGTATTCTTCCCGTCCTAACCTATGGTGCTCAAACGTGGTCACTAACGGAGTCTCAGAAGGCCAAACTCAAGGTTTGCCAAAGAGCTATAGAACGCAGCATCTTAGGTATCAGGCTCAGCGACAGAGTTCGTAATACCGACATACGTTCGCGGACTGGGGTTACGGATGTTGGCACCAAGTCTGCCAAGTTGAAATGGAGTGGGCGGGTCACATTCAACGAATGAATGCTATAAGCATTATAATAATAATAATAATAACCCCCTCTGGGGCAGTCGTTATCTTCTCATAAGATAACGCAAACTTGGAGGGCAGATTAGTGCGACTTTTCCAACACTTGCCATATAAACAAAAAAATGTACTGCAAGTTTAAATGAAGAGCCCAGTCTCATCCCATTCAAAATTAAAATTCTTTAAGGGCCTCTGCGTGTTGGACCTGTGTCCCCGCGTAAGCCTTCCAAAAGGACCGGGTATACTTCTCATCTTAGAGAAAAGTATAGCCATGAGAAAAGAGACATAATAATAATAATAATATTCTACCACATTCACACAGCGCCATCTAGTCCCAAAGTAAGCAATTATATTTGCTTGTGTTATGGGTACTAAACAACTGATATACTACTTAAATACATTTTTTTTTGGAAATACATACATATTATAGATAAATTACACCGAGACACAGAACAAACCTTGATGCTCATTACACAAAGATTTGTCCTGGGTGGGGATCGAACCCACGACCTCCGGCTTAGCAGTCAGGGTCACTAACCACTAGACCAACAGGCCAGTCAAAGCATTATATTAATTAATCTATAATTTTGAAATTAAATGTTAATGAAACCCCTAATACATATTCATATAATATATATTTCTTTAGATTTTATACCATTATTATTTTATTATATTTATATAAGCAACTGCTGGCTTGATGTCCGTACGTCACTACCTACAGGTAGCTACTGAAAATCAGCGCTGTACCGTGATTATATCCCACTGTTAATATAAAACAGGCATAAGATGACATTTGTTATTCTGGAAAGTTCCGTCTTCTACTTATTATTTTAAAGTTCAAATTTGCCTACATGTGATTTTTAAGTTATAACTCTCTTCGACTGCTAGTGCGTGTCATGGCACAGCAACAAGCTAAGTGGCTACCCTTTTTGTCGCGGCCATGGCATGTGAATAGTATAACTAAAATAACTATAAAAACTTTAATGTACGCTCTGTATTTGTATGTTTATGGTTTGTGACAAATAAATGTGTTTTCTTTCTTTCTTCTTCTTTATAGTATACCACGCTGGCGACCGTTGTCGTGGAGACAATCCTCAGCATTGAGAGAGCGAAGAAAAGAATAAAATTATAAAACTTACTTGTGATGGAAATTCTCTTGAAACAGGCTTCAGCTACGGGTCCTGTAAATAAAACAAAAACATTATACATCAGCAACCTATTAAGTCCCACTGCTGGGCTCGGATCTCCTTTTCTCTACCTAGAGAGCTAAAAGAGTTTTTAGGCCATAATCCACACACGCTGGCTTAATGCGGGTTGGTGGATCAGACATACTCATAGAATTACTTCTAGTGTATGTGTGTTTCCTCACGATGTTTTCCTTCACCGTTAGCAGATGATAAGTCACTTGACTAGTACATATAAATTCCACAAAGTGAAATCCACATTGACACTACCGGTTGGAATCGAACTTGGACTTGTTTAGCAAACCTTTTAGCATCCATTCAGCCACCACCGCTTAATAATGTATTCCAGACTTTTTTGTCCAATATGGTTGATGAATCATTTAAAGCTGTGCTACATGCTGTAAACTTGGCTTCCACAGAGGTGCCCTTGGTGGATTCCAACCGTGTAGCCAGCTGTTGTAAACCAAATTTCATACAAACTACACGGATGGCAATCAAGCTCCCACCAAGGTCAATCTGTTGGAACGCAAGTTTATAACCGTGTAGAACACCTATTATCTATAAAACGGGAAAACACCCCATGTTTGATGATTTGAAAGAAGTCTTTTTCTTACCTTTGCATGCCCCGGAGAGGGTGTAGAACCAGTGAAGGTGTTTACGGGCTTTGCAGTTCTAAAATAAAGATAAACATGGCACATCAGTAAAGAAAATTGGATCAAAATAAGAAACAATTGAGTAAATACCAAAAAACTGCACTCAAAATAATACGTTACTTAAATATAATTTTAATAACAGCGAAATCAAGGATATTGACCTTTTTTCTCGTTCAAAAATATGTTATTAAACAAATTTTTTTGTCACTCTGCCTTCATTCATTCTTTCGACATGAACAAACCAGCTTAACATTCCTTTCTCTATCGCGGCACAATATCTATTTTAGTTACATAATTAAATAAATAAATAAAAAAGATTATGAACTTACCTTGTGGAAAGAGGATCTCCTTTCTGGTGACCAGAATGTAAATTTGCCAGAAGGACTTCTGCCTTTAAATTGGTCTCTGCCTTTTCTGTTTTTGATTCCTCCTTTGCCGCCAAGGCCTCCTTTGCCACCCCTGCCTTTCTTTCCTCTACCAAACTTACCACCTAGAACACAAAGCACAAAAGTTGGTGA
The DNA here is from genome assembly GCA_905147015.1 of Laspeyria flexula. Taxonomy (NCBI): domain Eukaryota; kingdom Metazoa; phylum Arthropoda; class Insecta; order Lepidoptera; family Erebidae; genus Laspeyria; species Laspeyria flexula. Next base: position 840,750 of record LR989979.1, read on the forward strand.
AACTGTTTGCGAAAAACTTTCTGTATAGCACGGTCTCCCACAGGGTAACATTTTGGGTCCCACCCTCTTTCTTATAACTTTGTAATCTAGCACAAAAGCAAAAAAAATATTTGCGGGTGAGCATCAGACCTCAGCCTCAGCGTTTACTTAATAGCCATGTTGGATCCACCCAAAAAGGAGTAAAGGGGTCTTTCCCCTTTGGGACCACGACACTTTGGGACTACGGGGTCAATCGCGGAACGGCCTTTTTTGAATTGGCTGTTTCACACCAAAACCAAACGGACCACGGTTTGGTCTTGGTGTGAAACAGAAAGGCCGTTCCGCGATTGACACCGTAGTCCTCGAGGTGGGCCAATATCATGGCCTGCGCGATATCCGGACCTTACTCCCTTAGATTTTTATGTCTGGGGGTACATGAGGAACTTAATTTATGCGACTGCAATTATTGGTAATGAAGATGAACTCAAATAGATAATTAAGTATGGACGCAGCTCGTCAAATGAAGACAACATTCACTACACGAGTAACACGAACAGAAGTAAGGAAACGTATCCGAGCTTGTCGGATACAAGCTCGGATACGTTTCCTTACTTCTATTAACTGCTAGGCTTATATCGAGCAAAATGTTTAAGAAAATAATAATAAAAAAGTTTGTTTTATGCATTTCTTTCATTTAAGATTTGAAAACAATACACTTTACCTAAACTGAGTAAAATTTAATTTTGATTGTGTTTTTCTCGCTTAAATATCAAATATTATACCTTTTTGGATAGCTTATGAAACCGACAATTTTTTATAGTGATATGTACGTTCAATGTCATGGTATTTTTTTAAACTGTGCGACTATTACTGTTGTATAATGTTAATATAATGTAATGTAATGTAATGTAATGCAATAAATGTAATGTTTTTCAATAAACTAAAATACGTTTTCAGCCCTAGCAAGCTAATTTCAAATGTTTTTAGTTATTTTATTGCTTCTCAAGATAATATATGTATCGAGTTTATCTACAAATAAAAATCATTTGAACGACATCCTATTCACCATTTTCTTTTATTTAGCCAGAAACAGGTAAAATTGGGGTTTATTTCCAAAAAAATGCTATTTCTACAATATCTCAAGAACTATTAATTTTCGGCCATACATTGGGGGTCTACATTTTGTTGCATTTGTACTGCCCTACCTCGTCCTGCCCGGAATACATCGAATTACCAACAACGCTGTATAAAATTTAAATTAGTAAAAAGGTTTCGTATATTTACCACTCATGGTCTGCTTAGTGCCACCACCACCACCATGGATCTTTCCTCCACCACCTTCGAGGTTTCCTCCTCCCCCTCCTCCTCCACCTCTGAGTTTTCCTCCTCCTCCTCCACCTTTGATTTTTCCTCCTCCACCTTCGATTTTTCCTCCTCCTCCATCGATGTTTCCTCCTCCTCCTCCTCCACCACCTCTGAGTTTTCCTCCTCCTCCTCCACCTTTGATTTTTCCTCCTCCACCTTCGATTTTTCCTCCTCCTCCATCGATGTTTCCTCCTCCTCCTCCTCCACCACCTTTGATTTTTCCTCCTCCTCCTCCTCCTCCACCTTTGATTTTTCCTCCTCCTCCTAAATCGTCTCCACCGAAAGTCTGTCCATCTCCCACAGACTTATTTTTAGTTATTCCATGTTCAGGCTTGGTTGATTTTTTAATGGTCTGATCATGAGCCAAAACTACTATCACCTGTTAAAAAAAAATCTTCTATAATACTCCTATCTGTACTAATATTATAAAGCTGTAGAATTTGTTTGTTTGAACGCTATGATCTCAGAAACTACTGGCATGATTCCATAGCCCATTTATCGAGGAAGACTATAAGCTATAAAACATCACGCTACGGCCAATAGGAACTGAGCAGTCACCAAATAAAGAACGACGGGAGCGAAGCCCCACGCAACGTCTAGTAATTAAATTTTTATTTTATTTAATAATGTAAATTTGGGACATTTTCACACAGCGCCATCTAGCCAAGTACGCTTGTGTTATTAGGTAGGTAGATAGAAAACGGAGGTCCGTGTTACGTATCAATGTTTATAACGGCTTGATAGCAATTTGAAATTATGTTAGATTACTAGATAGTTTTAGACTGTAGTGGTCTGTTGGTCTAGTAGTAGTAGTAGTAGTAGGGTTCGATCCCCACCCAGGACAAATCTTTGTGTGATGAGCATAAAGATTTGTTCTGTGTCTGGGTGTAATTTATTTATAATATGTATGTATTTGCAAAAAAAAAATGTATGTAAGTAGTATATCAGTTGTTTAGTACCCATAACACAAGCAAATATAATTGCTTATTATGGGACTAGATGGCGCTGTGTGAATGTGGTAGAATATTATTATTATTATTATAATAATATATTATTCTAGATAACTCTTTTCAAATGTAACGCGGTCTGCGAGGAATTTGAAAGATAGGTATTCAGGTAAACTATTGCCTTCGCGTTCACCTCCCACTGCAGCACTGCAGCCGTAGAGATTATAGATTATCAATTGTCAAATTAATGTCACTTCACTTGTCAGCTGTCATTTTTGCAATATTATCATATACAACTATTTATTATTTACCTTACATTGTATATATTTTTATGTATTTTCTTATTAAAACTATAAATATCTATTTATTAAAATATTATTTAATTTAATTAGTAAATATGACGTATGATGTCCGTCCCAACCACACAGGGTCCTAACAGAATACCAGCGCTATCTTGATATTATTATATTTCAAGGTAGCTATTGCGGAGTTAGGACCATTTTTGTTTCTCACAAATAGTATTAAGTAATTTCGTCTACTTTACTGTAATTATGTTTAAGTGAGACCAAAGTAATTATTTTTCTTTTTTTCTTTCTAGAGTGTAATAGAGGCAACTGTATTTAAGACAGCTTATAAGATAAAAAAATTGACGAGATTAACCTTTCATATTGCCGTTTTCTTTTCGAAGACTGAGCCGATTCAATTATTTTTACATCAAAAACTTCAGAAAGAATATGGCGAGGTTTTTTTTATGTTATAATAACTTATAGAATTCGTCTGGTGGGTGGATGGTACTATAATTACGGCAGTAAAAAACATTACCCTCCTTTTTTGCAGTCGGGTAAAAATAAGGTACGTTTTTGGAGCCCTTGGGAACATTTTACAAAATAATAATAATATTTAGTTTTTGTTATGGAGCGCTTGGGAACAAAATCGTGGAGCGGGTGGGAATAAGCCAATTTTAGCAATATTTGAAAGCGGTTTTCTTAACTAATTAATTGTTGAAAAAAAGGACATTATAGGGATAATATGTCTACAGCTGACTTTGATTTTTCGAGAAAAAAATTACTTTATAGGCATTAGTCATGGAGAAAAGAGGGGAATACATTTGTATTAAGAATCGCATGCCGCGTTCATCCCATACTCAACCCATAAATTAATGTCCCACTGCTGGGCGTGGGTCTCCTCAAACATTTTGGAGGGAATTTAGCCTACGCTGGCTAGACGGGTTGGTATAGGGTGTATTTTCGAATTTTCCTTTTCTCGCAGGGCTCTTGTTGCTTTAAATTAGTCCCTTAGTCGCCTTGTACGACAGCTATGGGTTGAGATGGGGTAGTGACATTATGTATTAATCTGTCACTACACCGTCAGCGCGTTTAGGGGTGACTTAATATATATCGGAGCTTTTTTTTAAACGTTGGTGGCTGAATGGATAAGGGACCGGCGTGCAAATCACGCGGTTTGAGTTGGATCCCGACCGGCAGTACCAATGTGGATTCCACTTTGTGGAATTTATATGTACTAGTCAAGTGACTTACCATCTGCTAACGGTGAAGGAAAACATCGTGAGGAAACACACATACACTAGAAGAAATTCTATGAGTATGTCTGATCCACCAACCCGCACTAGGCCAGCGTGAGTGGATTATGGCCTAAACCCTCTCAGCTCTCTAAATAGAGGAGAAGAGACCAAGCACTGGGACTTAATGGTTGGCTGATGGTGAGATTTTTTAAAGAAAAGAAAGATTAAAAAAATAAGTCTTACCAGGGCAGCAGCAACCAACAACTTCAACACCATGGCTGTTGTTTGAATTGGATATCAGAGGAGTTATGACCACTTCGGCCAAACTCCTAGCTATGACCTGCTCTCAAAACATCCTCAATTTATATCTACCAAGTGACGCAAACATAACAATACCAAAATTGAATCAGTTGGCAATTAATTCAAATTATAATAATTAATATTTGGATAGTAAAAATCTTGTAGCAATTGGATAAATAAAGTTTTTGGACGCCATTTTGTTTTGGGGGTTATTATTAGGGTTGTTTTCGACTGTGAGCTTGTTATAATAATATTTTCAGACATTCACACAGCGCCATCTAGTCCCAAATTAAGCAATTATATTTGCTTGTGTTATGGGTACTAATAATAATAATATAATAATAATATTCTACCACATTCACACAGCGCCATCTAGTCCCAAAGTAAGCAATTATATTTGCTTGTGTTATGGGTACTAAACAACTGATATACCTACTAGGTACTTAAATACAATTTATTTTTTATTTTTGTAAATACATACATATTATAGATAAATTACACCCAGACACAGAACAAATCTTTATGCTCATCACACAAAGATTTGTCCAGGGTGGGGATCGAACCCACGACCTCCGGCTTAGCAGTCAGTGTCACTTGTTATGTTCCCAAGCGATGGCGGCCGAACGAATAAGTGACCGGCATGCAAATAATGCGTTCCAAGTTCGTTTCCGACCAGGTACCAATGTGGACAGGTATTTTTTTTTTGTGAGATTGTTAATTTGTTTGTACCTAAGGGGTAATCTTCAAAACTATTCAACTCTTTATGAAATTCTAAGACCGGCAATTGGATAATAGCCAACACACCACACGTAAGATGTCGCTATATTAATTTAATTATATAAATCAAACTACCTCAGTGACGCAGCGGGAAGTGTACCTATACGACTGCTTTGCAAGAGGTCCCGGGTTCGATTCCCGGGTCGGATGAAAATGGTATTGGGCTTTTCTATCAAGAAATTCCAGTATTCAGATTTTCCTGGAGTTTGGTAAACAAATGTACCCGGTTGATGACAATAGGCTCGCCCCCTATTTCATGGGACCAAACACAGCTGGCGAAATGTGGGTGTGAATCACCTCTGGCTACCCCTTCGGGAAAAGGGCGTGATGCTATGTTATACAAATCAAGGCAGTGTATGTGTACCATTATCTAAAAACGTGATATGAAATTAAAATTAAAATTTTAATTTATATATTTACTCAAGTGTGCACAAAACAATGTATTATGTATTTACCCTCTAGATAATGACGCACTTATTAGCCTTTTACTAACATTATTAACATTACAAAGCTAGCTAATTAAACTACGCGTGTGTTTGCCACCATCGTGATATAAAAAAAAGCTAGATTCTACTGAAATGAAATGAAATCTCGTATATTCATCTAGGTTACAAGGTAACACTTATGAAAGTCACAAGAATGTAACAGGTTATCCGAAAAGTAGTGTCAGCAAATTTGCCTACGAGCAGTTCGCTGACCGGGTGGAGCTATGAGTAGAACTGGCAAGAAACTCACGACACTATATTCTAATATGTATATAATGTACTAGAAATCGCGCGGAGCTTAGCTCCTGTCGTTCTTTATTTGGCCACTGCTCAGCACCTATAAGCTGTAGCGTGATGTTATATAGTCTATAACCTTCCTCGATAAATGGGCTATCCAACACTAAAATAATTTTTCAAATCGGCCCAGTAGTTCCTGAGATTCTAGCGTTCAACTAAACAAAACGCGGTTGTGTGAGCTAATCTCAAGAAGGACTGGTCGGTTTGAAAAATTCTTTTGAGAAACCTCTAGAACATTTTTTTTTTCAAAAAATTATTTAATAATTATATATTTTGCTTGTGTTATGGGTACTAAACAACTGATATACTACTTAAATATATATTTTTTTTGTAAATACATACATATTATAGATAAATTACACCCAGACACAGAACAAACCTTTATCACACAAGGATTTGTCCTGGGTGGGGATCGAACCCACGACCTCCGGCTTAGCAGTCAGGGTCACTAAACACTAGACCAACAGTTCCGTCAAATATAAGGTCAGCTGTAGACACGTGCCTGTAATTTCCTTTTTTTTTTCAAAGCCTATTAAAGAAAGAAAATTTTACACTCCATATATTGCAAAAATTGGCCTCTCAGCTCTCTAGATAGAGGAGAGACTCGAGCCCAGCAGTGGAGATTAATATATAATAATAATGAATTGCTTATAACCAAATTGAAGAGCTATTTATATTTTAAAAATAATGAAATCGAAGCCATACTCTTTTTTGAAACTTTTAATAATTTAATTTGTGTAGTGACGGATTAAGAAGACATAATGACATTATGAATTCTTAATCCGTAACCCTATCTCAACCTGTTTGTCTCGTATAAAGCGACTAAAAAGCGATAATTAGAAATTTGTATTTTATGTATGACATATTAGTCTCCCTATAAATGTTCCTTGTAATATGTAATAATTTATACTAACATTAGATAATAGTCTCCCTATAAAGTTCCTTGTAATATTATATACTAACATTAGATAATAATAATATAAGAAAGTTGTATTACACTAAGCATATATGGATGTTGTCCGAAATAAATGAATATTATTATTATTATTATATTGATTGCTTTTATTATGACATTCTAATTATTTAATTTATTATACACTTATTATTTACAATATTACAATTTAGGACATACTCCATTTATTAAAATGCAATTGAATTCATTTATGTATTGTAAGTAACATTCAAACACAATGTAATAATTGTTATTGAATAAAGAATTGATTGATTGATTGACTAAGGGAATACCTTATGCAGACAAGAGCACTGCGAGAAAAGGAAAATTCGAAAGAAACCCTTTTTTTTACTTGGGAAAATGCCTGACGCATACCCTTCGGTCTTCGGGAAGAACCGAGGGGTTATGTGGGGCTCGCACCCACTAAAACCCCAAGGTGTTCCTCTCGTCGCGCTCTGCTGTGGTCACGGGAGCGAAGGAACATTCGTCCGCGACACGGAAACAAACCCTATACCAACCCGTCTTGCCAGCGTGGTATAGTAGGCTAAATTCCCTCCACATTCTTTGGAGGAGACCCGTGTCCAGCAGTGGGGCCTTTATTAGTTTAAATGCTCAGCAGTCAGGGTAACTAACCACTGAGCCACAGTGGTTTTGATTTGTGTTTATTGATATTTATTTCAAGTCTGGGTTTGTATGTTTGTAAAAACCCCCGCGACACGGGCCTCTTCGTTTTTTTGTCTGTGTCCGGAACACTTTCGATGTTCATATGCATCGGTAACCAGTTACCACCGTCTAAATCGTGTAACCTTCAGATTAAACCTTGAAATTCACATGGATAACTCGAACTCACTCAAAGGAGTCATTGTGAGATACGCTGCAAGCAATTGTGATTCTTATTCTTATAGCAACAAGATGATAATTGCTAGCTGACAAATATAAGTTTAGGACTGTTTCACGTAATGTTTATATAACTCCATTTGTGTAAATAATGATTGATTTATTTAATTATTTTACAACTGAACAAATATTTTCTGATTCATTCCATTTTATGGAATAATTGGTTCATTTAATGGAACAACAAGGAATTTTTCGTCTTATGGCATTGATATTTTAAGTATTTGTAAGCGACTAACTAACGTACTCCTCTGAGTACATTAGTTAGTCGCTTACAAACTTTTAAGTTAAGTAATGTCTCTACGTAATTTAACTTAAAACTTTCTTTAGTAAATCCTAATAAAAATGAATCCCACATATCATACTTCTTGGCGAAAACAAATTAAAGTTTGATTGCTTATTATTATTATGTCTCTTTTCTCACGGCTATACTTGTCTCTAAGGTGAGAAGTATACCCGGTCCTTTTGGAAGGCTTACGCGGGGACACAGGTCCAACACGCAGAGGCCCTTAAAGAATTTTAATTTAGAATGGAATGAGACACTTACCGCTGCCATATAACAGCTGCACTATTGTAGTACAGCTATGATCTCTCACCGGTAAGTGTAGGGCTATTGCATGATATTATGGAGTTAAATAAAGTTGGGCTATGGGTTTGGGTGTTTGGTGGAATGGTGATATCTGGCATACGGGAGTAACGTTGCCTGCTTGCCTCCTCCAGCGGTGAATATATGATGTTAAATGAGGATTGGGGCAGACGGTGACTCGCCTTACACTAGATGGGCCCCTTCCACAACCGACATGGGCCGAAGTCCACGGGTCTCAGGGCAACACCGTAGTGCGCGGCTAGGGGTGTCGAGCGGTGCGGCGCCGATTTCATCATCGCGGGTCCCAAAAAAGACGGAGACACGGGGCGGGTTTCCTCGTAATTATGCCATTGAAAAATGTCATCTCCACCTCCGAGCATATAGCTATTATTATTATTATTATTTTCTCATATCTAAATTTAATTGCTAACTGCCTCGGTGGCGCAGCGGGAAGTGTATACGACTGATGTGCAAGAGGTCCCGAGTTCGATTCCCCGGTCGGTTGAAAATGGTCTTGGGCTTTTCTAACATGGAATTTCAGTATTGAGATTTTCCCGAAGTTTGGTAAACAAATGTTCCCGGTTGATGACAATAGGCTCGCCCCCTATTTCATGGGACCAAACATAGCTGGCGAAATGTGGGTGTGAAAGTGTGAAACACCTCTGCCTACCCCTTCAGGGAAAAAGGCGTGATGCTATGATAAATTTTATTGAATTTGATTTATTATGGTGTTTTGGTTCTGTACATTTCTGTGATATTTTTGAAACTGTAACTAATTGAAATTGTAACAACTAAGTATGGCGATTAAAAAGAGTGGCCTGAGTTTCTTGCCAAGTTCTTCTCAGAGCTCAACCTTGTCAGTGAACTGGCTGTAGGCAAATTTGCTGACACCTTTTTTTTGGCTTTGTACGACGTTCATAAGTATCATGTATGTGATGACTTTGAAATAAAAAAATAAAAGTACTTACCTTGTGATAAGACAGTAATAAAAACAACTGATTTTTATTAATTTTATTAACATTAAACATAAATTAGATGATGTGAAGTATCTGTGTAGTGACGGATTACGAATACATAATGTCACTACCCTATCTCAACCCGTGAGTGTAGTAATAGGCGACTAAAAAACCTTTTGCAGACAAGAGCACTGCCGTGCCCAGCAGTTGGATGTTTATGGGTTGAAGTGATGATAATGGGATGAAGCGATGACTTCATTAAAGTCCTAAACCCTCTCAGCTCTCTAGATAGAGGAGAGGAGACCTGAGCCCAGCAGTGGGGCATTAATGATGATGATGATGAAGCGAAAGATGTATGTGAATCCTAATAAGTGGAAGGAAATAAGGGCACAACAGACGGCGCTATATTATATATAAATATAACTCATATTAAATCATATTAAGGTATATTTTCTATACAAATCGGCGAGTATTCATAGACGCAGCTATAACTTATATTTTTGTTAATTCACCTAAATATACCGACAGATATAGCACTATATATTATGTCTCTGAGATAATGAGTGCAAAATAATATAATATAATAATATTCTATCAGATTCACACAGCGCCATCTAGTCCCAAAGTAAGGAATTATATTTGATTGTGTTATGGGTACTAAACAACTGATATTCTACATTTTTTTTATTTTTTTTTATAAATATATACACGTATAGTATATGAAACCACGTGTAGCATGTGATGTTAGAAGGCCATACCAAAAAAAATAAACAGAAATTTGCAATAGTTTAGACGCAAATGTACTTTCTTTATGTCACAGTTGTTCACAGTTTTAAACAACCTGTAGGTATTTACGTTGATCGTATGTTGTCATTACATCATTGAATTCATTTAAATATCTCTGACTCTTTCATATTATCTTATCTCTTACACTGTTCCGCACTTTTGTCGTCGTCATTTCGAAAACGTCATGATAGAAAAATAATGTGTAGTTTTTTATTTTTTTTTATTTCTTTTTTTTATTATTAGAATATATTTATAAGGGTTAACACTGGCTGCCTTATCATTTAATGTCGTATCGTCGTATACACTTTGTATATAATATAGCCACCGTGTGTGGCAGCTTGCTATACCGTAATATATATTTTTCTATATTAATATATATTATAGCGCCATCTGTTGCGCGCTATAGTCTCTGCCTTGTATTAATGCCAAGCAACGTATGGGTTTGTTGTTTCTCTTTCTGTCGCGTCCTCAGTTCCTTGCCCGTGTATTGTTATCTGTAACATAATAATACATTTATTCGTAAAACTGATATCCTATATTAATCAGTTTTAAATTTTCTATACGGTAAACTAATTTCTAAAATTTAATAACTTAAGCTGTAAAAATACGTCGTTCTAAGATTCGAAAAAGTTTACGATCCGAGAGCAATCCGATGCGTCAGAATCAGGGCCAAGATCACTGCGAAAAAAGGAAAGTTCGAAACAAACCCTACACCAAACCGTTTGGCCAGCGTGGTATAGACCGGTAGGTGTAGAGCTATTAATTGTATGATATTATGGAGTCAAATAAAATTGGGCTATGGGTTTAGGTGTTCGGCGGAATGGTGATATTTGGCATACGGGAACAACGTTGCCTGCTTGCCTCCTCCAGCGGTGGATATATGATGTTAAATGAGGTTTTGGGCAGACGGTGACCCGCTTTACAACATGGGCCAAAGTCCACGGGTCTCAGTGCAACACCGTAGTGCGCGGCTAGGGGTGTCGAGCGGTGCGGCGCCGATTTCGCCATCGCGGGTCCCGAGCGGAGATCCGAAGCGGGTTTCCTCGTAATTATGCAATTGAAAAATGACACTTCCACCCCTGAGCATATAGCTCTGGCGACCCCTGCTGGTTAAGGCAAGCCAGAGTTAAAAGTGGTCGCTCTTGGAGATCCACTCCAGTCAGCCAACAAAGACGTGCTGGAGACGAGGCCTAGACCGACTCTTAGGGGCATTCAGGACCGCAGTGTCGCCACTAGCTGCCCTACGGTTTGTTGGCTCGTCATTTAAACATGCGGATTTTTTTTTGTGTATATGACAAGTGTTTGAATAGCCTTTTATATCTGAATTTTACTTTGGTCTCCACCAACAGTGAACTAGTGGTGTTCAATTGAGGGACCACTTTCTGCATGCTATTTATTTTTACTGAGTGAACAAGAAGAGTTAATATTTTGTAAATTAGTTCAACAAGTCTTTTACTAACAGTCTTCATTTACAGCAGCTTTAAATTTTATCTAGATTCTGAGATATGGATGCCATGCACGACTGAGGGACCACCTTTAACTGACTGTAACTTTTGAGTGACAGCTTTTACAAATTTTTGGCTGAATTTACAATTGTTTGAGAACTTTTACTAAAGGTTGATTCATATAAAAACTCAAAAATAGGGTATGGTCCCTTAATATGAACGCACACACTTCTGCCCTCTAAGTTGGCGTTAATCTTATGAGAAGATAAGATTAACACAAACTTAGATTAAAGATATCGATCCCTTTTCAACAAGTGAATGTACAGCGAGGCGTTTATTGAGTCATAGCTTCTTTGAATAAATATAATATTAATAATATATAATATTCTACCACATTCACACAGCGCCATCTAGTCCCAAGGTAAGCAATTATATTTGCTTGTGTTATGGGTACTAAACAACTGATATACTACTTAAATACATTTTTTCTTTTTTTGTAAATATATATATATATAGGTATATTATAGATAAATTACACCCAGACACAGAACAAACCTTTATGCTCATCACACAAAGATTTGTCCTGGGTGGGGATCGAACCCACGACCTCCGGCTTAGCAGTCAGGGTCACTAACAACCAGACCAACAGGCCAGTCAAGTCAAGAAATGTACCTAATGCTTTTCTTTTTTTACCATAGTGTTAGATTTACATTATTTTGTTAATTTGTAATAGCTCACATAATTTTAATTAGTCTATTGTTATACGTGACGACTTGTCATTGGCTTATTGTCATATATTTGTATGTATAATGTAGTTAGTTAGCTGTAAGTCATCCATGTGCTTAATAATATAAAATATAATAACAACTGCCCCAGAATTCTATAAGAAAAAAGGCAGAATGTGGATTCTTAGGTTTAGGTTTAAAGAACTTTATTACTCAAAAGAACATTATAGTCCACTTAATGAGCATTTTCATGTACATTTTACTTAATTTATACATACAACTTTGCAACAGTAGTTCGATAGTAACATGCAATCTTATGTTATACAGCGTGTATACGACGATACGACATTAAATGACAAGGCAGCCAGTGTTAACCCTTATAAACATATTCTAATATAAATTATTTAAAAAAAAAAGAAAAGCTACTTACACATTATTTAAAGTCGAAAAATTTAAGAATATACAACTACACATTATTTTTCTATCATGACGTTTTCGACATGACGATGACAACAGTGCGGAACAGAGTAAGAGATAAGATAATATGAAAGAGTCAGAGATATTTAAATGAATTGAATGACGTAATGACAACATACGATCAACGTTAATACCTACAGGTTGTTTAAAACTGTGAACAACTTTGACATAAAGAAAGTACATTTGCGTCTAAACTATTGCACATTTCTGTTAAATTTTTTTGGTATAGTCTTCTAACATCACATGCTACACGTGGTTTCATTTAATGTCGTACCGTCGTATACACGCTGTATATATGTTATGTACTATATTTAATTTAGGTAATCATCATTCATTTTTTTTTATATACTTAATCACTTCAATGACTCGAAAAAACCGATGGTAATCATTACATATTATAAAACGTCTGTCCCTATGGACCCTATGTATCTTTAGATCTTTAGAACTACGCAACGGATTTTGATGCGGTATTCACAAATAGATAGAATGATTTGTGAGATAGTTTTATAGGTATATATTTATTAATTATAATATTATAATAATATTCAACCACATTTACACAGCACCATCTAGTCCCAAAGTAAGCAATTATATTTGCTTGTGTTATGGGTACTAAACAACTGATATACTACAAATAAATACATATTATAGATAAATTACACCCAGACACAGAACAAGCCTTTATGCTCATCACACAAAGATTTGTCCTGGGTGGGGATCGAACCCACGACCTCCGGCTTAGCAGTCAGTGTCACTAACCACTAGACCAACAGGCCAGTCATAATTAAATATCTATATATTAAATTGAAGATAATAATATTAAATTGAGTGATACTAGGTGGATTCTTAAACTTACTAAATGTTTGTGGTTGTCATTATGGGTGGTTAAGTCCAATGGGTCATCTTCTTCCTTGAGGGGCCTGGTAGACTTGGAGCCAGGGTCCATCACTGGGCCCATACCCTTGATAATCTGATGAATCATTTGACTGGAAACGGTTTTAAAGTTAGAATATAGGTCCTGGATTATTACGGGACAATACCACTCTCATGCCCACCACTGCAACTACAAAGCCAGGATAAACAGATGATCTTTGCGAACACCGAGTTTTGACAATCGTGAGTACCAGGGAATGCCTAACCTCTTCTCTCTTGGATCTCTCTGTCTTGGATCCCGCAACGAAATTACCCACTTAGAAAGAAAGAAAGAAAGATACATTTATTCGGTGCAACAACATTAAATAAACAATACTAATATATAAACAATATATTAGTATTTGTTTATTTAATGTTGTAATAAATAAACAAGACTGTCACCGTGGCGCAGTGGTTAAAGTGGTCGCCTCGCCACTACATCGCCGTGTTGGGTGACGTGGGTTCGATTCCCACACGAGACAAATATTTGTGTGATTCATAGATATTTGTTTCTAGTCTGGGTGTACTTTGTGTCCGTTAGTTTCATGTTTGTAAAGCTCCCCGCGACACAGGGCTTGTTCCCTAGTGCGGGCGTTGTCTTTTTAAAAATAAAAATACAGAAATAATAATAATAAAAAGATAATGTGAAAAGAAATAAATAACAAGAATATAGATTAAGAACCTCGCAGTTGCCAGTTCAGCGTGTGCCAGGTAAACAAAACCTGGCGCTGATTTTCAACTAGAACCCAGTAGTGAGTGACGCACGCACGCCAACCAAATTTGTAGGTAATAAATTGCTGCACTTCCCTCCATAGCATGCGGGAGACAAAAGTAATCCATACATATTATAAAAGGCTTTGTCCTGACTGACTGACTGACAACGCACAGCCTAAACCGCTGGTCGTAGCGACTTGAAATTTGGAGGGTGTGTTTGTCCTAATGTCTAGAGGTGTACTAAGAAAGGGTTTTTTAAAATTCAGCCCCTAAGGGGGTGAAAAGGGATAAAAATGATGAATGATGATGATGAATGTATGAACTTATTTGTTTTTTAACTTAAAGATTTGAAAATTTGTTTTGGGGTACTACTATCAAAATAAAAAATACCCTCATCAATATTTTTGACAAGAGTGGCTTTGGAAGGGTGAAATTGGGGATGAAACGTTGCATGAAAAGATCTTTGTTTTAAAGTTAACGTTTTGCAAATTAGTATTAAGATAGGAATTTAAAATGTTATTTTTAATATTTTTGATAGGGATGGGCTCAGGGGGTGAAATATTAAATAGACAGTTCTTTGTTTTTCAAGTTATATGTGAACTTCAGTTAAGAAGTGAGTTGATGGGTTGTTTTTGATGTTTGAAAAACTTACCCTAAGGGATGAAATAGGTGTGAAAATTATTAGAAATTGAAATGGATGTCGTTTTCAAGATTTTCAGGTTATCTATATTGACGTAAAATGAAATTCAACTCCTGTAGTGGGGTGTTGTGGAATTCATGAATTGCATTTAAAACAGAGATCTATCGAAATCTACGCGGACGAAGTCACGGGCAAAAGCTAGTCTATAATAATAATAATAATAATAATATTTTACCACATTCACACAGCGCCATCTAGTCCCAAATTAAGCAATTATATTTGGTTGTGTTATGGGTGCTAAACAACTGATATACTACTTAAATACTTTTTTTTTTGTAAATACTTACTTAATATAGATAAATTACACCCAGACACAGAACAAACCTTTATGCTCATCACACAAAGATTTGTCCTGGGTGGGGATCGAACCCACGACCTCCGGCTTAGCAGTCAGGGTCACCAACCACTAGACCAACAGGCCAGTAAATCTGTATATTATCTAATCCTATTAGAAAGAAAAATAAAAACGTCCATGATTCAAATCCCAGTTCAAACAAAACAAAATATTTTTTAGGATTCCGTTATTGCCATTTTGTCTACGGAATCCTAAAAAATATTTAGTTTTTCTTCTTATAGTTTCGTCATGTCTGTCCGTATGTCACATGAATTTTACTCAAAAACCACTCTGTGTATATTATAACTCTGTGTAACTACTTGGAAACATTATGTCGAGACAATCAATGAAGGAAGAGTGACAAAACAAATATATGGGGCGAATGTGAAAGGAAACGTTGGAAGGGGAAGACCTAGAAGAACGTACCATGACCAAATAGGTGAAGTTCTAAAGAAGGGACAGATCAGTACCCTCAACCGGCGAGAATGTATGAAAAGACTGATGAATGTTGAAGAAGCCAAAGATGTATGTCAGAATCGGAGCAAGTGGAAGGAAATAGTCTCTGCCTACCCCTCTGTTGGGGAAGAGGCGTGATCTGTGTATGTATGTATTCAAACATTACCCAGTAATTTCGAAAGCCAGGTTCCTGAAATTATTACGTTCCTGAGTACTTAGCACGTTGGAGAAGTGAGGGTATCTCTCGAGGAGTCCTATGGGGTCTTTAGTGGTCTCTAGGGCCAGATTCGTTGTGCTAGTTTCCTCTGCCTGTCTTCTGTTATGGGCTTTCATGTAATATCTGAAAGAAATGTAATAGATAAAATACTCATTGGTGTAGTAGTTAATGACCCTCACTGCTAAGCTAAAGGTCGTGGATTCGATTACGCAGGACAAATCTTTGTGTGATGAGCATGATTGTTTGTTCTGTGTCTGGGTGTAATTTATCTATAATATGTATTTACAAAACAAAAATTAATATAAATAGTTTAGCAGTTGTTTAGTATCACTAACATTAATAATTGCTTTATTTGGAACTAGATGGCGCTGTGTGAATTAATATTTTCGGATTAAATTACCTACGTCAAAATCACAGTTCGTCTAGTCTTTGCACTGTCAAGTTCTCTTTTGTCAATCAATCAATGAATCAAATCAAAATCAATGTCAATTTTGTCAAATTACATTATATGACAAATTCTCTTGACTTTATAAGGCACATAGGAAACCTTATAGTCTCGTTGAACAAACAATCATGCTCATCACACAAATATTTGTACTGTAAACCTGAATGTTAATTAATCTTATTTTATGAACCTAGACAGTTTATTCTTATGTAAAAGCCTATTATTATTATTTTATTTTTTTCCATTTAACAGTAACTAAGGTAAAGGCACCTATTACGGAGGTAGTCAAAATCGGCTCCTATTACGGTGGTATTTCTATTTTCGAGTTTTATTCCTGTTTTTCTTAGTTTAAGTACACCAAAACGGGACCTACTTATTCTAAATTTATTACTTCATGACATAACTGAAGTTTGCAAGTATAGCACATTGACAACACAACAAGATCAATCAGTTTGTGTAACGGCATCGACGTAAGAGGGGTTTCCATACAAACGCGGAACGACAAAACTAAGTACACTAATATTTAGAAACTAAGTTTTTCGTATTAATAAGCCGTTCAAGTTTGTTTATGTGTTATTTATAGCATTTTCTTACTATTACACTAACTATTTAAATAGCTTGTTTTATATTTGCAACTTGTTTTATACCCAAAAAATAAGAAATAAAACACCGCCGTGATAGGATACGAATTTTATAGATTAATCCTAATTCGGTGGTATAACTCCGAAATAGGAAAAGTACTGGGCATGTTTAATTGTTTATAACTTTCAAATTATTAACTTATTGACTTAGTTCCAAGTTTAGTTGAAATAATTATTAATCTCATAAATTAGAAACCATATTCTGCGGTATGTGTTTTTAATTAGAAATCTGGTTAAATATGAAAACTGTTGAGTACAAAATGTTGGTTTCTTAGAAGGGGTAAAAATAGGAAGGTGTATTTTAATTTATCACAAATCATTTATTTTGTATAACTGTTGGCTGAGTTTTACACATCTGAACCAAAAAACTGTTATCTTTTGATTAAGCATTTACACTCTTTTGTTTATCGAAATTTTTAACGGTCAGAATTAGGATTATTAAAAACACGAGTAGTTTTCCTATTACGGTGGTAATTATTTCCAGGTAACTCTGTGTTAGGTTCTATGATCTCCTATTACGGCCCTATTCATCATGGAACATAAAATTACAAGTTTTAGGGTTTCGTAAATAATTGATACTTATGCATGTTTTTTTGATAAAACCAGAAGCGATAAAAAATTTTAAATTTATGTTACTTTTACAAGCTTTCTATTAACTTGCAATTACTACTTAATATGTAACATTTGTATGTTTTTTTTTGTTTCTTTCAATTTAACTAAAAACTACGAGACCGATTTAAAAAATTCTTTAAGTCTTTACTGAGTAACATAGGCTACCTATATTTATTTCTAAAAATATTTTGGGATCCCTACTAAAACTTGTAAAATGTAATCAATTTGTAACTATGTACCAATTTCAAAATGTAAAATCTATATAAATTTTAAAAGCTTGAGGCACTGATATTACTTATATGCCATCTGTTATGTAGGTTTACTATCTCATATTTTACTGAACGTAAAAAGAAAAATCAACTTTATTTTAATTACCTGAAACTCTTTTTAAAACGCGTGTGTGAATGCACGGTTATACTATATTTGTAAATTTTATGAAAACTGAATGAAACATTTATATCATTTAATAAATATTATTTGTACGGAACTTAAATGAATATAATTTCTGACCCTCCGTATTAGGAGCCGTCTACCGCCGTAATAGGCTCTGACCAAAATTTTACCTCCGTATTAGGGAAAATCGACCCGACTATTTAAATATTTTTTTAAAATAAGAAATATCATAAAAAGTAACATAGGCTCAACAGCAATTCAAAATATAGATTCCACTTTTGACGATAAAATTAGTTTACACCTTTAAAAATGCTTAGAAATGCTTATTTTTGTTTCTTACTTTCAAATGTTGCGAAATACCTCCGTAATAGGTGCCTTTACCTTATATATTAGTATAAGTACCTTTATCCTGTTTTGTAACGTATAGTATTTGACTGGCCTGTTGGTCTAGTGGTTAGTGACCCTGACTGCTAAGCCGGAGGTCGTGGGTTCGATCCCCACCCAGGACAAATCTTTGTGTGATGAACATAAAGGTTTGTTCTGTGTCTGGGTGTAATTTAACTATAATATGTACGTATTACAAAAAAAAAAAATAATTTAAGTAGTATATCAGTTGTTTAGTACCCATAACACAAGCAAATATAATTGCTTACTTTGGGACTAGATGGCGCTGTATGAATGTGGTAGAATATTATTATTATTATTATTATAATAGTATCATATATCGTATATATAAAGTACCTAATATAAATTCGTGCTGTCCTCATTGACAGCTATATACATATTTCCTACTTTGGTAAGCAAAAATTTAGCCTTGTTTAAATTACAGTCACACAAACCACAATAACCTCAATAATATGTTTTGATTGACATTGTTGTTAGCCTAGATAGGAATACTGCTGATGCTGATTTTTATGTAAGTGACACATTGTTTACTTCGTAATTATCAGATTTTATATTATTTTAAGTGATTCTAGTTAATTATTTTTTAGAAAATGTAACATTAAATTAATATTGTTAGAAATGTTTAGCTCTTACATTACTATTAGCTCTCCAGTCGCCTGTGATACAGGAATTATTATCCTAGTACGGGGATGGATAAATATTTTTAGCCACATAATATTACTAAATAAGTTCTATTATAATATTATTTGTATCTCTTTAAAATTTGAATAATAATATAATAATATTCTACCACATTCACACAGCGCCATCTAGTCCCAAAGTAAGCAATTATATTTGCTTGTGTTATGGGTACTAAACAACTGATATACTACTTAAATACATTTTTTTTTTTGTAAATACATACATATTATAGATAAATTACACCCAGACACAGAACAAACCTTTATGCTCATCACTTCCGATCCGATAGAACCCACGACCTCCGGCTTAGCAGTCAGGGTCACCAACCACTAGACCGATAGGCCAGTGGGACCGGTTTTTGGTACGGAACCCTAAAAATTACTATTACTTTCCTTACACAAGCGTTGTCGAAGTTATCTCTTCAAAACCACAAGCCTCAGCTACTCTTGCTCTAAGTCGATGGTCCATAGTGTACTGCAATGCGTATGTCGCCACTTCTCCAAAAAACAGGATCAACTCATCGTACTGAAAGAAATATATAACTAGAGATCACGCCTTCCCAACAGAGGAGTAGGCAGAGACTATTTCTGCCGTGCTAAACAAGAACGTCGTAATTGCACTTCACAAGTCTTTGGAAAATGGTTCTAAGATTGATGTATTTAGACACATTTTTCTCTAATCTTAAGCACGCAGTTGAACTGTTTTTCATTGGTAAGGCAGATTTTCTTCCAATTTTTTTTTATTGCCTAAAGTGGCAGACGATCAGATGGCCTACCTGATGGTAAGTGGTTACCAACAGTCGTGGACGTTAGCAATGCTAGGGGCACAGCCAGGCCGCTGCCTACCTTGAGAGGATAGCTCTCTTTAAACCTCATTTGAAGAAGGACATGTCATAGCGCTCAGGAAACACCGCTGTAGGAAGTTCACCCCAGAGCCTGCACGTACGTATGAGGAATGATCGCTGGAACCTTACCGTTCTAGACGATATCGGCTCCAGGTAGTGCGGGTGAAGCCAACAGCGGCGTCGAGTGGTGCGATGGTAAAAAGGCGACGATGGCACCAAATCAAAAAGTTCATCGGAGCACATCCCATGGAACAATCGATAGAGCACGCAGAGTGACCCAAAGTCTCTCCGTTGCTCTAACAATTCCAAGTTGTCCGTCAGATTGGGATCACCGACCACTTGCTACGATTCTGACATACATCTTTGGCTTCTTCAACATTCATCAGTCTTTTCATACATTCTCGCCGGTTGAGTGTACTCCTGATCTGTCCGTTCTTTAGAACGTCACCTATTTGATCATGATACGTTCTTCTAGGTCTTCCCCTTCCAACGTTTCCTTTCACATTCACCTCATATATTTCTTTGTCAGTCTTCCTTCATTCATTCTCTCGATATATCCAAACCAGAGCTTAACATTCCTTTTAATGAACTAATTTCCTTTCCTCTATCTAGATAGCTATGATGGTTGAATGCCACAACACTTTTGTCCCGCTTGCAACCAACGACCACATGAAACCTTGACCAGGTCATCGGTCCATCTAGTGCGAAGCCGTCCTATACTGGGCTTCCCAATACGTGGCCGCCACTCGAGAACCTTTTTCCCCCATCGGCGATCAGTTCTACAAGATATGTGGCCTGCCCACTGCCACTTTAGTGATGCGATTCGGTGAGCTATGTCGACAAATTTAGTTCGGCTGCGGATCTTCTCATTTTTGATTAGATCACGCAGGGAACTCCAAGCATAGCTCCTTCGGGGAAAAAGGCGTGATGCTATATTTTTTTTATTACTATCAAGCTAATTTTACGTGGGTAGCTATGAGCTCATTTCTATGAGACGCCCAATAATTTCTTATTCCAAAAGTTTGGTTGTGGTAGCTAACAGACGTAGCAAGGGTATACCGGACCGGGAAGGAAATACCCGAAAAACGTACCACGCAATTTGTAGGACAATATGACTGTTCAATTACATAAATATTACGTAAGTAAAAAAAATAATGGTCCTACAAAATCAATGGTTTGATCGAAGGAAGGGTCCCCCCTTCCAACTTGTATCGACAACGAGGTCATCATAAATGATTACTAACCAGCTGATGTTTTTATTTTTTCTTACTTAATATTTATGTAATTGAACAGTCATATTGTCCTACAAATTGCGTGGTACGTTATCCCGGTACGGTATTGCAAAAGCTAGTCTATAATAATAATATTCTACCACATTCACACAGCGCCATCTAGTCCCAAATTAAGCAATTATATTTGGTTGTGTTATGGGTACTAAACAACTGATATACCTAGTACTTAAATACTTTTTTTTTGTAAATACTTAATATAGATAAATTAGACCCAGACACAGAACAAACCTTTATGCTCATCACACAAAGATTTGTCCTGGGTGGGGATCGAACCCACGACCTCCAGTTTAGCAGTAAGGGTCACTAACCACTAGACCAACAGGCCAGTCAAGCCAGTCAATTCTTATTCGTATTATGTACCTTTTGTTCTAAAATCTGCAAATAATCAGGAGATCTTCTGAACATGTTTAATATTGTGGAAAAATCTTCTCCGTATATTCTATTCGATTCTGATTCAATATCATATTTTCTTGCATTTGCAGAAGTAATTACTGAAAACAAAATATAGCTCATGCTTCTATTATTATTATATATTTTCAGCAACCATCACTTATTCAGGGTGTATACGACGATACGACATTAAATGATAAGGCAGCCAGTGTTAACCCTTATAAACATATTATAATCATTGAAAAAAAAAGAAAAAAAGAAATAAAATAACCACATTATAAAGTCGAAAAATTTAAAAATATAAAACTACACATTACTTTTCTATCATGAAGTTTTCGACATGACGACGACAAAAGTGCGGAACAGAGTAAGAGATAAGATAATATGAAAGAGTCAGAGATATTTAAATGAATTGAATGACGTAATGACAACATACGATCAACGTAAATACCTACAGGTTGTTAAAAACTGTGAAATAAAGAAAGTATATTTGCGTCTAAACTATTGCAAATATCTATTTGATTTTTTTGGTAAAGCTCTAACGTCTCCACCGTCCCCTCCAGTGGGCGCTAGGCAAGAATATGGTAGTAGGATCCGGCTAAATATATGGGGAAGGGCGTGGGGCCCTCACAATGAAACAGATGATCTTATATAAAGTTATAGTATTAATTTTTAAATGTCAAGAAGAGCGTGCACTGCACCAGAAATTAGAATAATAATGAGCCTTTAGTCTTCGACGGATGCTCCGACGAAGACTCGGTTCGAATTTGAATTAATTTAGGATTTTGAATTTTAAATTATTAAAAGTAAATTAAAAAGAAATCAAAAGAGATCCAAAAGTTGGTCAAAAGAGGTGCAGTCGTGCAGGACGTAGCCTGCAACGGGTGCAACCGGTACAAAGCATTCTTACATCATATGCTACACGTGGTTTTTATACAGCATATATAGATATGCTATATATAAGTGATGGTGGCTGAATGGATAAGGCGTGCATGTCATGCGGTCCGAGTTCGATCCCGACCGGCAGTACCAATGTGGATTCCATTTTGTGGAATTTATATGTACTAGTCAAGTGACTTACCATCTGCTAACGGTGAAGGAAAACATCGTGAGGAAACACACATACACTAGAAGTAATTCTATGAGTATATCGGATCCACCAACCTGGAGTAGGCCAGCGTGAGTGGATTATGGCCTCTCAGCTCTCTAGTTAGAGGATTGAAGATCCGAGCCCAGCAATGGGTTTCTGACTTGCTGCGGACCTAAAATAGCTTCTCCTTCGTCATCTGGGCTCTCGAAAACTCGACGCCTGACGTCGAGTTGCCCATGTTACGTTTCGATAATTATTATTTTTTAAATAATAATATTTTACCACATTCAAACAGCGCTATCTAGTTCCAAATTAAGCAATTATATTTGCTTGTGTTATGGGTACTAAACAACTTATAAACTACTTAAATATATTTTTTGTAAATACATACATATTATAGATAAATTACACCCAGTCACAGAACAAACAATCATGCTCATCATCAATCATGTTCGATGGGAATCGAACCCACGGTATCTTTTAAATTAAGCTTCCTCTCTCCTAATTATTGTGCTGTGCCCAACAGGGTCCATAATTATAACCTACTTTATTCAAATCTTTTTTTTTATGGAAGCCAAGAATAGTGGCTCCTTTTCGCCTGATTGTATCACCTATTTGTACATTATGGAAGCAATAAATGACTGAGTATTGAGTAAATTTACCAAACTACTTACTGAATACAATTGAAAGAATCGTTCCTGACAATTTATTCGAACAAAACATACTTCGCGTGTGTTTTGAAACAATAAATAAGACCGTCGTCATAAAATACATTATATCCATTAAATTTATTCAATAAAATATTTACGACATGACTGAAAATATGTTCATGTTAGCGGAGTGAGTGTGTGACTGACAAGAGCTCTTAAGTTCTATTCCCCGGCTTTACAAAAATGGTATTTCCGTTTTGAAATTGTTAGTATCGGTCTCGAGTCTTTAAAGTTCCGTATACCATTCTGACTTCAACAGCAGTTCTGCGTAGCACCCCCGGTCCCTATATATTCTCTATAGATTTATATATAATATAATAATATTCTGCCACATTCACACAGCGCCATCTAGTCCCAAATTAAGCAATTATATTTGCTTGTGTTATGGATGATATACAACTGATATACTACTTAAATACATTTTTTTTAAATACATACATTATATAGATATTACACCTAGACACAGAACAAACAATCATGTTCATCACACAAAGATTTGTCCTGGGTGGGGATCGAACCCACGACTTCCGGCTTAGCAGGGTCACTAACCACTAGACCAACAGGCCAGTCTATATAAGGGACCCCCCAGTCCCAATAGAAGTGAATTGTGAATTTTAAAAAATCGGCTTAGTGCTTGTTGAACCATACTCAATGTAGGGTTTCGCAGCAAAATCTCAATTACTCAGCGGCCCACATAAGACACCTATTCTCCAACTGTCATTGATAAACATCAATTAGGTTTCGAGTAAAATGCCTTTGACATACCCGACGGACATAACAAAACTAAAAGGGTTCCGTTTATGCCATGTTGGCTACGGAACCCTAAAAAATTCATTATGGGCAGTCAATTGATAATTTAGACAGGCCCCCTAGGGGCCCCCGTATAGTATTATATCAACCCAGGGCCCCACAAACTTACAGTCCGCCCCTGTTTCTAGGGTTAAGGTGTGAAAACGTAAAAAATAAACAATTAGATTCCTTTTAGCATTTATATTGGAATAACTCTCTCAATCTGCATAAACCGGTTGACTCCTACCAAAAGGTATTGAAGTTCTTCCTAATTGTGACGCAGAAGGTTCTTTTTCTATAGATTGCTTAGGATAATTTCCATAACTTTCCCAATCATTATAAATCTTATGACTTAAAACTTGACCATCTGACATTGGACTTTTCTTATCAATAACTCTTTGAACCTTTTTTTGATTGTCGTAATTTCCCCAATTGTCCGTTTTCTTTTTAGTTTTGACTTCGAAGACCCATTTGTCATCTTTATTTTTCGAATTCCATTTGTCAATTTTCTTTTTATTCCAGTCGTCTTTTTTGTTCCAATCGTCTTTTTTCTTTTTTGTATGGTCCCAGTAATCATTATTCAAGTCTTTATTTTTCTTATTTTCTTTAGAGAAGTCGTCTTTTTTGTTCCAATCTTCTTTTTTGTTCCAATCGTCTTTTTTCTTTTTTGTATTGCCCCAGTCATCATTATTCAAGTCTTTATTTTTCTTATTTTCTTTAGAGAAGTCGTCTTTTTTGTTCCAATCTTCATTTTTATTCCAATCTTCTTTTTTGTTCAGTTCATCTTTTTTCTTTTTTGTATTGTCCCAGTCATCATTATTCAAGTTTTTATTTTTCTTGTTTTCTTTAGAGAAGTCGTCTTTTTTGTCCCAATTATTCTTCTGTTTTTTTCTGTTTTCGTGTTCTTTCCAGTCATCGTTATGGTCCCGAGTTTTCTTAATTCTAATACTGTTTTCATGTTTTTTATTCCAACCATCGTCATTTTTATTCCGATCATTGAATTTTTTATCCCAATCGTTGTCTTTATTCTTCTTCTTGGGAGCTCTGTTGAAATTTTCTTCTGAATTTTTCACATTATCATACTGTGCCCACTCTATTTTCTTCCCCCAATCAATCACCTTTTTCTTTTTATTTCTTTCTAATATCGATTCTTTTTTATTTTCTTCAGATTTTTTATTTGGGATACTCGCGCCGTAGCCATCTTTTCGTTTTTTTTTGTTATATTGTGAGTATTCTAAGCTATATTTATCGTCATTGTTACTGCCTTTCCTTTCTTTTTTGTTTTGATAATATATATTATCCGTATCTTCCATGGATATAGATGGTTCGACAAAACTCTTTTTGCTCATAGACAACTTCTTTTTTTTATAATCGCCGTTATGGTTCATCCGTTTATGTTTTTCTACATCTTCCCTGTTCTTTTCATCCTTTTTCTTAACAATTATTTCTGCTTTTTCAAAGTTTTTTACCTTTTTAAAATGACTTTTTTTTGTAGATTTTTCTTCCACTTTTATTTTCTCAGTAACTTCATCGGGAGTTTTAATTATCTCATTTTTATTTACTTTGTACAGTTTCTCCATTATATTATTTTCTATATCTTCTTTGTCAGCGACTTCGTAATCGCTGATAGCTTTTACATTATTTGATTCAAGTGAATCTTTATCATCACTATGTTTAGTTTTAAGTTTATTAAATATTTCGACGACAAAAGGTTTTATTATATCAAATGTTTCTTCTTGTTTCTTTGTGACGTCAGTTTCTTCTGTCAACGCACCGTCAGAGATATCCACTGTAACAATAATTTCTATAAATATACATACTTTGCTTCTACCATTCTTTGTTCTGCTCAGCTCCTATTGGCCGTAGCATAATAATATATAGCTTAGGAATTAAATACCGTAAACAATCGTATGATCGAATTTATATTTTGTATAAACTGACAAAAGAAAAAAATATAAATTAGATCAATTGATAGTGTACATACTTGTACATTGTACATACTCGTACATACATATAGATCACGCCTGTTTCCCAACAGAGAGGTAGGTAGAGACTATTTCCTTCCACTTGCTACGATTCTGACATACATCTTTGTCTTCTTCAACATTCATCAGTCTTTTCATACATTCTCACCGGTTGAGGGTACTCCTGATCTGTCCCTATTTTAGAACGTCACTGTATAGTTTTTGATTTATGTGACGATAAAACTTTATTTTACCAATTAATAGGAAGATGTTTATAATCTACATGAAATACAGAATTTGACTATTGGACCACCGGCATGATAAACCTTATGCAGACAAGAGCACTGCGAGAAGAGCCCTTTTTTTTTTTTTTTACTTGGGGAAATGCCTGACGCATACCCCTCGGTCTTGGGGAAAGAACCGAGGGGTTATGTTGGGCTCGCACCCACTAAAACCCCAAGGTGTTCCTCTCGTCGCGCTCTGCTGTGGTCACGGGAGCGCAGGAATATTCGTCCGCGACCACAGCGACGATGGCCCGCTACGGGCCCCCTCTCTGCCGGAGCTTAGCTCCGGCGGTGACGTGCGGGAACACGCACACGCCACCAGAAGACGCTCGCGGTCGACTTTCCCCAAAGTCGACCGGTCCTGACTGCGAGAAGATCCCTATACCAACCCGTCTGACCAGCGTATAGTAGGCTAAATTCCCATTCGTAATATTTGCAGGAGATCCTTGCCCAGCAGTGAGACGTCTGGCGGGTTGGTATAGGGTTTGTTTCTAATTTTTTTAGCTTTTATTTACCTTGTCTACATAAGGTTTCTCTCTGAAATGAAATTTAATCTCATTTATTCATCTAGGTTACAAGGTAACACTTATGAAAGTCACAACAAAAGTAGTGTCAGCAAATTTACGTACGACTAGTTCGCTGACGGGGTGGAGCTATGAGAAGAACTGGCAAGAAATTCACGCCACTCTTTTTAAAAAAATGGATGGTCTCTTAGTCGCTTTTTACGTCATCCACGGGTTGAGATGGGGTAGTTAGTTACATTGTGTATTCTTAATCCGTCACTACACGGAAAAATAGTAATGACGTTAATTTATCACGTATTTGATATACATATATGAAATAAAGGATTTGACTGTTTCACCACTGTCGAAATGAAATTAAATGAAATCTTGTTTATTCATCTAGGTTACAAAGTAACACTTATACAACATATGCTGCGCATATGAATGGCAATCATACAAGTTATGTAATTAGTAAATAAGCATAGCAAGTAAGTAGATATAATAAATATAATACAAAAGTACAAATTGTAAATAAAGATTGTGTACAAATAGAAATAAGAGATAGACCAGATAGATAGTACTTAGTAGAATGAAAGAGTAGTGTAAAGAAAGGCATCGAAACTGTTGGAGGTTGTGTATAAAAAAAAAATAGTAATAATATCCGAAAAGTAGTGTCAGCAAATTTGCCTACGACCAGTTCGCTGACGGGGTGTCATGGTATAAGGGTGAATTTCCCGGGACCAAAAATTGCGTGGCATCGATGAAATCTTCATCGCTATGGATAGATATAATATTCTATTGAATAATTTTGTCGTCTTGATTATACATTCGATAGAACGCCATTTCTTTTGTTTATTTATTTGTTTACTTCGAACAATCAATAGACTTTTTGTTATTTTATATTTTTGCCTTGATTTTCATCGCTATGTTCTCATTGCTATGGTTTCCGTGGCCAAAATTTGCTATGGCAATGAAAAAAAAGACACGTAAATTAAAAAACTTTAAGAAACGCTAATTTTTTTATATAAAACTAAAGATAAAAAAATCCACGGAAATGAATATTTTAATGGACCTGTTGAAATTCACCCATAAAGTAATTGTTTAACTTACTGGTATCATTTTCAAAGGCACCGTTGGCATAGATAGATCTTTGTGATTCAGCATCTCTCAATTTTCTTCTGACGTCAGCACTGGCACCTTCTGGTTCGTAATCATAGTTTTCATCGGTATTCTTACTCTCAGAAGATGCTCTGAAATTTTTACTGCTTTAGATTGACCGAGACTGGCAGTACCAATGTTTTTTAATCTTAAAATAATATGGCCTGTTGGTCTAGTGGTTAGTGACTCTGACTGCTAAGCCGGGTTCGATGTCCACCCAGGAAAAATCTTTGTGTGATGAGCATGATTGTTTGTTCTGTGCCTGGGTGTAATTTATCTATAAAATGTATGTAATTATGTATACAAAAAAATGTATAGTAGTATGATGGCGCTGTGTGAATGTTTTAAAATTTTATATTATTATTATATAATATAATGTACTTACTAGTCAATTGACGTACCATCTGCTAACGGTGAAGGAAAACATCGAGGCAAAACTCATATACATCATATACTTACACTAGAAGTAATTTTAAGTGTATGTCTGATCCACCAACCAGCATTAGGCCAGCGTGTGTGGATTATGGCCTAAACTCTCTCAGCTCTCTAGATAGAAAGGAGACCTGAGTCTAGGAGTGGGACATTAGGGTAATTCGCCAAGTTAAAGTTACAAAAGTTAGAGAATTTGAAGACAATAAAATCTATTTAAATAAAAGGAGAAATTGAGTGACTGTATAACTGACTGATAGGTACATATATCAACGCACAGCCTAAATTATTTTATTCGAGTTGTTTCTGAGATTAACGCGTTCAAACAAAAAAATAAATTTATAACATAACATAACATAACATGGCATCACGCCTTTTTCCCCGAAGGGGTAAGCAGAGGCGTTTCACACCCACATTTCGCCAGCTATGTTTGGTCCCATGAAATAGGGGGCGAGCCTATTGTCATCAACCGGGAGCATTTGATTACCAAACTCCGGGAAAATCTCAATACTGGAATTTCATGATAGAAAAACCCAATACTATTTTCACCCGACCCGGGAATTGAACCCGGGACCTCTTGCACATCAGTCGTATACACTTCCCGCTGCGCCACCGAGGCAGTTGAGAGCAGCAGGCACCGAGCAGCCGAGCAGAGAAATAAATTTATAATATCAGTACAGACTAGAAGTCACGCGGGGCTTCTCTCCCTTCGTTGTTTATTTGACCACTGCTCAGCTCCTATTAGCCGTAGCGTGATGTTATATAGCCTATAGCCTTCTTCAATAAATTGGTTATCCAACAGTAAAAGAATTTTTCAATTCGGACCACTAGTTCCAGAGATTAACACGTTGTCGTTCACCCAAAAAAATCAAACTCTTCAGCTTTAGTATAAATGTATATTTTCTCTTCTGGACTCCACTTTGATAGAATCAAGAAGTCTTACTTACACGTCCTTCTTGATCATTCTTCTGTATTCCTTTAATGTTTCAGGATTGGACAAGAAGTGCATGTTAAGTAAGCCGCTGCGTAAAGCCTCTTCTTTATAACTGTCTGAAATAAAACCATTTAGTAGTGTGAAGGTCGAACATAGCTCTTAAGAAGGTTCATGGTTCATGGAATGGCAACCATAGCAATTTATTGTCATATTTCGTGGTTTTCATAACATAACATAACATAGCATCACGCCTTTTTCCCCGAAGGGGTAGGCAGAGGTGTTTCACACCCACATTTCGCCAGCTATGTTTGGTCCCATGAAATAGGTGGCGAGCCTATTTTAATTATTTAATTTTTCTTTTTTTAATAGGTTAGCTATGTATATTTTTAAGTTATGTGTAAATATTTTATTGAATGAATGTGATAAAAAAAAAATCATCGGAGCTATTTTTTTTTAATGTTTTCAATAGGTATCACCATTTCAACCCATAAACGTCCCACTGCTGGGCACGGGTCTCCAAAGGATGTGGAGCGAATTTAGCTTACTATACCAAGCTGGCCAGACAGGTTAGTATAGGATTAGTTTTGAATTCTTTTCTGTAAATTTCTTCCTTAGTCGCCTTTTACGACACCCACAGGTTGAGATGGGGTAGAGACTTTATGTATTCTAATCACGTCACTACACGGATGAATCAGCCAGTCCAGATCAGCCAAAAACTTACAAGGTTCATTTTCTTCAAAACTCTGATAATCTTGTTCTACTTTGATAGAAGTCTTTTTCCCAAGGTCAATCTGTTCAGCGTTACTTATAAATTGTATTAAATCTTTTGCTTTTTTAACATGTGCAGCATTGACTCTTCTGTGCGTGTCGTAATTCTTCTGTAGTAGCTTCATTTTGTCGTAAACATTTCGGTCGTATTCTGAAATTTTTAAAATTAAGTAAATTAAACTACCTGCTATTAAAATTAAACAACATAATAATTACATTATTTACAACAACAAAAAAGACATGAATTAAGAAAAAACTGGCCAAGTGCGTTTCGGGCCACGCACAGTGTAGGGTTCCGTACTAGCCCGTTATATTAGGTTCCTAGTCAGAACTACGGAACCCTAAAAAGGGAGAAGTTATTAGAAAATGACATCATAGAATTCTTCCGCACCGCTGCCGCTGTCTACCGGAAAAGTGCCCAGCAGGCTGGCAGCATTGCCACGTTGTATGGCTATGCTTATTCTTTGTGCAAGAAAATAGCCAGCCTGCTGGTCACAAAATTAATTTGAAATATAATTTAATAATAATAATATAAAAATTCTACCACATTCACAGCGCCATCTAGTCCCAAATTAAGCAATTATATTTACTTACTTGTGTTATGGGTACTAAACAACTGATATACTACTTAAATACATTTTTTTTTGTAAATACATACATATTATAGATAAATTACACCCAGACACATAACAAACAATTACGCTCATCACACAAAGATTTGTCCTGGGTGGGGATCAAACCCACGACCTCCGGCTTGGCAGTCAGGGTCACTAACCACTAGACCAACAGGCCAGTCATTTTATATTATATTATTTAAAATATTAATATAGATAGATTTTCAAAAAACTAACTTTTTCCCAAGTCATCATGTATTGGAACTATTAATCGGTCATCAAAATCTTTAACTTTCTGGACTAATCCGATCAATTTGGCTGAGTTCTGGGCACCAACGTATGACTCTCCGTGTGGTGTAAACTGTCTTCCAGTTGCTGGTTCACAGAAGATAACGTCTAGGGCAATCACTGTAAACATATAATGCGAAACAAATTGTATTTGTGTGTTTATATAGCCAACAGAGGGGTAGGCAGAGACTATTTCGTTCCACTTGCTACGATTCTGACATACATCTTTGTCTTCTTCAACATTCATCAGTCTTTTCATGCATTCTCGCCGGTTGAGGGTACTCCTGATCTGTCCCTTCTTTAGAACGTCACCTATTTGGTCATGGTACGTTCTTCTAGGTCTTCCCCTTCCAACGTTTCCTTTCACATTCGCCTCCTATATTTGTTTTTGAATTTGCAATACCTACAATTGTTTTAACGCGAAGTTTGACTTACATATATTATATTTAATACGCCAGAAAATAAATTCAGAAACAGCTTGTTGAAACTGCTCGATTGTCTTGCCGTTAGTGTACCATATTATTAATTAAAAAATAAAAAAAAAATAAGAATCTTTGTCAGATTTCATCGTAAAAAAAATTAGCAGTACCCTTAGTTCCTTGGGTATGGGTGGCTGCTTTCAAGTCTTGGCGTGACCAAGAAATAGGAAGTCTTTTTTACAAGAATACTAGAAGTCCCGCGGGGCTTCACTCCCGTCGTTCTTTGTTTGGCCACTGCTCAGCTCCTATTGACCGTAGAGTAATGCTAAATAGCTTATAGTCTTCCTCGTTAAATGGGCTATCCAACACTTAAATAATGTTACAATTTGACTCAGTAGTTTCTGAGAGACGCGCGTTGGACCAAACAAAATCTCAGCTTTTTAATATTAATATAGATATAGTTTAATAACTTACCGAATAAAAACAATATAACAAACATTTTCATATAAACATTATTGGTAGATTTTAAACTTGAATAAAAAACTGTTTTATTGTTCTTATCGGAAATGTACTCAATCTAGCGATTGAGTACACACCGTATCAAAACTTTGTTAGATTTCATTACTCAGTCGTAATGGCTACACTTGTACAGTTTCCTGAACACAGTAAATGGAAATATTTTCAAATTTTAACCCTTTGAACGCCAGAGATTAGTCTATACACGAATGAAAATGTGCTCACCACGCCAATGACAGCATGGCACGCCAAAAATGTACTGTATTTTAAAAGCTTGGCGCTCAAGACACGGCGATACCGATTTGACGTGGCGGTCAAAAGGTTAAAAAGATACAGACATTCATCATCATCACCATTACAAACCTTAAACGTCCCACTGCTGGGCAGGGGTCTCCTCCAAACATTTTGAAGAGAATTTAGCGTATTATACAATGTTGGCCGGACGGGTTGGTATATGGTTTGTTTTGGGAAGCGGTCGCATCGAAAGTAAAGGCTGCGGGTGGGGGATCGGGGTTCACTCCCTCACCCGCTCCTTTCCGCGAAGGTCGACAGCGTCCCCAGTGCACCCGGACGCTGTCGTTTGGTGTTAGGGCCCGAAAGGGCCCGGTGTCGGTGCCCCGTAAGGGGCTGTCGCTGGGTGGGCTGCTGATGATGTAACAAGTTCCAGGGCCCACCCATTACGGCGAAGCGACGGTGCACAGAGGGGTTTTAGTGGGTATTCCGGTCCTTTTCAGACCGGCGAGTCCCACATAACCGTCCCGTGTCCCCGCACGGGGCGGTATGCGTAATGGATTTCCCCTCTTAAAAAAAAAAAAGAGTTTTTCGAATTTTCCTTTCTCACAGTGCTTTTGTCTGCTTAAGGTATTAACCCTTAGTCGATGTTAACAATACACTATTTAAAACTTTTTTTTTTTTTTTTCTTTTCTTGGCTCTGCACGATTTGTGCTTTAGCCATAAAGCTATATTTAAAACTTCAACATTGTTATAATTTCAATATGGCCGCCGTTCCAAGATGGCGGATCACAATTTTTTTCAATATCAGAATGGATTTGTGTGATGACCAAGGAACTTATGTATATATAATAATAATAATATTCTACCACATTTACACAGCGCCATCTAGTCCCAAATTAAGCAATTATATTTGCTTGTGTTATGGGTACTAAACAACTGATATACTACTAAAAAACTTTTTTTTTTGTAAATACATAAATATTATAGATAAATTACACCCAGACACAGAACAAACCATTATGCTCTTCACACAAAGATTTGTCCTGGGCGGGGATCGAACCCACGACCTCCGGCTTAGCAGTCAGGGTCACTAACCACTAGACCAACAGGCCAGTCAATATCTCTAACTAGCTGGAATGCTTACCTACACCTCAAAAGCGTCCCGCTTTTTATAATTACTGTCAATTGTGAGAAAGGGAGAGATTCCATCCATATTTCGTTTTCGTTCTCGCTCTCATAGGATTTTTTTCCTCTCATCATTGTAACGAACAAATTTCAACCTTATTTCGTAAGTCACAGAGAAGCTTTCAATTTATCTAATATCGTCCCGTAAGCATTATAGTTAGTTAGGAGATATAAGTTCATTGATGGGACCAAACATAGCTGGTGAAATGGTGAGATACAGGTCTGCCTACCCCTTCGTGGAAAAAGGCGATATAATTAGTTCAGCACAAAAATATCCGCATCATTATCTATAAGGTAATTATAAAATTGATAATTTTTGTTGATTTTGTTTAATAGATTTTAATCAAAGACGTCTTTATTTTGATATCTGATTAGTGAATAAAACGTTTCCATACAAATATATTATAGTTACAATACAGGGTTTGTAAGTTTGTTTATGTGCATTTATCTTAAGAACTATCTGATTTAAAATATATTTGGAAGTTTTTTTTTTGGAGACCTTTTAAAACAGTGCCTTATGGCCCTATATATAAATCTAATATCTAAGTATAAATATATAAAAATAAAAATAAAAAATCCATTTATTATCAGACCATAGATCCATAGTATACCTACGTCTATACTAATATTATAAAACTCAAGTGTTTGTTGGGCTGTTGGCGTAGACCTTCTCTTTCACGTGACCCCAAAGGAAGAAGTCGCAAGGTGTAAAATCACAAGATCTCGGTGGCCAATTGTGATCACCTCTTCGAGAGATAACTTTCCCGTAAAAGATCAATGGTTTCATTGCTTGTGTGGCACGTAGCGCCGTCTTGTTGAAAGTAAACGTTGTCCAGATCACTACCATCCAATTCCGGCCATAAAAAATCATTAATCATCTATAACTGACTGACTGGCCTGTTGGTCTAGTGGTTAGCGACCCTGACTGCTAAACCAGAGGTCGTGGGTTCTATCCCCACCCAGGACAAATCTTTGTGTGATGAGCATAAAGGTTTGTTCTGTGTCTGGGTGTAATTTATCTATAATATGTATGTATTTACAAAAAAAAATGTATTTAAGTATAGTATCAGTTGTTTAGTACCCATAACTCAAGCAAATATAATTGCTTACTTTGGGACTAGATGGCGCTGTTTGAATGTGGTAGAATATTATTATTATATATTATAACGCAATCCATTCACCGTAACTGTTGCTCCAGCCTCATTTTCGAAAAATCTCTCAAAGAGGTGATCACAATTGGCCACCGAGATCTGGTGTGTGACTTCTTCCTTTGAGGTCACGTGAAAGAGAAGGTATACGCCAACAGCCCAGCGTCGATTCAAGACCTCAAAGATGGAATTCGTGAGGCTATCGAGGACATAGGGCAGCCACTTTGAAATTTGGTTATGGAAAATTTCATGAAAAAGATATGGTCCTGTTAGTGTGGTCGTGATTAGCCTGATGTAATTTTCCACTATTAATGGCATACCTTTCTTTTTATAATGAAATAAACATCCGATCATTTATATTAATGATCATTTTTCTTTGAATATCCAAATAACACCTCTTACTGGAAAACCCTGTACTTCTTAAATACATTTTTTCTTTTGTAAATACATACATATTATTACACCCAAACACAGAACAAACCTTTATGCTCATCACACAAAGATTTGTCCTGGGTGGGGATCGAAGCCACGACCGGCTTAGCAGTCAGGGTCACTAACCACTAGACCAACAGGCCAGTTCTTAACTTTGGTTTTCAGAATTACTGGCATGTTACTCTTGAAAATTTATTTTCTCAATATTCTCTTGCAAATAACAAGTATTACCGGGTGATATTACTAGTTAGACATTAGATAATTACTGATAATATACCTAACGTCCTATATATATAACTAATTAAAAACCAAATTGCATTATATTCTGTTAATCATCATGGCGATGTTCATAGCTGTTTTGTTGCTTGGAATTATTGCTGTATCAGGTGAGGCTAACCTCATCATTTCAATCCATAAGCGTCCCACTGCTGGACATGAGTCTCCTCCAAAGAATGTGGAGGGAATTTAGCCTACTATACCACGCTGGCCAGACCTAGACGGGTTGGTAATTAGGTTTTGTTTCGAATTTTCCTTTTCTCGCAGTGCTCTTGTCTGTCTGGTTACACAAATTTAATAATTTAAAGAAATTTGCCAGTCTCGCGGGGCTTCACTCCCGTCGGTTTTATTTAGCCACTGCTCAGCTGCTATAGCCCGTAGCGTGATGTTATATATCCTAGAACCTTCCTCGAAAAATGGGCTATCCAAACTAAAATAATTTTTCAAATCGGGCCAGTAGTTCCTGAGATTCTAGCGTTCAAACAAACAAACAACTAAACCCTACAGCTTTATAATATTCGTATAGCTTCTCCCAAACTCTAAAAACTAACCCTTTGTCTCCAGCTCTTCCACAAGACCTGATAATCAAGAAGTTTGACAAGAATCTCCGTCACCAGTACGTCCAAGGTCCTGATGGACAGCTTCAGCTAGTAGACATGTGGATGAAGAGCACGGATGCCCAAGAAGCTGCAAGATACAGTCCTGATATCCAGAACGTATACCATTTATTCACCAGGTATGTCAAGTCTGAATTTTTAGATTTTAGGGTTCAGAAAATAGAGGGGGGACACAATTTGAAAAATTGTCAAATGACTGGCCTATTGGTCTAGTGGTTAGTGACCCTGACTGCTAAACCGGGGATCGAACCCATGACCTCCGGTCATGGGTTCGATCCCCACCTAGGACAAATCTTTGTGTGATGAGCATAAAGGTTTGTTCTGTGTCTGGGTGTAATTTATCTATAATATAATTAGTATTTACAAAAAAAAAATGTATTTAAGTAGTATATCAGTTGATTAGTACCCATATCACAAGCAAATATAATTGCTTAATTTGGGACTAGATGGCGCTATGTAAATGTGGTAGAATATTATCATTATTGTTATTTATGCTACTTTGGGAGCGATTATTTCCGAAAATATTCACATAATCAAAAAGCTTTCTTAAAAACATTAAAGTGTTTTTAAAAGATCTATCAAAGTATGTGCCATTCATATATGTTTGCTGAAAAAAAAATTCAGCATCTGTTACATGTATGGAGTTCCCTCCTTCATCATCATCATCATATCAGCCTATCGACGTCCACTGCTGAACATAGGCCTGGCCATCGTTGGTTGCGGGCGGCACAGGACCGCTCGCAGTGGCGTAAATTAGGTGAGGCCTATGTTCCCTCCTCAATTTTTGTTATTTAACTACCAAACCTAGTAGCTGTTTACACAAGACATCTATTCTCCAAATTTCATCAACAAATATAGAATAGTTTTTGAGTAAATGCCTTTGACATACAGACTTGGTCGTAGGCAAATTTGCTGACATTACTTTTCGGATAACCTGTTACATTCTTAAATTGACTCTCGTAAGTGTTACTTTGTAATTTAGATGAATAAACGAGATTTCATGTCATTTCGACATGACGAAAATATAAGGGAATATAGAATAAGTAAGTTGAAGTGGCAGTGGGCTGGTCATATCTGCAGAAGGACCGATGGACGGTGGAGCAAACGTGTCCTAGAGTGGAGACCGCGACTCGGCAAGCGTAGAGTAGGACGCCCTCCAGCTAGATGGTCCGACGACCTATAAAAGGTCGCTGGGTCTGACTGGATGCGGAAGGCGGAGGACCGAGTGCTATGGCGCGTGTTAGGAGAGGCCTACGTCCAGCAGTGGACTGCAATAGCCTGAAATAATGAAAATATAAGGGTTCCGTTTTACCATTTTCGCTACGGAACCTACTTTTAGGGTCCCGTGGGCGTAGCTGTAACAAAATATGTCCTTGCTTCCAGAGAGAACCCTCAAGTCAGTCAACCGTTACTGCTGGAGCAGGAGCAACTCCTAACCAGTAGCAACTTCAATTCATCCAGGAGAACCGTGGTCCTTATCCATGGATGGCAGAACTCTGTTATATCTCCTTTCAACAGCGTTGTTGTTCGTGGTAAGTTGATAAACTAATAGCTTATGCCCTCGGTTTGCCCGCGTCAAATGTTAAAAAAAATAGTACCATGGAAAATTGTAAAATATTATTTTTGTTCAGCAACCCATTAAGTCCCACTGCTGGGCTCGGGTCTTCTCTTAACTAGAGAGCTGAGAGGGTTTAGGCCATAATCCACTCACGCTGGCTTAGTGCGGGTTGGTGGATCAGACATACCCATAGAATTTCTTCTAGAATATGTGTGTTTCCTCACGATGTTTTCCTACACCGTTAACAGATGGTAAGTCACTTGACTAGTACATATAAATTCCACAAAATGGAATCCACATTGGTACTGCCGGTAGGGATCGAACTCGGACCGCGTGATTTGCACGTCGGTCCCTTATCCATTCAGCCATCATCGTTTTTAATATTAATTAAACGAAAATAATATTTTTTATTAATCTGTATTCCAGCTTTCTTGGATGCTGCTGATGTGAACGTGGTCGTTGTGGACTGGTCTGCTGGTGCCAGCACTTCTAGCTACGTGTCAGCTGTGGCTAACACCCCCGTCTCCGGTTAGTATCTGTCACTAGGGCCTAGTGGTACGGTAGTCCATTATGGCCAATTTCAATAATCTATCTATGGATTTGGCTACTAAAGTTGAAATGAATAAGTAGCAACGAACAACAATAAGCCTCTCGCGAGAAGCGTGTTTCTGTTGCAAAGTTAATTTATACACTATATCGGAAGCAATACGGTTCATTTTTACACAAACAAATATTTCAATTCACGCCTCGCATATTCTCGTCAATCCACACTGTTTCCACCAAAGATGCGCTGGGAGAGGATTGAACATTTGCCATACAAATTTCAATTCTCTCCTCGCCTCGCCTCGCCTCGCCACTCTGGTGAAAAATCACCTTTATACATAAGTTTTGTGTATTTAAAGTTAATAAATAATCACTTGAGGCACAAAAGGGGAGAGGAGGTTTAGAAAAAACACGCGATATCACTAGGGGAAGTGAGAGGTGTAGGTAGGCAGATATCTTGTGATCTTTGAACGCGCTATCGATACAATCAGAAGTCCAGGCAGCAATCCCTAATGCCATGGGACCACGGGTAATTAAAATTACCCGTGGACCCGGTAATGGGTCGACCCAACGGGACCACGGGTAAACGCTCCAATAACGTCTGTCTGGACATTTTTTTCTATTTGCGTCATTTTCCGGCATTCAATTATACCTGTATTGAAAGGTCATCAGCAACCCATTAACGTCCCACTGCTGGGCTCGGGTCTCCTCTCCTCTAACTAGAGAGCTTAGAGGTTTAGGCCATAATCCACTGACGCTGGCCTAGTACGGGTAGGTGGATCAGATATACTCATAGAATTTCTTCTAGTGTATGTGGGTTTCCTCACGATGTTTTCCTTCACCGTTAGCGAATGGTAAGTCACTTGACTAGTACATATAAATTCCACAAAGTGGAATCCACATTGGTACTGCCGGTCGGGATCGAACTCGGACCGCGTGATTTGCACGCCGGTCCCTTATCCATTCAGCCACCATCGCTTAAAAATAACATAAGTACACCCCATTTGTCTGAACACCCTGTTTCTCATGTATACCCTCAGGTGCTTCCGTGGCAAGGTTCATCACCTGGCTCAATGGAGTCACTGGGGCTGATCTGGCGGACTACCACGTCGTAGGCCACGGTCTTGGAGGTCACCAGGCGGGTGCTGTCGGCAGGGCACTCCAACGAGGAGTTGGATACATCACAGGTATATTACCAGAGTTTTGGAATAATATCTATTGTAACAATAACACTACCAACAACTAACAGATGGCGCCACAGAGAAAATTAGAAGTCGATGTTAAGATTCTCCGGCGGATAACAAAACCCCGACTGATTAATGGTGCAAGGTGCTTTCGGATAGGAACTAGATTTATGAATTAGAGATGTTATATTAGGGTCAATTTCGCATAATCCTAATATAGGATATATTAGTTACGTCATATTCTAATACCATACCTATTACTCGATATTAGTCAGATAATAGGGTAAGGAGTGAACGTTTTAGTATTATGCTCTATATCTAGTATTCCGACTCGCGGGGCTTAATACAATATAATAGCTTCATTATCAATAATATGTGGTTAATAGTGAATTAATAAAATATGAATGCAATGTTTGATGATGTAATAGGTATCTATTGATACTATTGTATTCGCCTCACTCACGTGGCCGCGTTCGCGTTGTCTCTGGCTAATACTTGACTAATATCGAGTAACCTAATAGATGACATTCCTATAACCTAATATGAATACGGGTCGCTCGTATTATAATATGCATACCTAATATGAGTATATTAGTTTCATCTCTAACTCGAATACTGCACGCTTTATGCCTCAACCACTTGTTGAGCATTTAAGTGTCTTCTTCGAGCGCTAACTTCTGCGACTTCTGTGCATCTACCTAGCTAGTTCTCATAGGTTCTACGAAGGTAGCTGGTATCTTGCAATTGATATATTTGGCATCAATAATAAAATTGTAACAAGAGTCCAGCTTTTATTGCCGTTGGTTCGCCATCCCGCTCTACACTATATTAATATTAAAAAGCGTTAGAGTTTGTTTGTTTGAAAGAAGAAGAAGATATTATAGGCTATAACATCACGCTGCAGCCAATAGGAGTTCAGCAGTGACTAAATAAAAAATGACGGGAGCGAAACCCCGCGGTACAGCTAGTAATGACTATAGATGATAACTTTAGCTCGCTCAAATCTATACTTAATATTTTAAAGTTTGTTTGTTTGCTAGAACACTATCTCAAGAACTACTGGTGCGATAAAAAAAATTCTTAGTGTTGGAAAACCCATTTATTTAGGAAGGTTATAGGGTATATACAATCACGCTACGGCCAATAGGAGCTGAGCAGTAGTTCCTGAGATCATAGCATTGAACCAAACAAACACACTCTTCAGATTTATAATATTAGTACAGATTAACTCATGAACTCAACACATACAAACATATTATAGATAAATTACACCCAGACTCAGAACATAAAAATCTTGAATCCAAAAACTATCCTCGATAAATCACAAATACATTACAGAAAACCGTATCGAAATCAGTCTAATCGTTTTAAAGATAGGAGGGCACAAATGATTCAACGAAATCAGTGTATTGTTGCGCCACCTGGCGAGTTATTAACATAACACCTATCTAATAACCTTTCCCCAAGAGCTGCACACACTTTACAGAAAACCGCATCTAAATCGGTCAAACCGTTTCCGTGACATATGGCATTATGTTGGAACACACAAACACAGCCTCTCACCCCGAACGCATATACCGTCTCCGTTCCGTCGTGGGTAAAAATCATGTTCATCACACAAAAAATTGTCCTGGGTGGGAATCGAACCAACGACATCTGTCTCAGCAGTCAGGGTCACTAACCACTGAGCCACGGAGGCTTCAAAAAGCATATAAAAACAATTCTAAAATACTTTCTTTCTTCCAGCTCTGGACCCCTCTTTCGTCGGCTGGGTGGTGAACGAAGACAAACTGACCCCCTATGACGCCGTATACACCGAAGTAATCCATACCAATGCGGGTTTAGAAGGATACATGGCAACACTCGGTCAAATAGACTTCTACCCTAACGGTGGAGTTTCTATGCCTGGCTGTATTAGTGATCAGTGCGACCATGACAGGTGAGATAATATATTATTAAATAGACCAACAGGCCAAGGCCAGTCATATTTGTATGACATGTATGGTAATGTGTACCACATTTAACAACATCGAACGGCGGCAGCCAGTGTTACCCTTATAAACATCTCATTAAATCGATTTATCGAAAAATATAAAACTACACATTATTTATCTATCATGACGTTAAAAGTGCGGAACAGAGTAAGAGATGTTAATATGAAAGATATTTCAATGAATTGAATGACGTAATGACATGCCTTACAGGCAGAATGTACAAGGATTCACTATTAGTTTGTAAGATCTTATTGTAATACCTACATTCTTAGCAAATAAAAAGTTTCTATTCTATTCTTATTATCGTGGGTTCGATCCCCACCCAGGACAAATCTTTGTGTGATGAGCATGAAGGTTTGTTCTGTGTCAGGGTGTAATTTATCTATAATATGTAGGTATTTACAAAAAAAAAATTTATCTATAATATGTATGTATTTAAGTAGTACCTATATCAGTTGTTTGGTACCCATAAAACAAGCAAATATAATTGCTTACTTTGGGACTAGATGGCGCTGTGTAAATGTGGTAAAATATTATTATACCTATATTATTATTACTCTATGTATCTTCAGGTCTTTCCACTACTTCGCGGAGTCACTAGTTACCGGTGGTTTTACTGGAAACCGTTGTGCTACCTACGTCAGTGCCATGGCTGGAACTTGCATCCTTAGAGGAAATGAGAAGTTGGGAGGGCTTATTCCTAAGACAGGGTAAGAATTTTTTTTATTATAACAAGCTGCCCCACACGGTGGCTATCATCATTTATTCATTAGCAACCCATTAAGTCCCACTGCGGGGCTCGATGCTCCTCTCCTCTAACTAGAGAGCTGAGAGGGTTATTAGGCCATAATCCACTCACGCTGGCCTAGTGCGGGTTGGTGGATCAGACATACTCATAGAATTACTTCTAGTGTATGTGGACTGGCCTGTTGGTCTAGTGGTTAGTGACCCTGACTGCTAAGCCGGAGGTCGTGGATTCGATCCCCACCCAGGACAAATCTTTGTGTGATGAGCATAAAGGTTTGTTCTGTGTCTGGGTGTAATTTATCTATAATATGTAGGTATGTATTTACAAAAAAAAATATTTAAGTAGTATATCAGTTGTTTAGTACCCATAACACAAGCAAATATAATTGCTTACTTTGGGACTAGATGGCGTTGTGTGAATGTGGTAGAATATTATTATTATTATATTATTTGTTTTGCAGATCGACTGGTATTTTCTACGTAAGAACAAATATCTTACCTCCGTTCTCTCGTGGATAATGCTTTAAAGACAACAGACGAGAGACTTTCAAAATAAATTAAGAGAGTTCATACAGAGTTAGTAGTATTAGTGTCATATATCGTGGTTCTCGAAGCTTTACTTTAAAAATATGTTTGCTAAACCTTTTAGAATTATGTTTGAGTGTATTAAAAAGTAAGTATCCGTAATGCTTACAGTTTTTTACTATGAAAATAACATCCTGCAAGTTCCAATGTGTTATTTGCATATAAATAGAACTGTAAACGCAATGATTTCGTACCTTTTACACACTTTTTACCGAACTCTAAAAAGTGTATTGAAAACAATTCTGATTTTTAGCGAGTGGGTATTCTACATACACGCTGTTATTCTTAGCAGGACATGCAACGGTTCCTGTTATAGCTCACAAATGAGCACCTGGCTTTAGACATACATACATACATAGTTACATACATACATACATTTTACTTTATTTGTGTGCTGACATATTGTTATAATAAAAACACGTTAAAACTATTTCAATTGTTTTATTTTTAACCTTGTGAGAAGGGATATCTGTCGTTCGTTCTGAGATGGAAAAGGCCGAAGTTTCTGTAA
This sequence comes from Laspeyria flexula, assembly GCA_905147015.1. Classification (NCBI taxonomy): domain Eukaryota; kingdom Metazoa; phylum Arthropoda; class Insecta; order Lepidoptera; family Erebidae; genus Laspeyria; species Laspeyria flexula. Next base: position 883,759 of record LR989979.1, read on the forward strand.
AAAAAAAACACGCTTAGAGTCATGAAAATTAAACTTTTTTTTATTTTTTTTTACTTCTAATCAAATTGTGTAATAACATTATGCTTCCAAGCTCGAAAAGTTTAGACTTGCTTTAGACAACTGGCTCCATTAAAATACATCTAAATTAAGTATTCTTCCAATGTCACTCTCACAGTGAATACAAATCTAACGTCATCTCTCAAGCTGAAATCCATCGAGCCGTTCAGAGCGTACCAAACATACATACATACATACTCTCGAAAAACATAACCCTCTTTCTGGCGCAGTCGGGTAAAAATTTGGTATGGTAGGCGTAAATTCCTTGTGACCTATGTCCAGCAGTGGACGTTGTTGGGCTAATATGATAACTAACTCCTGAACACTGTGTAGTCTACTAATGGATCAATAGATTATACTACATGGTGTTCTGGAGGTGCCAAGGGACCCTAGAAGTACCTATCAGCTGCGTGCGGTCGCACTCCCTCTCTCTCTCACTCACTCTAATAAAAGACAGATCTGATAGAAAGAGATAGAGCATAGAAAAGTCACCTTGAATTTTAACTTACCCATTCTTGGGATTAGTGCCGCCCATCCTGAGGGTACCAGCCCCACTGTTGCAATTGCCGTTGAGAGCATCATTGGTATTTCCGCACCTGGCACCAGTGAAGCCTCCCCGACGGAGGGACTCCGCCATATAGAAGATACACCTAAAAAAAAACCGGTTAAGAGCATGGTATCTTAGTTCTTGAAATACAAATGTCAGATCACCAGATTGGCCAACTAAATACGCTTATAAATTTTGAACCATTGACCGGTTGAAACTCTTGGACCTTGGGGGCCAAACGCTCACAAATTTTATCGTGAAATTTGTAAGCGTGTTTCTGAGGTATCACATGATCCAAGGGTTGGCCTCTACCTGGGGCAACGCATTAGCCTTGCTATCCAACGCGGTAATGTGGCTAGCCTTTTGGGTACGTTTCCTCAGGAATCTGATCTTAATCAGATATTCTATTTATTTTTTCTTTTTTATTATTTCTCTGATTTTATATATTATTGCCTCTAAATTTTTTTTTATTTTTATTTTTTCGACGGGCCTGTTGGTCTAGTGGTTAGTGACCCTGACTGCTAAGCCGGAGGTCGTGGGTTCGATCCCCACCCAGGACAAATCTTTGTGTGATGAGCATGAAGGTTTGTTCTGTGTCTGGGTGTAATTTATCTATAATATGTATGTATTCACAAAAAATGTTTATTGACCGACTGATTCTAATATTTGACGACAAATTTTTGGCATCATCAAAATCAAAATCCACGATGTTGGCCAAGACAGTGTCAACCACACGTCGGACCATACTCATTGTAGGGTTCCACAGCAAAAGAGCGTATCTTCATAGCGCTTACTTCCTTTTGTTCAGAAGCGCAGTTGTTCGGTAATAACTCAAAAACGGTACATCCGATCATGTTCAAAATAATTTTGGTTGAAAGTATTTATTAAGCGTTATATTTGTGATTTATTTCAGATTTTTAGGTTTCTTTTCTTTAAAAAAGACAACGCCCGCACTAGGGTACAAGCCCTGTGTCGCGGGGAGCTTTACAAACATGAAACTAACGGACACAAAGTGCACCCAGACTAGAAACAAATATCCATGAATCACACAAATATTTGTCTCGTGTGGGAATCGAACCCACGTCACCCAGCACAGCGATGTAGTGGCGAGGCGACCACCTTAACCACTGCGCCACGGTGACAGTCTAAACATTATAACAGTTTTATGGTTTAGTAATTAGAGGGGACATAATTTACGCTTCTGTCGGAGCGTTTATTTCCGAAAATATTCACTAAATCAAAACAAAATCTTAGAAAACTTAAAGTGTTTTTAAAAGATCAGTCGAATGTAAATATTTGCTGAAAAATAAATTTCAGTTTCTGTTGCATATATGGAGTGCCCTACTTAAAAATATTTATTATTATAAATTTAACTACCAAACCTAGTAGCGGCCCACACAAGACATCTATTCTCCAAATTTCATCAATTTACATCGAGTAGTTTTTGAGTCCAGTGACACACGGACGGATATGACGACACTATAAGGGTTCCGTAAGTTTTTGCTATTTTGGCTACGGAACCATTAAAATATATTCCACATATTGTACCTAGTTTTGTCTCAAGAAACCCTAAAGTTGACTGGTAGATATATCTATTTATTTATTCAAACTTTATGCACAATATAGTACAAAGGAGGTCTTAATGCCGAAGACATTGTCTACCAGCCAACCTTAGGGTGATGCAGAGAAGAGCATGGTAGATGCAAGTGGAAGAAGATAGTTTAAAGAAGATAGGTTGAGGTTAATATAATAAATACCTATCGTATATATACTATAACAACATAAGTATGTTAATAAAAATAAATATCTACTTATATAAAAATTAGATATGTATAGATATATATATAATAAAAAAAAAAAATTATATCCTCATGCACTTACTGATGATGATCACAGTTCCTATCTGAACCACATCCAGGCATGCTTCTGCCACCATTAGGATAGAAGTCCACGTGACCAGCAGGATTGGTGATGCCGTAGAAACCCGCGTCTGTGTGCATGATCTCTGTGTAGATGGCGACGTTGCTGGAGATGGCTTGAGGATGAGTCAACCAGCCAGGCATGGCTGGATCCAGACCTGAAAAAAACATAATCAGAATTAAAGTATAATATATAAACGTCGCAGCCAACTAGTTAAATCAGCCATTTAATTAACAGCCTAGCCGTTTAACTAGACGGCGGCGTTTAACTAAATGAAATTCAGCCGGATCGTTAAATGCAATATTTAATGAATTGGCTGGTTAATGCTTAGGCCATTCATTTAACAGCCTTCTAACATAACCAATCCAAGTTCAATTTGCCCTAAAAGGTATTTCAACGATAAAAAAAAGACAGCAGACCAATGGTCTAATATCCACCGGCAATATGTCGCGATTGACTTAGTAAACCAATCACAGCTGTCGAATGAGACCACCGGCTTACCATTGTCTTAACAGACTCGGATTCCTGTTGTTGGGAAGATTCTCACCAGTTAGATAAGGAATCCTTCCACCAAGATGTCTGCCGACGATACCAGACTGATGAGCTCCAAGACTGTGACCAATGACGTGGTACCTGGCGATGTTGCCGCCGCTAGCAGCTATCAACCAGTTGATGAACCTGGCGACGTGTTCACCTGGAATGAGGAGTCCGTGAATTAACGTAAAAGTCAGGCAATTAAAAAAATGATTTATTTATTTATAAAATAATTAATACCAATGAAAGCATTAATAAAAAAAGAAAAATATGATACAATGAAATCATAAGAGTAAAAGAACAAGTAAATATAATTAAAAAAAATTAATAACCCGACTGCAAAAAATCAACAGAGAGCAACGCACTAAAAAGACCGTAAAATTATTGTAATATTATTATATTTGTAATCTCCATTTGATTCCCTTTATTTTTATACTCTACTCGATAGGTTTGGTTAAAAAAAATAATAGAACTAATTACAAGTTGGCGTCAAAAGCCCTTCGTTTAAGTCTTTTTATTCTTTAAACCTATCTAATGACACTTGGGCTTTCTAGACAAATCTAACGATACCCTAATTGTCAAAATCCATCCAGCCGTTTGGAAGATTCGTGGAAATAAAGAAATTTACAAACATACAAGATACGCGCGAAAAACAATACCCGTTCTGACAGCGGGTAAAAAGAACACATTCATGCATCACGCTCACAGAATCGCAAGCACTCATATAGAATTTTCGGCCATACATCCACAAACAGATCGCAGTTAGGATTAGCACACAGGAGAGCGTTAAGTGGTGTAAGTGTGCGCAGTACAGGCGACATGGAACGCGCTACAGTACGACATGATGGGACGACAAACAGCTCATGTCTTCGGTTGCGAAAAAGATGTGCTCTGGTAGATGACTACATACCTGATCTGATGACGTGGCCGATAGCTACAAGGTAGTCAGCTGATGCACCGAGGCTCCAGTCCACCATGATCACGTTAACATCCTCAGCGTCCAAGTACGCTGGAAGTGGAAAAATCTGTATTATAACATATGGCTTAAGATATATATATAATATTTCACCAATTTCACGCAACGCCATCTAGTCCCAAATTAAGCAATAATATTTGCTTGTGTTAAGGATATTAAACAACTTTTTGTAAATACATAGATATATATAATTTACACCTAAACACAGAACAAACAATCATGCTCATAACGCAAAGATTTGTCGTGGGTGGGGATCGAACCCACGACCACCGGCTTAGCAGTCAGGGTCACTAACCACTAGACCAACAGGCCAGTCAATGCTAAATAAATAGTCAATTCTTTTATTACCCCACTGTCAGGACGGGTATTGTTCAATCTGTTTCCGGCAAGTGGGGATTTATTAAAACTGATATCGAATATCAATTATTGTTTGCATGTGGTCTCCACAATGGTAAGACCGCTTCACCAAAATTGGCCTATTGGTCTAGTGGTTAGTGACCCTGACTGCTCAGCCGGAGGTCGTGGGTTCGATCCCCACCCAGGACAAATCTTTGTGTGATGAGCATAAAGGTTTGATCTGTGTCTGGGTGTAATTTATCTATAATATGTATGTATTTACAAAAAAAAATGTATTTAAGTAGTATATCAGTTGTTTAGTACCCAAAACACAAGCAAATATAATTGCTTAATTTGGGACTAGATGGCGCTGTGTCAATGTGGTAGAATATTATTATATTATTATTAAAAAACTTACCAGCCACAAGGTGGACATTGAAATCCGAGGTGGGTACATTCTGCCACCCGTGGATAAGCACGACTGTCTTCCTGTTACCATTGAAGTGGCTGTTCCAAAGAACTCCGTCAGCTCCCAGAGGGATTGGCTGGCTGGTGCCTCTGTTGCTCCTGTATATCAAAATGTTGATATTGTTAAAAGGTTTAAGGTTCATCATCAATATCCAAGTAATAATATAATAATAATATTCTACCACATTCACACAGCGCCATCTAGTCCCAAAGTAAGCAATTATATTTGCTTGTGTTATGGGTACTAAACAACTGATATACTACTTAAATATATATTTTTTTTTTCTTGTAAATACATACATATTATAGATAAATTACACCCAGACACAGAACAAACCTTTATGCTCATCACACAAAGATATTTTGTCCTGGGTGGGGATCGAACCCACGACCTCCGGCTTAGCAGTCAGGGTCACTAACCACTAGTGGTTAGTGACCCTGACTGCTTTAGACCAACAGGTTAGTCAAAAGTCGTTGCCAAGTTGATTTTATGAAGTTGGAAACGGATCGTAACCGTAACAACTCAAGTCATTCAATAACTGCTCAGCTCCTGTTTGTCGTAGCGTGAGGTTATATAGCCTACAATCTTTCTGAATAAATGAGCTATCCAACACTTAAATATTTTTTCAAATCAGATCAGTAGTTCCTGAGATTAAGGATTGACATGACATAAGCTCCATAATGTGTCAAAATTCTAACTTTAGTAGCCAAATCCATAGATAGATTATTGAAATCGGCCATTAGTCGCCTCTTACGACACTGACGGGTTGAGATGGGGTAGTGATATTATGTATTCTTAATCCGTCACTACTCCGTCACATACTATATATAATTATATATCTATACTATGATAATAATAAAATGCTAATAAAGAGTTTGTTGTGCCGTTCATTTTAGGTGGTTTATATACATACATATATACGCCAGATGGACCGACGATCTGGTAAAGATTGCGGGTGGCCGTTGGATGCGGGCGGCACAGAATCGCTCGCTGTGGCGGAAATTAGGTGAGGCCTATGTTCAACAGTGGACGGCATTGGGCTGATATAATGATGATAATGATGATGATGATGAAAGAGTTTGTTTTTGTTTGAACGCTTTAATCTCAGGAACAGGATTATTGAAATCAGCCATAAGGTAGTAAACTTAAAGTAGACAACAGCACTGCAAGAAAACGAAAATCCGAAACAAGACCCTAAACCAACCCATCTAGTCAGCGTGGTATAGTAGGTTAAATTCCCTCCACATTCCTTGGACGAGACCAGTGCCTAGCAGTGGGACGTTTATGGGTTGAGATGAAAACAAAGAAATGTAAATTGGTTCTACTCTCGAAGCCGGTCTGTGCTCGTTCCTACCTAGTACATACACATAGATCACGCCTCTTTCCCAACAGAGGGGCAGGCAGAGACTATTTCGTTCCACTTGCTACGATTCTGACATACATCTTTGTCTTCTTCAACATTCATCAGTCTTTTCATACATTCTCGCCGGTTGAGGGTACTCCTGATCTGTCCCTTCTTTAGAATGTCACCTATAATAATAATATTCTACCACATTTACACAGCGCCATCTAGTCCCAAATTAAGCAATATATTTGCTTGTGTTATGGGTACTAAACAACTGATATACTACTTAAATACATTTTTTTTTGTAAATACATACATATTATAGATAAATTACACCCAGACACAGAACAAACCTTTATGCTCATCACACAAAGATTTGTCCTGGGTGGGGATCGAACCCACGACCTCCGGCTTAGCAGTCAGGGTCACTAACCACTAGACCAACAGGCCAGCCTATTTGGTCATGGTACGTTGTTCCAAGTACCATAGTCTCGGGGTTGGATGCTGTGAATGCTTTTGCAAGCTATTTTAAGTCAGTGTTTCTACCAAATTGTCCAAGCTTATCAATAAATAGTGCTCAACAAGCAGCTGTGAGTAATCTGTGTTCATACAGCATTAGTATCGAGTATGTGAGTAAATCGGATTTGTTGCAGGCGGTAAAACGTCTGAAGGCTCAGTCATCTGTTGGGCCGGATGGTATCCTCGCCTATATTATAAAAGACTGCATTGGAGTTTTGCAAGAACCCCTTTTGCATATTCTAATATTGGCGATAAGTACTAGCACGTATCCCACTTTGTGGAAAATCTCGCGAGTCACACCTATACCCAAGGATGGCTCCAGGTCTGAAGTTGTAAACTATAGACCTATTGCTGTTCTGTCAGCATTCGGTAAATTGTTTGAGTTCGTACTTAACAGTCAAATCACCAAACAAATTAAGCAACAACTGAGCGAGTGTCAGCATGGGTTCAGAGCTGGTAAGTCAACTACAACTAATTTAATAAACTTTGTAGACTATTGTGCCACTGAAATGGACCATAATAGGCAAGTCGACGCGGCCTATTTTGATTTCAAAAAAGCTTTTGACCGCGTCGATAATGATGTGCTATTAGAAAAATGTGCAGCTTTTGGTTTCACTACAAATCTTATGAAATTATTTGCTAGCTATCTTGCCAATCGGAAACAATATGTTCAGCTGGGAAATTACCAGTCTGACTCATATGAGACTCGTTCTGGTGTGAGTCAAGGCAGTATTTTGGGTCCGACGCTGTTCTTAATTATGATCAATGACTTGCCGAATGTTGTCAGTGCGGCTCAGTGTCTCATGTTTGCAGATGATCTGAAGCTGTTCTTGGGTATCGGTAGCACAGATGACTGTGAAGCGCTCCAGCGGGACATCAATGGTGTTGTGGCCTGGGGTGAGCGCAATCACTTAGAGTTTAATGCATCTAAATGCAAAACAATAACATTTACTCGACTTCGCTCTCCATACACTTATAGTTACAAAATATCTGGTGATCCGCTGGAGCGTGTTACTCACATACGCGACTTAGGGTTAACTTTAGATCTGTGTCTTACTTTTAACACACACATCACAAATATTTGCAAGCAAAGCTTTAAATCACTAGGCTTTGTGATGAGGCAGTCGGCTCCGTTTCAGAGCAGGAGCGCTATTGTTGTGCTATATTTTTCTTTCGTTCGCAGTCATTTGGAGTATAACTCCATAATCTGGGATCCACATGAGGTCAAATATAGCACAATGATAGAACGCGTACAACGAAAATTTGCTCGGTTTTTATATAAAAGGTTATATGGCTATTATCCTCATTACTTATATCCGTCTCTGTTCGTAACAGGTATGGTGGGTCTCGACACTCTTATGTTGCGGCGGAAGTGTGCTTTAATGTTACATTCTTATTTTTTGTTAAACAACAAAGTTGATGATGCCAATACGTTGGCGCGCTGCTCGTTATCGGCGCCGAACCAGTACACTCGGTTGCGCTCGCGCCCCTTACTTGTTGCACCTATGGTAAGAACGTGCACCGCTCAATATGCACCTACTAGGCAGGCGATTACGCTGCTTAATTCTTTGATTGCTCAGTATCCAGAGGTCGACATATTTACTTACAAATTGTCATTATTCTGTATGTGTATATATAAATTAGTTATAGTTTAAAGTGTTACCTGTGGCTTACTACACGTATTGGGAAACTGTAAGTGTAGTGTGCAATTATATAAATAAATAAATAAATAAGTCTTCCCTTCCAAAGTTTCCTTTCTCATTCGCCTCATATATTTGTTTTGTCACTCTTCCTTCATTCATTCTCTCGACATGACCAAACCAGCTTAACATTCCTTTCTCTACGTGTCACAACATCTACTTTTTAGTCACAACGTTCCCTTATTAGACTGTTCCTTATCCTATAATATATCTTACCTAGTAAACAGGTGATAGTGGTTATTGTAATCTGGGTTGTATCTGGCGCTCTTCTCAAGGTCACTAGCCTTCAGCCAGAGGTCAACCAGCTGTGGTCCATCAGGTCCAGCCACGTACTGGTATCTGGGACCCCCGTCGTCGAACTTAGCGATCACGGGATCTGCTGGGAGTGCTGGAAAAAAACAATATTAATTACCTTGGTGGCACATCGGAAAATGTATATGACTGCTGAGGTTCCGAATTTGATTCCCAGGTCGGGTGAAAATGGTTTTCAGTTTTTCTATCATGAAATTCCAGTATTGAGATTTTCCCGGAGAGTGGAAAACAAATGCTCTCGATTGAAGACAATATTTCTTGGGACCAAACACAGTTGGTGGAATGTAGGTGTGTTACACCTCTGCCTACCCCTTCAGGGAAAAAGGCGTTATGTTATGTTGTTTTACAACATTATTTATGTCAGAATACCTCGGAGGCTTAGCAGGACGTATACTGCTGTGTAAGCTGCCTCGGGATAAATAAATTATTCATCATCAGCAACCCATTAAGTTCCACTGCTGGGCTCGGGTCTCCTCTCCTTTATCTAGAGAGCTACCATCCAGCAACCTACCATCTAATTGACATTGTGGAATGCAAATAAAGTATTGAGTATTGAGTATTGAGCTGAGAGGGTTTAGGTCATAATCCACTCACGCTGGCCTAGTGCTGGTTGGTGGATCAGACATACTCATAGAATTACTTCTAGTGTTTGTGTGTTTCCTCACGATGTTTTCCCTCACCGTTAACAGATGGTAAGTCACTTGACTAGTACATATAAATTCCACAAAGTGGAATCCACATTGGTACTGCCGGTCGGGATCGAACTCGGACCACGTGATTTGCACGCCGGTCCCTTATCCATTCAGCCACCATCGCAATGGATTAAATGAAATTGATTAATAACAAGCTTAATATTAAAACTTATAATTTTTTTTATCTTATTTTTATCTAATCCGTGTAGTGACGGATTAAGAATAATACGTCACTACCCCATCTCAACCCGTGAGTGGCGTAAAAGGCGACTAAGGAAGTAACCTAATGCAGAGCACGGGGTATACCTACGGTCTGTATACCAGTTTGTTCAGAATTTTTTAAATGAATGTTTTTAGATAAGTTACATAATATATATTTAAAAAAGTTGTTTTGAGACTGTTAAGAGACTTAAATTGTTAATATTTTAATATTGGTTCTTTGTCTTCTACCCTAATTTATATACTTATAGATATTTTAATTTAATTTAATCATCATCATCATCATCATATCAGCCCAATGACGTCCACTGTTGAACATAGGCCTCACCTAATTTCCGCAACAGCGAGCGATTTTGTGCCGCCCGCATCCAACGGCCACCATAATTTAATATTTTTTTGAATTGACTACTCTGTGTTACCTAATTAGTTTTATTACGCATGTTGTGACACTTAAAAATGTTGTGCATTTGATTTAATACTAATGTTAACTTTATTTTTAGATGTAAGCAATAATGTAAAAACTACTTACTAGTTGTTTTTTTTTTTTTTTTTCTTTTTTCTCTTTTCAGTTGTACATTTCTTTATACCTACTCTCAAATTCTTACTTTTTTCCTCTATCACTCTAAGGTTTGCTGTTAGAGAACTCAAATATGAGTTAAGCTCGCCTTTGTACATACTTGTTTAGATTTTAAGACTATTTGTGTTTTCTTTTCTTTGTGTGCAATAAAGTATAAAAAATATAAATAAATAAATAAACTTTCCTTTTCTCGCAGTGCTCTTGTCTGCTTAAGGTTTTTTTTATACCACGACGGTGGCAAACAGACGTACGGTCCGCCTGATGGTAAGCGGTTACCGTAGCCTATGGGCGCCTGCAACATCAGGGGCATCACGAGCGCGTTGCCGACCCTTAAGAAACCTATTCACTCCTTTTTTGAAGAACCCCATACTGTAGTCCCTTGGGAGTTCATTCCACAACCTGGTTACTAGATAACTCCCTTAATCGCCTTTTACGACTTGGCACCTTATAGCATCACGCCTTTTTCCCCGAAGGCATAGGCAGAGGTGTTTCACACCCACATTTCGCCAGCTATGTTTGGTCCAATGAAATAGGGGGCGAGCCTATTGTTATCTATCAGAAACTTTTAACACCTTATAAAATTTAAAGACACAAAAATAACATAATTATTTAAAATACCTGCAGCAGCAGCTATGCCCAGGGTTATCAAAATCACCACTGTGTTCATGATTGCTATGCTGACGACTGAATATGTTTTCTGCACGTCAGCAGTTCTTTAAATAATTCCTTATCTTATTTTAGTATTCTGGATTAATGTTATGTACCTAAATGATTAGGTAACAGCTATGTATTTGTGTGTGACTTTGCTTGTTTAAATTTCATCATCATAATTTTAAATTGTTATAATAGTTAAATTGTTATATACTAGGATAATTGAATTTTAATGTACCTAATTTTGTGCCATGTATTTTAGCTGAACTGGAGCCTATTTTGGTGACTGTAATTGTAAATGTTAATCTGTGTTCTGTTTGTGTATTGTGTTTTGGTCACCAAATAAAATATTTTTCTTTCTTTCTAATATTTTTTAATAAAATTCTTTCTTCTTTTCTTCTTTCTTTTTAAAAAGACAACGCCCGCACTAGGGAACGAGCCCTGTGTCGCGGGGAGCTTTACAAACATGAAACTAACGGACACAAAGTACACCCAGACTAGAAACAAATATCTATGAATCACACAAATATTTGTCTCGTGTGGGAATCGAACCCACGTCACCCAGCACGGCGATGTAGTGGCGAGGCGACCACCTTAACCACTGCGCCACGGTGACAGTCCAATTCCAATTTCATTTCATTAATTCATCAGCAACCCATTAAGTCCCACTGCTGGGCTCGGGTCTCCTCTCCTCTAACTAGAGAGCTGAGAGCGTTTGGCTATAATCCACTCACGCTGGCCTAGTGCTGGTTGGTGGATCAGACATACTCAGAATTTCTTGTAGTGTATGTGTGTTTCCTCACGATGTTTTCCTTCACCGTTAGCAGATGGTAAGTCCCTTGACTAGTACATATAAATTCCACAAAGTGGAATTCACATTGGTACTGCCGGTCGGGATCGAACTCTGACCGCGTGATTTGCACGCGCGCCGGTTCCTTATCCATTCAGCCACCATCGCATTTTTTTTTTTGTTTTTTTTATATATAATTTAATTTATTCTGTTTGATATTACTGTTTTAGTATATCTATGTTTTCTTTTGTATAGCTTCACCAACATTTAAGCGATTTGGTGTATAACTGTAAGCTTATATTATAAATAAATAAATAAATCGGGTCTGCGTCTATATTTATTATTTGACTGGCCTGTTGGTCTAGTGGTTAGTGACCCTGACTTCTAAGCCGGAGGTCGTGGGTTCGATCCCCACCCAGGACAAATCTTTGTGTGATAAGCATAAAGGTTTGTTATGTGTCTGGGTGTAATTTATCTATAATATGTATGTATTTACAAAAAAAAAATGTATTTAAGTAGTATATCAGTTGTTTAGTACCCATAACACAAGCAAATATAATTGCTTACTTTGGGACTAGATGGCGCTGTGTGAATGTGGTAGAATATTATTATTATTATTAATTTTAAACGAGAATTCACACAATTATGATTTAGGTATTTACATACCTTATGGTGCTTGACGTTTCGACCAGATTACACCGGCCGTGCTATCGAAATTACACAAGTGTTTATTTAAAAAAACCAAAAAACCCGACTGCCTTGCCTTGCCAAAAAGTAGCCTTCTTCAAACAATATTATTGAATATCATGTATATTATAACTTGTGAATTTTAATAGTTTAAAATCAGTCAAGCTATTTAGGTTACAAGAGACAAGTGGAGACGCGGGCAATAGTTAGTGCATATATAATTGAATTAGGCTATTAATTAGCTTTCATCTGATACTCATATTGCGATAGCACTAAAAAACGTCTGTTTTGACAGTTTACGGCCGCCATATTGGTTTTTTGTTGACGTCACATAACCTATGACACTCGGGGGTAAAATACAAATCTAATGTCACCTCACACTTTAAAATCAGCCAAGCCGTTTAGGCTACAGAAGGTCACAATGGAACAGAAATGCCCAAATACATACATACGCGCGAAAAACATTACCCTCCTTTTTGGCAGTCAGGTAAAAACACAAAAATTTGAAATGACGGTTTTAAACTATGGAACATGGAATCCAGTGATAACAATTACGCAAAACGCTTTTACGGACGGTGGCATGAATAGTGACAGTGTGAGTGTAGTATGTGATAGTGCGTGGAAAAACAATAATGTGAGGGTAGATTTAAGTGAATCTACCTCACCGACGGAGCAATGACATCGTCTCACCAGTCAGCTTGTGACCACGGCCGGTGTAACCTGGTCGAAACGGCAAGCACCATAAGGTATGTAAATACCTAATAATCGCATGAATTCGCGTTTAAAATCAATAAATATTATCTAGCAAGGCGAAAGTTTAAAAGGGACTATGTTTAGACTAGTGTAAAGACGTCATTAGTGTACAGTGCCCAAGTACCAAAAGTGAGGGTAGTCGCAGAAACCCGCGCGCATCGAGGACAACGCTCGGCAGCCACCGTCAGCCCGTAACCTCAATCAGTGCAATTCAATCGAAACTTCGGGCAAATAAATAAGGTATTTACTATTCTTTATAATAATAATATAATATTCTACCACATTCACACAGCGCCATCTAGTGCCAAATTAAGCAATTATATTTGCTTGTGTTATGGGTACTAAATAACTTACTGATATACTACTTAAATACATTTTTTTTTTGTAAATACATACATATTACCTATAGATAAATTACACCCAGACACAACAAACCATCATACTCATCACACAAAGATTTGTCCTAGTTGGGAATCGAACCCACAACCTCCGGCTTAGCAGTCAGGTATGTATGTATATATCATATGTGTATATGTAATAGGAGGAAACCTATTGTCATCAACCGAGCACATTATGTTTTCCAATCTCCGGATAAATCTCAATACTGGAATTTCATACTAGAAAAATCCAATATAAATTTTCGTAGGTATGTATATTATTTTTCTTTACAAACTTACACACATACAAACCTTCACCTTCATAATATTAGTTAGGATTAGATTATAAGTTAATTGACAAGTTAATCCTATAATAATACTGATGTTATTTTAATTCACTTCAGAAATAAATATAAGTTCCTATTATTAGTTTTTAAGTAAGTAAGTCTTGTATCAACAAATATGTCAATTAATTTATGTATCAACTCTAGATCCGTATACGTCACGATAAATTAAAAACAATTGTTGAAGGAATAATCTTATTAACAGAATAATGTTACAAAAGTATAGAATTTAATTTGTAAGGACCGAACATCTTTATAAATACTAATAATAATAATATTCTACCACCTTCACACAGCGCCATCTAGTCCCAAAGTAAGCAATTATATTTGCTTGTGTTATGGGTACTAAACAACTGATATATCTACTTAAATACATTTTTTTTTTGTAAATATGTACATACATATATTATAGATAAATTACACCCAGACACAGAACAAACCTTTATGCTCATCACACAAAGATTTGTCCTGGGTGGGGATCGAACCCACGACCTCCGGCTTAGCAGTCAGGGTCACTAACCACTAAACCAACAGGCCAGTCAAATAAAAGAACAAGAAATTAAAGATGACAAGAATAGAGTAAAGAGTTCAAACCATAATTTTTTGTACATAGGTACACACCCAATAAGTATGAATATACAACAACACTAGTGCTCGAAAACACGTGTTTCGTAAAAGCTAAGGGTTTGTTGCGAAAAATACGAGTATCAGCATCAGCAACAAATTTTATTGCTGACATTCAAGTCGTAACACTACTAACCGTCCTATATGTCTTGCAAAAAAATATCAAAACGAGACGTTGACTTTGGAGCAGCTTGCGCCGTGCAGCATCGACCTTACCAGCCCAAACCGGCGCGGCGCCGTCTTTTTTCTACTCAGTCTTTTTTACTGCGGGTAAAAAAGACAGAGCTCTGATGATGACGAAGACGATATAGTCTTAGTTTAGCTCAATTTGCAATTAAAGATATACATTTTTAGAACATTTTTTATTATTCCAATAATATTCGAATAGTACCCTAAAAAAAATCGAATATTCGAATACCAAAATGTTTCGAATATTTGCAAGCCCTAGTCGTAACGCGATTGTTTTGAGGCGGGATCTAGCGCATATCTAGAGTTTCAATGCAATCATAGACAGAAATACAAACAAGCTGAGACTTGTTCTTTCCTCGTGTGAGTGCGTATTAGTATTTAATAAGAACAAACTCCATTAATATCAGCGTCAGCATCTGGCATCAAAAAAATTATAAAAAAAATATTAAAAAAAGAGCGATGGTGGCTGAATGGATAAGGGACCGGCGCAGCGTGCAAATCACGCGTTCCGAGATCGATCCCAAACGGCAGTACCAATGTGGATTCCACTTTGTGGAATTTATATGTACCTACTAATCTGCTAACGGTGAAGGAAAACATCGTGAGGAAACACACATACACTAGAAGTAATTCTATGAGTATGTCTGATCCACCAACCCGCACTAGGCCAGCGTGAGTGGATTATGGCCTAAACTCTCTCAGCTCTCTAGTTAGAGGAGAGGAGACCCGAGCCCAGCAGTGAGACTTAATGGGTAGCTGATTAGCATCCGGCACCCGCTGATATTGATCTGCACACCTGCATCAGCAACAACCCTGATCGGACAATCGCATCTATGTGATCGCATCGCATTTAGAAGCCTCCATGACTCAGTGGTTAGTTACCCTGACTGCTGAGACAGAGGTCGTAGGTTCGATTCCCACCCAGGACAGTTTATTTAATGTTAAACGCACTATTACCTCTTATTCGTTCACTCTCTAGGATATAATGTACACTGGTGTTGTGCCAATATTGTAATTTTTATAATGATAATAAAGAATTTTAAAAACAAACAAAAACCCAGGTAAATCTTTATAATAATAATAATAATATTCTACCACATTTACACAGCGCCATCTAGTCCCAAATTAAGCAATTATATTCGCTTGTGTTATGGGTACTAAACAACTGATATACTACTTAAATACATATTTTTTTTGTAAATACATACTTATTATAGATAAATTACACCCAGACACAGAACAAACCTTTATGCTCATCACACAAAGATTTGTCCTGGGTGGGGATCGAACCCACGACCTCCGGTTTAGCAGTCAGGGTCACTAACCACTAGACCAACAGGCCAGTCAAGTCTTTGTGTGAAGAGCACGATTATTTGTTCTGTGTCTGGGCGTAATGTATCTATAATATGTATGTATTTACAAAAAAAAGTATTTTTTAAAAGATTATATCAGTTGTTTAGTTTCCATATTTTGTAATATTTATTGCATTAGCTTAGTTTGAGACTAGATGGCGCTGTGTGTAAATAATTAATATTTTTCACACATTCACACAGCGCCATCTTGTTCCAAATTAAGAAATTATATTTGCTTGTGTTATGGGTACTAAACAACTGATATACATCATCATCATCATCATCATTTCAACCCATATATGTCCCACTGGTGGGCTTGGGTCTCCTCCAAAGAAGGAGGGAATTTAGCCTACTATACCACGCTGACCAGACGGGTTGGTATAGGGTTTATTTCGAATTTTCCTTTTCTTGCAGTGATATACATATTTTTTGTAAATAGTTATTTAAATTATAGATAAAATATTATTATGTATTATATCATCTTCATCCAATCAGCCTAACGACGCCCACTGCTGGACGTAGTCCTTACCTAATTTCTAATGTACCCTAGAAGTAATTCTAAGTGTATGTCTGATCCACCCCGCACTAGCCCAGCGTGAGTGGATTATGGCCTAAACCCTCTCAGCTCTCTAGATAGAGGAGAGGAGACCCGAGCCCAGCAGTGGGGCATTAATAAGTTGCTGATTATGTTTTTTATCATAATAACAGTTGGTGATAAGTAAACACAATACATGTATAGATAAATATAGAATTAATTCAAGCTGAGTTCTTTTAATCCACAGATAAGATATTGGCACTGGGGGATAAGTAGTAGTATTTATAATCCATCTATAAATCATATATATCTATCAAAGTTTATTAATTATTTGTAATCTGATATAATTTTTTTTTTGTATTTTTGTTTTTTTTTGTTTTATTATGTCACTTTTGTAACTACTTAAATCATATTGCTGCTAAGAATAAATGTTTTTATCTTTCTAATATGTTATAATTTACTCAACAACAGCAACCCATTAAGTCCCACTGCTGGGCTCGGGTCTCCTCTCCTCTAACTAGAGAGCTGAGAGGGTTTAGGCCATAATCCACTCGCGCTGGCCTAGTGCGGGTTGGTGGATCAGACATACCTACTCATAGAATTTCTTCTAGTGTTTGCGTGTTTCCTCACGATGTTTTCCTTCACCGTTAGCAGATGGTAAGTCACTTGACTAGTACATATAAATTCCACAAAGTGGAGTCCACATTCGTACTGCCGGTCGGGATTGAACTCGGACCCCGTGATTTGCACGCCGGTCCCTTATCCATTCAGCCACCATCGCTTTACTCAATAAAACAAATAAAATCTCTTTAAATACCTAGACCACGATATCTTTGATCCCATTTTAGTTACCATCTGCTACATATAATGCTGTTGAGACAACCAACATAATTATCCACCCTAGAAGAAATTCTATTCAAGTTTATTTATTTTTTCTAATCCACCAACCCCGCTAGCGTGTGACATCCAGAGTTAATTGGGAAGGAAAAGGATTTTAAGGACTGGTAACACCCATATGATGCTCCAGATGTTGCAGGCGTCTATTAGGCTAGGGTTATCCGTGTAGTGACGGATTAAGAATACATAATGTTACTACCCCATCTCAACCCGTGGGTGTCGTAAAAGGCGACTAAGGGAGTAACCTTATGCAGACAAGAACACTGCGAGAAAAGGAAAATTTGAAACAAATTCTATACCAACCCGTCTGGCCAGCTTGGTATAGTAGGCTAAATTCCCTCCACATTCTTTGGAGGAGACCCGTGCCCAGTAGTGGGACGTTTATGGGTTGAGATGATGATTAGGCTACGGTAACCGCTTACCATTAGATGTGCTTGAGGGATATTGAAATACAAAATGTTTATTTTATAAATTTTCACTTTTATTCGATATATAATTCTATATTAACAGTCATTTTCCAAAACGCTTAATTTAGTTTTCACTTGCCTCGATAGATGGCGTTATACCAAAAATTGTTGTTCATAATTTAATGTTGTCATATTGCTTGATAGTTATCAGTCCTATTAATAGATGGCGTTATACTTAAAATTTTGATATTGTAATGTCTATCCACGAGAGAAAGGTGGATTTGCATTCGTCTGCAAGTAATAGACTCCTGATGATCTGTAACAATAAAAGATATATATTAAAATATATAATATAGTATATATCTGGAGTCTTCGTGGCTTAGTGGTTAGTGTCACTGACTGCTGAGACAGAGGTCGTGAGTTCGATTCCCACCCAGAACAAATCTTTGTGTGAACACAATTATTTCTCCAAATATTTCAAACTGTGACCTAATGAAATTGTAACTACTATGGTGATTAAAAAGAGTGGCCTGAGTTTCTTGCCAAGTTCTTCTCAGAGCTCAACCTTGTCAGTGAACTGGCTGTAAGCAAATTTGCTGACACCTTTTTTTGGCTTTGTATGACGTTCATAAGTATCATGTATTTGATCTGTATTAAATAAAGATTATGACTAAATATAGGCACGGAAATATAGGACGCATCGCACTCAGATACGGTTTCAATTTGTACGTTTGTTGCCGCACCGTTGTCGTACTGCAATGGGACGTAGCAAGCGGTTAAACACGTCCGGCAGCCGCCCGACACGAAACGTCTAAATTGAAAGTATTAAAAATAAATCTTACCCAGTCTTAGGCACGAGTCCACCCATCCTCAGGGTACCTGGCAGGTAACAGTTGCCAATCATAGCTGTGGCGTATGATGCACAGCGTTGGCCAGTGAAGCCGCCCGATCTCAGCGACTCAGCGAAATAGTGGAAGCATCTGCAAATATCATAATCATCAATAACATATTAACCTTATATGTAGCTCGCAGATTTGCACGTTGCTCGCAAGATGTAAAAAAAACACTATTTCGTGCATACTGCACTTCTTTTTACACGTGCAGTCTGTGTGCAGATTATTCGCTGAAATCGTACAGTGTCCTTCGTATTCAATATAATAACGCGTTCAGGATGCTGGTGGGGTTGCCCCGTTTCTGTAGCGCGTCAGGGATGTTTGCCGAAGCTCGTGTCGATTGTTTTTATACAACAATGAGAACACGATGCGCTTCCCTGGTGCGCCGGGTTCGGGCCAGCCCCAACAGTATTCTGCGCTGTATAGCGAGCAGACTCGACTGTTTGTATGTGAGTCACTGCTGCAAGCTTTCCACCTAGGTGCCGAGTAAGTGGCAGGGGATTTGTGTTTAGAATAGGTACTAACATAGGTTTAAGAAATATTGTTACTAAAACACTGAGTCTCGTTACTTGAATAAATAAATTATTATTATTATAATGTCCCACTGCTGGGCTTGGGTCTCCTCTCCTCTATCTAGAGAGCTGAGAGGGTTTAGGCCATAAACCACACACGCTGACCTAATATTAAAAGATTATGTTACTCCAATAATAACACGCACAGGGCTTTGCTTACGCCGTTCTTCGCTTCATCATCATCATCATCATCATATCAGCCCAACGACGTCCACTGTTGAACATAGGCCTCACCTAATTTCCGCAACAGCAAACGATTTTGTGCCGCCCGCATCCAACGGCCACCCGCAACCTTTACTAGGTCGTCGGCACATCTGGCGGGAGGCCGCCCCACGTTCTTTGTTTGACCACTAATAAATATAATATTAACCAAGTGGATGGATAAATGGCCTGATACAGAAGGCCGTGCTCGACATGGCACGTATTCAGAGGAAGTCCCTTTCTCTGGAGCCCTAACCGTCAGCACCTTGGACTCTGTTCCCGATGTCGGCGGGCCCCCACATATTTTAATTTTTTTAATATATTTTTTATTTTTATATTCAAAAATGTACTTAACATAACACAAGCAAATATAATTGCATACTTTGGGACTAGATGGCGCTGTGTGAATGTGGTAGAATATTATTATTATTATTGTATAATGTGAAAATTTAAATAGGTTTTTTTCGAGTAACTAACTATTACTACTAGGAACTAAATAGGAAAATTGCTTTATTATAATATGAAATACCTCGCATGATCACATTCTTGTGAACTGCAGCCTGGCATGTTGATGCCTCCGTTGGGATAAAAGTCGGCATGTCCTAGAGTAGCGATATAACCCAGGAGCCCAGCGTTTGTGTGGATAACCTCTGTATAAGCACCATCGTCTGAGGTAAACTTTGCATCGTTGAACACCCAGCCGGGATTGGCGGGGTCTAGAGCTGTGGATAATAGGAAATAAAAGTTAAAAACGTTAACTTTTAAGTTATATTAAAGTTAGCACTAGACTAACTTAAAAAAAATTTTGTTAAGTATATTTTGGTGTTATAACTTTTTTTTTTAAAGTAAACCTTTTTTTTTCACTCTCTTACTATAATAATATACTTTATTTATAAATAATTGCAAAGTTTTTGTCTTAATTTGAATATATACTTAGTTCTTGTTAGCAGCCAGACTAATTGTAGGGGCCAAACATCCTCCAGACAGTGAAAAAGTTAAGTTAATATATATAAATGCGTGCGTGTATCATATAAAAGTAAAGACTGAGTTTATTAGATATTATAAGTAATAAGTAACATTATTTTTTGAAAGTTTTGTAATTTTCAAAAGTCTGGTAATTTTACCACCGATGAAAAGTGTCTGGCAAAACTGAATATTAACTTTTAACAATATTCTCTGAAACACAAACAAATCTGCACTGAGACTACAAAAAGTGGGTTAAATTTTTATCCAACTTTAGCACCTGAATTCTGAATTGGCCTTCAATCCAAATTAGCAGGTCCGTATGTATACACTCAAAGTAGTAGTAAAACTACTTCATCATCATCATCATCATCATATCAGCCCAACGACGTCCACTGTTGAACATAGGCCTCACCTAATTTCCGCCACAGCGAGCGATTTTGTGCCGCCCGCATCTCACATAATTAATTTCTTAATAAACAAGTAAGGTCTGGTGGCCCTAGGATCTTGGTCCAAACATGTTTACAACGTAAAAGACCACTTACCAGTAATGTAAGCGACATCACCAATGACATTTCTTCCAACTATGCCAGCCTGGTGCCCACCAAGACTGTGTCCCACAATGTGGTACATCTGTGGTAGTGCCCCAGTCACACTGTTCAACCAGTTTATAAATCTGGCAACACTCTCACCTGAAAATAGAATTATTCAAGGACTGTTATTGAACATGTAATACTAAAGATAATATGTACAATATTTTAAACTAAATTTAAACAATAATATTTACAAATAAAAACTAAATAACTATATCATTAAAATAATACGGAACCCTAAAAAAGGGAGGAAATTACAAATTAAAATACGGCATCATAAAATTCCTCCGCATCGCTGCCATTGTCTGTGGGAAAAGTGCCCAACAGACTGGCAGCATTGCCACGCTGGATGGCAAAGTTTATTCTTTGTGCAAGAAGGCAAAGTTAGTTTAAAGTTTTTCTTATTGCCTGAAATGGCAGACCAGTAAGCAGCCCACATGATGGTAAGCTGTTACTGCTGCTCATGGGAATTGGCAATGTAAGGCACTGCCAATTCTTTTGTTTCTTTTAACTTATACATGATACTAAGGAGGCGTCCATTAATATTGACTGGCCTGTTGGTCTAGTGGTAACTGACCCTGACTGCTAAGCCGGAGGTCGTAGGTTCGATTCCCACCCAGGACAAATATTTGTGTGATGAGCATGATTGTTTCTTCTGAGTGTAATTGTATTAAACTTATTTAGTTGTTTTAGTTGTTTTGTTAGTAAATACCCAACACAAGCAATTTTAATTGCTTATATTTAAGGGACTAGATGGCGCTCTTTGAATGCGTGAAGAATGTTCTTGTTCATCGCATGAGGCTCGAAAGAGGGTCAAACAATCGAGAATTAGTGGAATAATCGCGGCACACCCACGGTCCGGCTGCACATCGACGACTGAGCAGAATGGATTGTCTGATACTCACCAGAAGTGACAGTATTGGCTACAGCTGTGACGTAGTTGATAGTTCCAGCACCAGCGTTCCAGTCCACCACGATAACGTTCAAGTCTTCAGCTGACAGGAATGCTGAGGAAACAATCATAAATTAGTACCCATGAACTTGGGTAACTATAGGGTGGCAGAAAGGACAAAATGTCATGGACTAACGGCCAAGAGTCCTGGCAGAAGGTTGAGAGGCAAAACACTCAATTGCTATTGCAATCACTGCAATTTTAATAAATTAAATGAATTTTTTTTTTTTTAAAGACAACGCCCGCACTAGGGTACAAGCCCTGTGTTGCGGCGGCTTTACAAACATGAAACTAACGGACACAAAGTACACCCAGACTAGAAACAAATATCTATGAATCACACAAATATTTGTCTCGTGTGGGAATCGAACCCACGTCACACAGCACGGCGATGTAGTGGCGAGGCGACCACCTTAACCACTGCGCCACGGTGACAGTCACAGTCATTTAAATTCATTTATTTTAGTTTAGGTACATCCATATACAA
The DNA here is from genome assembly GCA_905147015.1 of Laspeyria flexula. Taxonomy (NCBI): domain Eukaryota; kingdom Metazoa; phylum Arthropoda; class Insecta; order Lepidoptera; family Erebidae; genus Laspeyria; species Laspeyria flexula. The sequence continues at coordinate 906,229 of LR989979.1, forward strand.
AATTTTTAATAACAGATACATTTGAATATAATTTGAGTGGCAAATAAAATAATAAAATATAAAATAATGTCATAAAATTAAAATTCATAAAATTCAAATTACAGAATTTCACAGTGAAGTAGCCAAAATGAGAAGTGGCCATAATGAGAAGTAGTCCATTAGCGAGTCGGTTGCCATAATGAGAATTAGCCCTAATGCGCCTAAACCCTATATACTTTTTTTTTTTTATACCACGACGGTGGCAAACAGACGTACGGTCCGCCTGATGGTAAGCGGTTACCGTAGCCTATGGACGCAGATATTATATATTATATACTACAGATATTAAACTTGCATGCATCATACACAGCCCTAACAATCAGTTTTTTTGTGTTTCTTACACGGTACATAAAAGACGCCTCCCTTTTCCTCATCACTGCATAAAAATCGTCGAACCTGTTCTCAGCGAACATACCAGAAGCACTACACTGCCACGGTAGTCGAAGCATAGCTCTAAATGCGTTATCTAAATAAAACATATCTAAGGACAGTTATCGGTGTAGTGACGGATTAAGAATACATAATGTCACTACCCCATCTCAACCCGTGGTTGTCGTAAAAGGTGACTAAGGGAGTACAACCTTATGTAGATAAGAGCACTGCGAGAAAAGGAAAATTCGAAACAAACCCTATACCAACCCGTCTGGCAAAATTAGTAGGCTAAATTCTCTCCACATTCTTTGGAGGAAACCCGTGCTCAGTCATGGGACGTTTGTGAGTTCAAATGATGAAGATATATAAGCTTTTAGGCAAAAAACCGCGGTGCATTCGTTTAGAAGCTACGACGACACAGACAGAGTCACGTCAAACAGATAACACCCCTTTTTTGTGTCGGAGATTAAAAAGACTTGACGCTATGCTTACCTGGAACTAGCACAGTATTGAGGTCTGCGACAGCAGAATCCAGCCATCCATGGATAATAAACACAGTTCTTCTCTGGTAGTTGTAGTTGGTTAATCCAAGAAGACCTTCGCTGCCGAATAGAAGAGGCTGGCTGACTGTTGGGTTTTGTCTGAAATCATTTGGTCTATTAGTATTTGGGAAACAATTTTTAGGTAAACAATAGGCTAAATTTTTACCACCCTGGAATTGAATGGAATTTTTGGAATACAAAACGCGAGAATTCCCCGGAACACACGCGACCTCTATTTTTCCTTGTATTTAATTTTGTATCTAACACAACTCACTTGGAGTTTATTATACTTATATACAATCATATACTGCGAAAATTCGGTTCCATTCCATTCTTCATTCATTCCATTTCCATAACATCATTTTGCTCAGTTGGCTTAGTGGTTAGTGTCCCTGACTGCTAAGCCGGAGGTCGTGGGTTCGATCTCCACCCAAGACAAATCTTTCTGTTCTGTGTCTAGGTGTAATTTATATATTTATAATATGTATGTATTTAAAAAAAAATGAATTTAACTAGTATATGAGTTGTTTAGTACCCATAACACAAGCAAATTGAATTTGAAAAAAAAACATTTGAATTTGAAATATAATTGCTTAGTTTGGGACTAGATGGCGCTGTGTGAATGTGGTAGAATATTATTATTATTCCACAGCAATATAAATTAAAAAACAAGAATTTCACCTCGTGAATAAATGATAGATATTCTGTCTGTCCGGGTCATATCTAGCAGCCTCAGCTAAATCGCTAGCATACACCCACGTGTCCACTAAGTGAGGAGTTCCATCTGGACCTTTGATGTAGTGGTACCTGACTCCATCATTCAGTTTTCTTATGAATGGATCATAAGCTGTAAAAGGAAATATTAGTTAAAGTAGGTCTTACAGCCACACTCAATTAGCAGTAATCTGTCATTAACTGGGTGTCTGGGGTCTGGGTGTAATTTATCTATAATATGTATATATTTACAAAAAAAAAATGTATTTAAGTAGTATATCAGTCATAAGTCATTTATTTCTATACAATATACATTGTGTTGAAAATACATATTATTAATTAAAAATTAAATTACAATAAATAATTAATTAAAATAATAAATTGCACATTTTTAAAAATAATAATTCAATAATAATAAATTCAAATATAAAATTAACTTGATGCAATGTATAAATTATATTAAATCTGGCTTCTGTCATTTAGTACCCAGTTACCCAGTTGTTTAGTACCCATAACACAAGCAAATATAATTGCTTATTGGGACTAGATGGCGCTGTGTGAATGTGGTAGAATAGAATTATCATATTATATATATTATATGTACTAGTCAAGTGACTTACCATCTGCTAAACGTGAACGAAAACATCGTGAGGAAACCCACATATCCTATGAGTATGTCTGATCCACCAATCCACACTAGGCCAGCGTGAGTGGATTATAGTCTAAACCCTTTTAGCTCTCTAGTTAGAGGATAGGAGACCCAAGTCCAGCAGTGGGACTTAATGGGTTGCTGATGATGAACGTCTAGCCGCATAGAATCGCAAATTCTGTTTCAATCCCTTTCTATCACTTAGAACCCGCAATTTAAAGCCAGTTTATAATACAATTATCGAATGAAAACGCGAATTACTTGAGAACATCTAGAACGAATTGGCTAAATTTATTTTAGATGTATTCGTAATTGAAAGTTCAAAGTTCTCATATAATACGGTTCGTCGAAATACAAGTAAAATTAAATGCTTGATAGAATATCTACATCTACCTACATCTACACTAATATTATAAAGAGAAAACTTTGTTTTGTTGTAATGAATAGGCTCAAAAATTACTCGACCGTTTTTAAAAATTCTTTCGCCATTCAAAAGCTACATTATCCACGAGTAACGTAGGCTAAATTTTATTTTGAAAAAAAATAGGGTTCCGTAAGATATTTGGTTTTTTCGGGCGACCGCTAGTCTATACTAAAGTTTAAAGCTGTAGTTTGTTTGTTTGGTTGAACACGATGATCTCAAAAAGTACTTGTTCGAAATGAAAAGTTCTTTTAGTGTTGGATAGCTCATTTATCGAGGAACTTTAAAGGATATATAACATCACGCTATAGACAATAGGTGCTGAACAGTGGCATAATAAAAACGACGATAGCGAAGCCCCGCGTGACTTCTAGTCTATACTAAAATTATAAAGCTGAAAAGTTTGTATGTTTGAACACGAAAGTCTCAGGAACTATCTGTCCAATTTTAAAAGTTCTTTGATTGTTGGATAGCCCATTTATCGATGAAGGCTATAGATTATATAATAATATTAATAATATATAATAATATTCTACCACATTCACACAGCGCCATCTAGTCCCACAGTAAGCAATTACATTTGCTTCTGTTATGGGTACTAAACAACTGATACTACTACTACTTAAATACATTATTTACATATTATAGATAAATTACACCCAGACACAGAACAAACCTTTATACTCATCACACAAATATTTGTCCTGGGTGGGGATCGAACCCACGACCTCCGGTTTAGCAGTCGGGTCACTAACCACTAGACCAACAGGCCAGTCAATATAACATAATGCTACAGCCTATAGGAGCTGAGCAGTGGTCAAATAAATATCGATGGAAGCGAAGGCCCGGGAAACAGGTAGTACCTAATAGTATATAATACATTTCTTGACCAATTATATTATTTATTTAAACTTATTTTACTTAGAACCACGGTGGCGCAGTGGGAAGTGTATTCGACTTTCCATTCGATCTTTTCATACAACGTTTCATCCCCAATTTCATCCTTCCGAAGCCACCCTTGTCAAAATAAATGAGGGTATTTTTTATTTTGATAGTAGTACCCCAAAACAAATTTTCAAATCTATAAGTTAAAAAACAAAGAAGTTTCATACAATCGTTTTTATCACTTTTCATCCCCTTAGGGGTTGAATTTTAAAAAAACCCTTTCTTAGTACACCTCTAGACATTAAGACAAACACACCCTCCAAATTTTATGCACGACCAGCGGTTTAGGCTGTGCGTTGTCTGTCAGTCAGTCAGTCAGGACAAAGCCTTTTATAATATGTATGGATAGATATAGATGATTTGAATTACACACGTATGGGGTTACAGCTCTATCACTCATCATCAGCAACCCATTAAGTCCCACTGCTGGGCTCGGGTCTCCTCTCCTCTAACTAGAGAGCTTAGAGGGTTCAGGCCATAATCCACTCACGCTCGCCTAGTGCAGAGTGGATCAGACATACACTTAAAATTACTTCTAGTGTATGTTGTACGATGTTTTCCTTCACCGTTAGCAGATGGTAAGTCACTTGACTAGTACATATAAATTCCACAGTGTAATCCACATTGGTACTGCCGGTCGGGATCGAACTCGAACCGCGTGTTTTGCACGCCGCCGCGCGCGCCGGTCCCTAATCCATTCAACCACCAGCCACCATCGCTTCTGCAGCTCTATATATAATTTAATTATTAAAAAAACTAACTTACCTGTCACCAAACTCAATCCCAATACAAATGTTGTTATAAGCCCCTTCATTGTTAACTACTGAATGCAATTTCAATTGAAAACGACCCGATTATGTATAATTTTCGCTATCTCAGATACGCATTAATATGAAGTACTAGGCGGTACTGGCGACTTCCCCCGCGTGAAATCTTGATTAACAATGCCCTGTTTGACAAATCGAAAAAATAAAAATATTCTCTCAGATTTGTATTTTAACAGTTAAATTTTTTTCACATCTAGAAAATATTGAACCAGAATTTTTCGTTTTCTCCGTCGAATTATAATAATAATATTCTACCACATTCACACAGCGCCATCTAGTCCCAAATTAAGCAATTATATTTGCTTGTGTTATGAGTACTAGACAACTGATATACTTTTATTGATATATTTTTCTGAGATACTTTTAAATACATACATAATTATAGATAAATTACACCCAGACACAGAACAAACCTTCATGCTCATCACACAAAGATTTGTCCTGGGTGGGGATCGAACCCACGACCTCCGATTTAGCAGTCAGGGTCACTAACCACTAGACCAACACGCCAGTCAGAATTGTTCATGTAATGACGGATTAAGAATATCCTATATCAACCCGTGGGTATCGTCAAAGGAGACTAAATTTAACCTTAAAAAGCACTGCAAGAAAAGGAAAATTCGAATAAACCCTTTACCAACCCGTCTGGCCAGCGTGGTATAGTACGCTTAATTCCCTCCACATTCTTTGGAGGAGACCCGTGCCCAGCAGTGGGACTTAATGAGTTGCTGATGAAAAATAATTAGATGTATCCTAGTGTTCATCTGGTCATCCTGGTTAAAGCAGTACTGTACTTTTTGTGAAGACATTACTTTCTTATTTTTTTCGCTAAATTATTAATAAATCAAAACAATTTAATCCGAATTAACTAATTAACGTAATGATTATTTAGATAACATATTAATTTGCAAATATTCTAGATTATAATTATGTAAGACGATATTTGTTTTAATTATACAAACATCTGTAAAAACTACGTCATAGAGATTATCTTCGTAATGATGTTTTTATAAGCCCTGTATCGCGGGAGACTACAGACTATATTATAGTACATACATATGCATACCCTGTCAGCTGTTCTGGCGTTTGCGTATTAAATTTTTGCATTGATTACCTTACGTCCGTGTAGTGACAGATTAAGAATACATAATGTCACTATCCCATTTCAACCCGTGGGTGTCGTAAAAGGCAAAGTCAAAGTCAAATCTTTTTATTTCATTTAGATCACATACATGAGAGCTATCCTCTCAAGGTAGGCAGCGGCCTGGCTGTGCCCCTAACATTGCCAACGTCCATGAGCGGCGGTAACCACTTACCATCAGGTGGGCCGTCTGCTCGTCTGCCACTATAGACAATAAAAAAAAAATACATGATACTTATGAACGTCATACAAAGCCAAAAGGTGTCAATGAATTTGCCTACGGTCAGTTCACTGACAAGGTTGAGCTCTGAGAAGAACTTCGCAAGAAACTCAGGCCACTGTTTTTAATCGCCATAGTTGTTACAATTTAATTGATCGGCTAAGGGAGTAACCTTTTGCCCTTCAAGAAAAGAAAATTCAAAACAAACCCGTCTGGCCAGCGTGGTATAGTAGGCTAAATTCCCTCCACATTCTTTGGAGGAGACCCGTGCCCAACAGTGGGGCGTTTATGGGTTGAGATGATGATGATGATAATGAAAACAGTAACACCTTTTCCACCTAGTAGCTCACTACTTATTAAAAAACTAGCTTTTGCCCGCGACTTCGTCCGCGTAGATTTAAATATTACATAGATCTTTGTTTTAAGTGCAATTCATGAATTCCACAACACGCCACTACAGGAGTTGATTTTCATTTTACGTCAATATAGATAACATTTTCGTAATCAACGTCCCTAAAATCCTTGAAAACGACATCCATATCAGTTTCTAATAATTTTCACACCTTTTTCATCCACTTCTTAACTGAAGTTCACATATAACTTGAAAAACAAAAAACTGTCTATTTAATATTTCACCCCCTGAACCCATCCCTATCAAAAATATTAAAAACAACATTTTAAATTCCTATCCCAATACTAATTTGCAAAACGTTAACTTCAAAACAAAGATCTTTTCATACAACGTTTCATCCCCAATTTCACCCTTCAAAAGCCACCCTTGTCAAAAACATTGATGAGGGTATTATTTATTTTGATAGTAGTACCCCAAAACAAATATTCAAATCTTTAAGATAAAAACAAAGAAGTTTCATACAATCGTTTTTATCCTTTTTCATCCCCATAGGGGTTGAATTTTAAAAAACCCTTTCTTAGTACACCTCCAGACATTAGGACAAACCCACCCTCCAAATTTCAAGTCGCTACGACCAGCGGTTTAGGCTGTGCGTTGTCTGTCAGTCAGTCAGTCACGACAAAGCCTTTTATAATATGTATGGATTGATAACCTAGCAATTGTTTGCCCACCTGCATATTAATATAATTGAATTGTCTGATAACCATATCTCAAGCGAAATTCATAACAAAAAGAAAACCCAGTCATGTTGATTAAAAAAATTATATAATCACATCAAAGTGACAAAAAAGCGATGGTAGCTGAATGGATAAGGGACTGGAGTTCGATCCCGACCGGCAGTACCAATGTGGATTTCACTTTGTGGAATTTATATGTACTAGTCAAGTGACTTATCATCTACTTACGGTGAAGGAAAACATCGTGAGGAAACACACATACCCTAGAAGAAATGTAGTGAGGGATATTGAATTTAAATTTTGATAGTTCTGAGCAATCTATATTGTTGTGTTATAATTTAAAGTAGGATCAATCATGCGAAAACAGCTGAAAAAATCTGTGTAAAGTTTCGTTGAAATTAGTTCTGCTTTAGCCGTGAGAAACATTCAGTAATTTTAGAAAGAAAGAAAGAAAGAAAATACATTTATTTACCACAATTGTGACATAAGTTGGAGAACAAAAGTAAAAAAATTAAGTAATATAAAGAAAAAATATGACGACGAAAAAAAGAAAAAATTATAAAAATAAAAAATAACCGTTGCACCTACTGCATGTCACACCTGTGGGAATCTGGACTCTGCTCAGCATAATGCTGTGGCGCCAGCAACTAACAGCTGCTGGACACTCAACAGCGCTGATTTTCAGCAGAGCCCCAGGGACAGGATGGCGAGTCAACGACCCGTGTGTCACAAAATGAAACAAATAAACGCATAAAAAAATCTTTAATTATTTAATACTTAGGTATATTTACTTCAAACTACATTTTACATCAAATATTCGTGAGAACACACACATTCTATGGACCTACAATTGTTATTCAAAATTAACAGACATCTTATACATACATACATATAGATCACTTCTCTTTCCCAACAGAGGGGTAGGCAGAGACTATTTAAAATTGTATTTCTTCTTCTATCCTTTAGAGAATGGTGGTAGCAGATTGGTTTCCAAATAGAATATACCGGCATATCTGAAAAGAAAAAAAATCTAATATTATATGGCGCAGCGGGAAGTGTATATATGACTGCTGTGCAGGAGGTCCCGGGTTCGATTCCCGGGTCGGGGGAAAATGGTATTGGGTTGATGACAATAGGCTCGCCCTATTTCATAAACATAGTTGGCGAAATTTGGGTTTAAATTACCTCTGCCTACTCCTTAGGGGAAAAAGATAAGAAGATAATTAGAAGATAGTGGTTTTATTAAGAGCGTATTTACAAACAGAGTGACAACGTCTCAATTTAGTGTCATATTTCGTGGTTTTAATTTTTATAATAATATAATATTGTACCACATTCACACAGCGCCATCTAGTCCCAAATTAAGCAATTATATTTGCTGTGTTATGGGTACTAAACAACTGATATACTACTTAAATACATTTTTTTTTGTAAATACATACATATTATAGATAAATTACACCCAGACACAGAACAAACCTTCATGCTCATCACACAAAGATTTGTCCTGGGTGGGGATCGAAACCACAACCTCCGGCTTAGCAGTCAGGGTCACTAACCACTAGACTAACAGGCCAGTCATTTGATTGGAGCTATATTCAAAAAATATGTTTGCGACACTTTTTAGAATTACGTGAACTTGTATTAAAAAGTATGTATCCGTAATGCTTACAATTATTTTACTATAAAAATAACGCCTTGCAAGTTCCAATGTGCTATTTGTATATAAATGCAAATAACACATTGGAGCTTGGCAGGCGTTATTAACTGTAAACGCAATGATTTCTGAACTCGCCTTAGGCAAATTTAATGACACCTTTTTTTGGCTTTGTATGACGTTCATAAGTATCATGTATTTGAAATAAAGTATTTTTTTTTATTTTATTGACTGGCCTGTTGGTCTAGTTGTTAGTGACCCTGAATGCTAAGTCGGAGGTCGTGGTTTCGATACCGACCCGGGACAAATCTTTGTGTGATGAGCATGATTGTTTGTTCTGTGTCTGGGTGTAATTTATCTATAATATGTATGTATTTACAAAAAAAAAATATTTAAGTAGTATATCAGTTGTTTAATACCCATAACACAAGCAAATATAATTGCTTACTTTAAGACTAGATGGCGCTGTGTGAATGTGGTAGAATATCATTATTATAAAGTTAATGACTATAATTTCGAACTTTTTTTTGTTTAGTTAACTTACGCAGTTTTTGGCAGCAAGCCCCCCATTTTGAGATTATCAGACTCCTTTTTTGTACACTTCCCCCTCATAGCTTTGACTGCTGAAGTACAGGGTTTTCCCGTAAACCCCCCCGTAGTTAAAGACTCCGCGAAATAAAAGTATGATCTGAAACAAAAGTACTGGTTACTTTGACTGGCCTGTTGGTCTAGTGGTTAGTGACCCTGACTGCTAAACCGGAGGTCGTGGGTTCGATCCCCACCCAGGACAAATCTTTGTGTGATGAGCATAAAGGTTTGTTCTGTGTCTGGGTGTAATTTATCTATAATATGTAGGTATGTATTTACAAAAAAAAATGTATTTAAGTAGTATATCAGTTGTTTAGTACCCATAACACAAGCAAATATAATTGCTTACTTTGGGACTAGATGGCGCTGTGGTTAAGTGGTAGAATATTATTAAATATTATTATTTTTTAAACAAGAGGTAACAACTACTGTGTCGCGGGGAAATTTAAAAACATAATAAATAAGTATAATTTGACTGGTTAGTGACCCTGAGATCGGAGATCGTGGGTACGATTCCCACCCAGGACAAATCTTTGTGTGATGAGCATGATTGTTTGTTCTGTGTCTGGGTGTAATTTATCTATAATATGTATGTATTTACAAAAAAAAGGTATATCAGTTATATAGTACATAACACAAGCAAATATAAATTGCTTAATTTGGGACTAGATGGCGCTGTGTGAATATATTAAAATATCAACATATTATATGTATATACTAAGTGTCGTAAAAGGCGACTAAGGAAGTAACCTTATGCAGACAAGAGCACTGCGAGAAAAGGAAAATTCGAAACAAACTCTATACCAACCCGTCTGGCCAGCGTGGTATAGTAGGTTTAATGACGTCATTTATTACACTCCATCTATGGATTTTTCTATGAACCACGGTTTAGCACGGTTATAGTTCATTTTTAATGTAATACTTAGAACTATTTAAATGTATACCTGTTTTAACTATATATTTGTACTTTTACCGCCTGTGATACAGGATTGCTCCTAGTACAGGCATTTCAAACTTAAGCACTTATGTATTATTATTTTTAAGACTCTCATGAAATTGTACCTTTTTAAATTAATAAACATTTATTATTTATTATGACCTGACTGGTCTGTTGGTCTAGTGGTTAGTGACCCTGACTGCTAAGCTGCAGGTCGTGGGTTCGATCCTCACCCAGAACAAATCTTTGTGTGATGAGCATAAAGGTTTGTTCTGTGTCTGAGTGTAATTTATCTATAATATGTATGTATTTACAAAAAAAAAATGTATTTAAGTAGTATATCAGTTGTTTAGTACCCATAACACAAGCAAATATAATTGCTTACTGTGGGACTAGATGGCGCTGTGTGAATGTGGTAGAATATTATTATTATTATAGTTTTAATACCTACCGTGCATGATCAATCATGGAGTTTGCACAGCCAGGCATATTAATCCCTCCATTAGGGTAGAAATCTGCGTGACCCAACGTTGAAGGGTATCCTAGAAGACCAGCGTTAGTATGAATAACTTCTGTGTATAATGCGTCTGAGGCTCGAAGTCTATCACTGTTGAATACGAAGCCTAGAAGAGCTGGGTCAAGACCTGGAAGACAAAGTAAAATTTGAAGATATAAATAGCTTTCTTTTAATCATTGACGTAATAATACAATTTAATTTTCATTATAATATTAAACTAAATTCAAACAATTTACAAATAAAAACTAACTAAATGTATCATTAAAAAAAATAAAAAAGGGAGGAAATTACAAATTAAAATACGGCATCATAAAATTCCTCCGCATTGCTGCCATTGTCTGTGGCAAAAGTGCCCAAAAGACTGGCAGCATTGCCACGCATTTAACCTTTTATACGCTAATGTCGGCTATACTCGACAAGAACGAGGGCGGGAGTGCAATTGAAGAAGATTATTCAATTCGGACCAATAGGTAGTTCCTGAGATTATATAAAATAAGAGGGTTTATACAGATTAATTGCAATGTCGCAATTTAAAGATAAAGATCATTTTATTTGTTAGAACATGAGTACACATACATTTCATCGACATTTCATCGATTTCATCGACTGTCACCGTGGCGCAGTGGTTAAGGTGGTCGCCTCGCCACTACATCGCCGTGCTGGGTGACGTGGGTTCGATTCCCACACGAGACAAATATTTGTGTGATATTTGTTTCTAGTCTGGGAATACTTTGTGTCCGTTAGTTTCATGTTTGTAAAGCTCCCCGCGACACAGGGCTTGTTCCCTAGTGCGGGCGTTGTCTTTTTAAAAACAGAATTTATTTATTTATTTTGCACATAAACTTACATTCTGTCATTTCATTACAGGTTTTAGCCTATTGCGACAGTGAAGTTAACATTACTAAATTCTTATACGTAGCATACCTAATATTAAATTTATATACATTTTCTTTATTAAATCTTATATCCTATATATTATAAGTGGTTATTGTGAAGTCATTCAATGAGCACGCAAACAAATCTACTTCTTCAGCTACTAAGTTCAATATATGTAATGCTCGCGTCACAGGTGCTTTTTGTAGCAAGTTCGTACGAGCAGCCGGTACCACCAGCAACATTATGCGTAGTGTCATATATTTCGTGGCTATTGATTTTTTATTATTTAATAATAATAATAATAATATTCTACCACATTTACACAGCGCCATCTAGTCCCAAAGTAAGCAATTATATTTGCTTGTGTTATGGGTACTAAACAACTGATATACTACTTAAATAATTTTTTTTTTGTAAATACATACATATTATAGATAAATTACACCCATATTTACACATATTATATTACACCCATATTTACACATATAATAATTAATACTCTTAACCAGTCAATAATTTTGATTGGCTATATCAGTCAAATCTCTTAATAAAGTAAAGAGGTCGGTACTAAACGAGTTTTCAATGCTTTTGACTGATATAGCCAGTTAAAACTACTTTTGACTGATTAAGAGTTTTGACTTGAACATATAATAATAATATAATAATTTTACCACATTCACACAGCGCCATCTAGTCGCATATTAAACAATTATATTTGCTTGTGTTATAGGTACTAAACAACTAATTTAGATTCTCTGATCTCTACCTGGGGCAACGCATTAGCCTTGCTATCCAACGCAGTAATGTGGCTAGCCTTTTGGGTACGTTTCCTCAGGAATCTGATCTCAATCAGATATTCTATTTATAGGAATTTCCTTTAAATAGAGTATCTGGTTCTATTTTTTTAATAGGATAGCTGTGTATATTTTTAAGTTATGTGTAAATATTTTATCAATAAATATCTTCAACAACTGATATAGTTACTACTTAAATATATTTTTTTTGTAAATTATAGATAAATTACATCCAGACACAAAACAAAGAATCGTGCTCATCACACAAATATTTGTATATATAAATATAATATAACAAAGATCTATGGAGGCGACGCCCCTTGCAACAGTCTTTAAAACAAACCATAAATTTACCGGTAATATATCCGATCTTCCCTTCGAGATTCCTGCCTATGAGTCCAGCGAGGTGCGCTCCAAGACTATATCCAACCAAATGGAACTTGTTGAAGGAAGCACCTGTTGACTTATTCAACCAACTGATGAACCTAGCTGAGCTCTTACCTGTAAATATAGAAGTATATTCTGAATCATTATTTCAACCCATAAACGTCCCACTGCTCGGCACGGATCTCCTCCAAAGTATGTAGTCATAATCTTTATTTCATTGGGCTATGGGTTTGGGTGTTCGGTGGAATGGTGATATCTGGCATACGGGAACAACGTCGCCTGCTTGCCTCCTCCAGCGGTGAATATATGATGTTAAATGAGGATTTGGGCAGACGGTGACTCGCCTTACACTAGATGGGCCCCTTCCACAACCGACATGGGCCGAAGTCTACGGATCTCAGGGCAACACCGTAGTGCGCGGCTAGGGGTGTCGAGCGGTGCGGCGCCGATTTCGCCATCGCGGGTCCCAAGCGGAGACCCGGAGCGGGTTTCCTCGTAATTATGCCATTGAAAAATGACACTTCCACCCCCGAGCATATAACTCTGGCGACCCCTCTCTGGTCAGCTGGTTAAGGCAAGCCAGAGTTGAGAGTCCTATGGTTGCTCTTGGAGATCTACTCCAGCCAGCCAACAAAGACTTGCTGGAGACGAGGCCTAGACCGACTCTCAGGGACATTCAGGACCGCAGTGTCGCCACTCACATTCAGCTCGCCACTAGCTGCCCTGCGGTTTGTGGCTCTTCATTTAAACTTGCAGTAGATTTTTTGTTTATATGGCAAGTGTTTGAAAAGCCACACTAATCTGCCCTCCAAGTTTGCGTTAATCTTATTAGAAGATTACGACTGCCCCAGAGGGGGTTTATTATTATTATTATTAATTGCATTTTACGACACGCATGGGTTGAGATTGGGTAGTGACATTATGTAATCTTAATCCGTCACTATACGGATTCTGAATAAAACATGCATAGCATTCTGACATTTATGTTGAACGATTTGATGATGATGGTTATAACGAAAATGAATAAAACTATAAAAGAACTTACCACTTAGTCTAGTATTCGATAGAGCTGCTAAATAGTTAGCTGTGTCAGCTCCAGCACTCCAGTCCACCGCCAGGACGTTCACATCACCTGATGCCAGAAAAGCTGGAAACAATTGAAGTATTTATATAGCCTAGGTATCTGCTTTAAGAGATCTTGCTCAATCGATTGCATGGAAGTCATCTTACCTGTATCATCATATCAGCCCAACGATGTCCACTGCAGGACATAAACCTCACCTAAATTCTTTTTTCATCTTAACTTGCCGAATAATCATCTAGTCTCTCCGAGACGCCCATCAATTAAAGGTTTTGTCGATAAAAGTATCTGGGCCGCACTCCGATGATCCGCCATTTACACGCCAAGTTTGAATTTAGGTAGGCACGTTTTTGGATAGGAATTTCAGGGCCAAGACAAATAGGACGTCTCTATATTTATGTTATATACTCTAAGAATACATTTGAACACAAACTATCGACATATCAAATAAGTACATTGATCACGTGATATGTCGATAGCTTATGTCAGATATGTGTTCAAATGTATTGAAGTGACATAACGTTTAGAATAGATATATAGAAATGATTGCCACTTGTCTAGAGGGGCTGTTATTGCAGGGTAAGATAAATTTGACTTTGACTGTTCTTATCTCTCTTACCTGACGTTAACACTATATTGCACTCAGCAGTGACATTAGCTATCCATCCATGAAGTAACAAGACAGTTCTGTTCGCTGCGTTAAAATTTGACGTCTTTAGAATATCATGTTCTCCTAGTCTTAACGGTTGACTAATTGTGGGATTCTTTCTGTAAAAAAATTCATATTCTAAAGTGTCAATTTGTAATCGTATTTTACATACATATATATAGATCACGCCTCTTTCCCCACAGAGGGGTAGGCAGAGACCATTGACTTGCTCCGACTCTGACATACATCTTTGGCTTCTTCAACATTCTCTTCTCTTTTTTTTTTTTTCTCTTTTTAAAAGACAACGCCCGCACTAGGGAACGAGCCCTGTGTCGCGGGGAGCTTTACAAACATGAAACTAACGGACACAAAGTACACCCAGACTAGAAACAAATATCTATGAATCACATAAATATTTGTCTCGTGTGGGAATCGAACCCACGTCACCCAGCACGGCGATGTAGTGGCGAGGCGACCACCTTAACCACTGCGCCACGGTGACAGTTAACTTCTCAACATTCATCAGTCTTTTCATACATTCTCGCCGGTTGAGGGTACTCCTGATCTGTCCGTTCTTTAGAACGTCACCTATTTGGTCATGGTACGTTCTTCTAGGTCTTCTCCTTCCAACGTTTCCTTTCACATTCGTCTCATATATTTGTTTTGTCACTCTTCCTTCATTCATTCTCTCGACATGTCCAAACCAGCTTGACATTCCTTTCTCTATTCTATCAATCAATCAATTATTTTTTATTTCAGGATTGCATAGATTCTATCAAAATAATAAATACCTTATACTTTGTATAATTAATTATTATATTATAGGTGAGTACACAATTTATTTCGGTGTCGTGTTTCGCTGAGCTATTGTGCAATGTTCTACGAAAATTTTACTAAGAACAGTTTTCACTCATCACAGAATGATTTGTCCTGGGTGGGGATCGAACCCCCGACCTCCGGTTTAGCAGTCAGGGTCACTAACCGCTAGACCAACAGGCCAGCCTAAATGATATGATAATATTTACTTACCTAGTAAACAAATGATAAACAATTTGTCTGTCTGGATTATATTTCCCTTCCCGTGCTAAGTCACTGGGCTCCCAAAGATCTGCCGAGAAATGATCAGCTTCTGGTTCCTCCACACACTCCTCGGGAGGAGCAGCCTCCTCAGTTTTAGAATTTGTGCAGATTTTCTCATTTGGAATAGCTAGAAAAAATAATATAAATTAGGTGTGGCAGAATTTACGTTAGACGTTAATAATAATAGTGTAAATAATTGGTGACAGATCATAGCTGTACTACAATTATAGTGCAGCTGTGATGTGGCGGCGGTAAGTGTCTCATCCCATTCTAAATTAAAATTCTTTAAGGGCCTCTGCGTGTTGGACCTGTGTCCCCGCGTAAGCCTTCCAAAAGGACCGGCTATACTCACCTTAGAGAGAAGTATAGCCGTGAAAAAAGAGACATGAAAAGTATTATTATTTATTAGTAGGTAAATATCATTAAATATATAAAACAAAATTGGTTTAGTAACGCCATTTATAAACAAAAAAAGGCTGGACTAATGGTCTTTTCGAATTGGTTTCCGCTCCGAATAGCTTAGATTTTTTTTTAATTTACGCCTCACCTCCTCCCATGCCTCCCACCTCGCCTCCCCACATGGACAATATAATGAAAATTCCAACACTAATTAATAGGAAGAAGAACGTAATTGGGTCATTTTCGATTTCGACTCGCCATTGTCTCGTATTGGAATCGAACCCACGACACTCAGCATGGCGAGGCAACCACCGTAACCACTACGTCATAGTCATAGTAAGATTTGAATACTCACTAAACTCTAAAGTTGGACAATTATGCGCAAATTTAACTTTCTTTCCAGAGAATCCAAGTATTCTAACCATGTTATTATATTGGCTTCAATATTAACATACTGCTTCAGAAATACCACAGAAGAAACTGCTACACTGAACACAGCCAATCAGAAGAAGGGACTGAAAGAAAGAGACAAAATATTACATATTATTAAAACAATCGTGTTTCGAACAAAGTTTTTGCAAATGCTGTCTCGCTCAGATGATTAAAATACTAATAAAAACTTATTAGAAAATATAGATGAAAATTTGTAGCTAGCTGAAAATCTAAGAAAAAAATTTGAATAGCCATTTGCAAAAAAAGAAATAAAATAATTAAAAATAAAACTTTATGGCATCCGTTAATTTTTAAGAAAAATCAGCCTGTACCATGTCGATTGACATTGCGAACTTTTTTGATGAATATTTTTAAATTATCGAATAACTACTGGCCAGAATATCTGAATAAAATTGTAAAAAAGAATAAATAAAAATGGCGAAACTATCCATTCTCACTTTTGCTTTTTAATATAGTAAGAATATAAATATGTACATGATAATCTTGTTTTATAATAAAAAAACTTATATACAGACAATTGCATTTATTATTATGATTTGATATTTGTACACCTTAAATGGTAGGACATAGTGCTCTCTATATTCTTGTCTGTAATATCTTTTGTAAATTACCTACGTTCCACAATAAATTATTGATTGATTGATTGATTATTTTTAAAACATTTGAAGACAAAACACATCGTATGCTTCTGCCTAATCTTTTGGGAAAAATGCGTCATGCTAAATGCTTGTTATCAAGATTAATTTTAAATTAGTAATTTACAATATGGCGTTGTGATTTTATCACATATATAGTTTTTTATATAGATACCTAATGTTATAATTACATTTAAAAACTGATTTAAGACCGCGTTTTTGCCTGTAGGTACATTATATAGGTAAAAAGTAGCCTATGTTACGAAAGGATTATTTAAGGTGGGAAAGCGAAACAAACAAACAACTATAATATAAAAAACTTTCAATTTTATGTCACACCCGACAAGAGTTGACCTTAAAACGGCTGCACGCACCAATTTTAATAAAACACATTCTGATGAAACATGGGCCGATTTTACGGGAAATATCAATATCAGCTCATTCGTCTAAGAGTTACGATGCCACAGACACACACACGTTAATCTTATAACAACCCTCTTTTTGCATCGGGGGTTAAAAATACACTTTTTTCCAGAAAATGACAGACCAAATTGTAATGATATTATTAATTTTTTTTTTTTTTTTAATGACAAAGCCCCACTAGTGAACAAGCCCTGTGTCGCGGGGAGCTTTACAAACATGAAACTAAAGGACACAAAGTACACCCAGACTAGAAACAAATATCTATGAATCACACAAATATTTGTCTCGTGTGGGAATCGAACCCACGTCACCCAACACGGCGATGTAGTGGCGAGGCGACCACTTTAACCACTGCGCCACGGTTAAATCGGGTTTTTACGTGGTTTTTATATTATTTATTATACCACGAGCGACGCTACGGTAGCAAACAGACATACATCCCGCCTGATGGTAAGCGTTTACCGTATATTTGTTCCAAATTTCAGAGGTTATAACGGACACACAAACAAACATTAGTTACATTAGATATTCGTTATCTAAAAGATAAGTTAATATTGATTTTTTTACTACGATGAATCATTGCAATAAAAATAACAAGTAGATATATCGCCGTTCCCACCGAATAATACCGTAATCGTAAAATCTAAATTTTACAGGAAAAATAAAATACGGATTTTGGCTTCTAACTTTTTACTAGGTTTACATAGAAAAATCATTTATATACCAAAAGATAGGTGATTTTTTCTTAGATATTGTGATACATTTAAAAAGAAATATTATTATACTAGATTGAAGTTAAAAGCTAAAATGTATATTACCATAATTTGAAATAGAATCTTCATCCGTAAAGCAACAATACGATTTTATTCGGGTAAATTATCGACAGTGAGCTACACATAATAGTTGAATGCGATCTTATTCGCTGTTTTGTCGCAATGTTAACTAACTCAGTAATGAATTGTTACCATAATATTTGGTGATTATACAAATGAGATGACAAGTGTAATATTAATTAACGATAATATTCCATGTCAAATAAAATAAGTTTCACAATTGTAAAAATATAATACCGGATAGTCCATATTACAAAATAAAAGGTAATTAATAATCGAATTCTTAAAATAAACCATGTTCTACATTGTTTTAGGGGTTTTTAATAAATGTATGGAAAAATAACATAAAAGAAACATAATTATAAATTTAATATTCATTTATATTAATATTTCAGTGCCATTTAGGCATCATATAGGTCTGACCCATCAAAATCGTCTGAATTTACTGTTAAAAATGTCTGCAACATACAAGATAGTTCTAAAAACCATGGTAATGATTACGTATAGCTTCACTAGAACACAATGCAAGTAAATCATCATACACAGGTTTAGAAATGGGGATAAGTTGGTGGCATATCTGTATCAAGTTATCGACCATTGTAAATTCCAGAGGATTTTTCGGTTGCCGCCCACGTTTTGATATTGCAGGATCCGGGTCAGTGTACAAGTCGAAATATTCTTCCACAAAATTACATTTTAATTGTTAGACCACTTTTCCATGAGAAAATTTCTCTATTTTCCTTTGCCCACGAAAATCTTAGGGAAGTCACAAGCAAAGTCACCTTGTCTTTACCAAGGGAGCTAAGTTTACGAAGGGCCTTGTGTATCTTTATGCCAGTTTTTTCCAGATATGAGACATTTTAAATTCTTTATTGCGCGTTCAACACTATATTCACCCTCACTTGGACTATGGCCCGTAAAAAAAAACGATATTAGAAGATGGTATATTAGGACTTAAAGGTACATGGCAAAATAAATTTATTTTTGTTTTTTCCAGCACAGACATCAGTATAAAATGATTTGTAATAAACAGCTTCCAATTTCGTTTTTTGCAATAGAAAGGTGCCAGACATGTATTGTCAACATCCTGACTTAATAGGTGTGTTAAAAATTGTAAAAGATATTTGCACATTTAATGTAAAATACCTAACTGAGATTAAGTCTTTTCTAAATCAAAAACAGCGACTGTAGTATTTGTTGAATTAACCGCAGCTTTTTCCTTTCTTTTTATCTAACGTTCCAACTTTATTATTATTTTATTACAAAAATAGCTTTTTAGCATCTTCAGCTTGTTCATACAGAGAGTAAATTGTACACAAATCCTTTTTTGGCTTATAAAAGATTAGTTGTATCCCGTTTTATAAATAGTTATAATAATGGAAATTACATTACCGAAATTTGTCTTAATTTTTGTACCCGAATAAGATCGTAATAACAGTTTGCTGTAAAAGATGAGACATTGAAAAGTGAGTAATACCTATTACGATATAAAACTGTGATTTTATTTTTAGGCGAATAGCATAGGTAAAGTCATTACAAAATGACTATCTCGAGAAGTACTCGTACGAATATTCTGAAAAAAATTCACAAGGTGTAATCAATCCTCTAGAACAATAATTCCCAATAAAAGCACTTCTATAGTAATAGTCGATTACGATATTATTCGGTGGGAACGGCGATATGGTGTTTCTGTTTAAATGACTACTGTAGAAAAAGCGGATAATGGTTGCATGCTTCAGCTGATGGAAAGCTGAAAGAAGAGCTCAGATTACACTGACAGGCCACCAAGGTGTTATGTCAACTGGCAACACCATGCTCGCCCGCATGGTGCATTCACGCTTCGCATGAAGGATATTAATATAATAATAATATTTAACCACATTCACACTGCGCCATCTAGTCTCAAAGTAAGCAATTATATTTGCTTGTGTTATGGGTACTATACAACTGATATACTACTTAAATACATTTTTTTTGTAAATACATACATATTATAGATAAATTACACCCAGACACAGAACAAACAATCATGCTCATCACACAAAGATTTGTTCTGGGTGGGGATCGAACCCACAACCTCCGGTTTAGCAGTCAGGGTCACTAACCACTAGACCAACAGGCCAGTCAAATAGTGTAGGGTTATACCATATTGTAGGAAGAAGCTTTCACATAACACGGATAAAGGAGTATTTATATTAGACCGGGCCGTGTCCGGGCCGGGCACAACCGTGGTGTACACGAGCCTCGTACGTTAGTAAACGGGCCCAGACGAGACACGGATCATGCACTGTCACACACACACATCAATTATAAACTGCTTCATACAAAATGTATTTAACGTTTCATCCGTGCCCCGTCCGGGACACGCCCACGTCACGACCCGGCCTAATATAAATCATCCCTAAGGCAATCGTTAGTCCGTGTAGTGACGAATCAAGAATACATAATGTCACTACCCCATCTCAACCTGTGGGTGTCGTAAAAGGCGACTAAGGGAGTACCTTAAGGTACCATACAATATCTTAAGCAGAGCAAGGAAACTTCGAAACAAACCCTATACCAACCCGTCTGGTCAACTTGGTATAAATGCAAAATTCCCTTCACATACTTTGCAAGAGACCCGTGCCCAGCAGTAGGACGTTTATGGGTTGAAATAATGAATCGTTATTAATCATCCTGTATACAAAAACAGGTGTGATTTCCTAACTGGTGTAGTCTATTAGTTGTTCAAAATAATTCCTATCTCTTTTATTGATTAATCAATCGTGTAAAGGGAATCCATGACTAATATAATCTGAGTAAGCTCTCTATATCATTGAACCAAACAAATCTGGTGAGGCGAGGCGACCATCTTAAACCGCGACGCCACAGTGACAGTTATATTACACACATCATCTTCATCATCATCATATCAGCCCAATGACGTCCACAGCTGGACATAGGCCTCCCTATTCCGCGTTCGACTTTGTGCCGCCTGCACAAAAGGCCACGCTGTTACACACTTAGGCTGTACATTTTTTTTTTACACAGCACCGTCTAGCCAAAAGTAAGCTAATAGAAAAAAAGAACCAAATTTTCACTAACCTTTATATTTCCAATAGACCAATCCTTAATTTTCACAATTATGGAACACAACACTTTCTTCAGTATGTCGAAAAACACGCTCTAATTGTATCAAAACGTCACCATCTCAGCAAAAAATTGACTCACTTAGTTTGTTAAATTTCCCTTTTTTTCTTCATTAAAGTAATTTCGCTGAATAAATATTAATAATTTCGAACACAAAATCCAGAATTCGCCGTTACATAACAATAATTTGAATAAAGAACGCTTAATTCACAACATAAACTTAACAATTCAAAATTATAATCTAAAATTCGTCGTCAACTTCTTTTTTTAGAAAAAAAAATTTAAAATTCGGCTTCAGACTTTAATTTGAATGCAGATTTCGTCGTCAGTGATTTTTTGGAACTTGCTACACGTGTGTGTCTATAAATACTACTCAAGTTCTTACGCTAAATGTTATCTATTGATTCATTGATTACCAAAACTCCTATCTATCTATTGACAAAATGATAGGATAGGATATTGGGTTTTGTGAAAATTGTGATTCATTTCATAGCTTGACTCATACACTCCTGTTGAAAGAAGCGTTATGTGAAAACGAGTTTATTAGCAATTTCCATCTTGTTCAGATAGCTTTAAGGTCGATAATTGTGAAGTGGTATTAACAATTTTCTAACGCTTTTCCTCTGAGAATACGATGTACGGGTATTACAATGTATTTATGAATGATGTAGGCAGAACGTCTAGTTTTATGACTAACTAATAGGTTTCCTTCATTCTTTGTTCGGCCACTGCTCAGCTCCTATTGGCCGTAGCGTGATATTATGTAGCCTATAACTTTCCTCGATAAATAGGCTATTCAACACTACAATATTTTTTCAAATAGGACCAGCAGTTCCTGAGATTAGCGCAACCAAACAAACAAACTTCAGCTTTATGATGATCTGAACCAGGCATCGAACTTAGGACTGCACAACTGTGCCACGACCAATGAAGTATAATAAACAAAATATCTAAATTATTAACTTAAGCAATAAAATGAATATAAAATTCAGTTTTTACGAAACATACGTGAAGTTATAACTGGAATAAAATAATAAAATATTATTTTATAAAGAAAAATATTTTAAAATGATTTCTAGTATATATTTTATTGTTATCGTTTGTAAGTATAATAAATATTTATATATATAATTCTTCTGTACGTGTGTTGACAGTGAACTTCTCCTAAACGGCTGAACCGATTTGAATGAATTTTTGTGTATGTGTTCAAGTGGATGACAAAATTGAGTGTAAAATTTAAAACTTTGCTTTTTCAATCTCCATATAAACATTTGAAAATGGAACATTATCGCAAATAATAAAATATGGTGGTACGAAGTTCACCAAGCCAGTTAGTTTAATAAAAATATGTCACATTAATTTTAATAATTCTAGACTTAAACTATATTATTTTTTAGCTAGTTCTATGGCGATAGGATCCAAAAAATACGACTTGGAAGCTGAGTCATTTCGTTTATACAACGAAGATTTTGTAACAATTATGAAACGGTTTAGAAGAACACCTGATTATTTAAAGATTTTAAAGGAGAGGGTACGTTTTAAGATGTTTTTATATATTTCAATAGGCTAGCTAATAAAATACATAATTACATTACAATCTATACATCTATACAAATAAATTTGTCTGTTTGTAATATTTAAAAAAACCGCTTTTGCTATATTATTATGCATATACCAAAATAACATTTTTTTTAAATTTTTGTCTGTCTATTTGTTTGTTCCGGCTTATCTCTGGAATGACTGGACGGATTTTGATGAGACTTTCACTGGCAGATAAAGATATTTATTCGCCAATAACATGGTACAGTGGTTGTTACTTGTGTGACTTACGTGTGTGATGGTGAGACACGCTCGTTGACATTTATTTATCTTACTTTATATATACGTATTAAACTCTTAAAACTAAATAATAAACCAAGTACCTACTTCATATTATAATATACTAGCGGTCGCCCGCGGCTCCACCCGCGTGGATGTCGGTTACCGTTGCAAAAAGCCTACCCAGAAAAGACACGGTCAGCAAAATGATTCCCAGGTCAAAGATTTTTAAATAAAAATGGTTGTTGTTCCTCACTCGACATAGATAGGTATAGTGTGTCGCGGACTTTTTTGTAGATATTTATAAGATCTACAATTAATTAGAACATTTTATGGTTCTATCTTTTATAGTTTAGGCAGCGTACGCAAAATAAGTAACTTTTCTGGTTGATTTTTTACACCTTGTGTCCGAAAAAACCAAATATCTTACGGAACCCTATTTTTTTCCAAAATAAAATTTAGCCCATGTTACTCGTGGATAATGTAGCTTTTGAATGGTGAAAGAATTTTTAAAAACGGTCCAGTAGTTTTTGAGCCTATTCATTACAAACAAACAAAGTTTTCCTCTTTATAATATTAGTGTAGATGTAGACATACATCAATTATTCACTTGACAAACAGCCAGTTCTTCTTCTGAAAATATTATATTATATTTTTATTTGTAGCACGATGAAATTTCAACGACGTTCCAAGAGGTGACAACACAAACATCACAGTATATGGAGAACAGAATTACTCAGCGTGTCTTGGAGATGTTGACTCCTACTCCCACAGGAGAGCTCCCTGTCTCGACCTTAATAGCCATACCTACTAGTGAAGTTACACGAACTACGAAACCTTCTCAGTAAGTTGTTCGTCTCGATTCTTATAACAACAGATAAATGGCGACGTCGCTATTTAGTGTCATATGTTGTGGTTTTCGATTTTTATTATTTAATTGAATTTTTTTTTTTTTTAATCTTTATTTTTTAGGAGTTTTTAGCTTTTAAGCCATGCCAACTCCATCGTACCCTAAATTACTGACTACATAGCATAGCCTATCTAAAACTACATAACTATATTATGAATTACCTTATACACTATTTTATACATTATAATGGCCGCATCAGAAAGAGGCCTACCTAAAATACACATTAAGGCACCAACATCCATCCCACATATGCTCAACATTCCAAACAATATAAAACGTAACTCCTGGGTCTTGACACACTCCACCAACAGATGATGAACATCATCATGAGTACCGCACTCTGTACAATTCGAGCTATTACTTCTCCTCATGAGAAATCGGAACCCGTTGAGTGGAGCATGTCCAGTACGAAGTCTATTAGCTGTCACAATATATTTTCTACTAAGGGTAGAGTTGGCAAACCAAGGAATATGAGGAGGTTCAGCTTGTAGCGTTTTATACCAAATACCTTTAGTTTAATTGGAGCTGTTTGTTTTAAATGTTTTCATCATCATCATCATCATTTCAGCCTATTGCAGTCTACTGCTGGACGTAAGCCTCTCCTAACACGCGCCATAGCACTCTGTCCTCCGCCTTCCGCATCCAGTCAGACCCAGCGATCTTTTTTAGGTCGTCGGTCCACCTAGCTGGAGGGCGTCCTATTCTACGTTTGCCGAGTCGCGGTCTCCACTCTAGGACACGTTTGCTTCATCGTCCATCGGTCCTTCTGCAGATGTGACCAGCCCACTGCCACCATAGCTTGCTTATTACATACATACATATAGATCACGCCTCTTTCCCAACAGAGGGGTAGACAGAGACTATTTCCTTCCACTTGCTACGATTCTGACATACATCTTTGGTTTCTTCAACATTCATCAGTCTTTTCATACATTCTCGTCGGTTGAGGGTACTCCTGATCTGTCCCTTCTTTAGAACGTCACCTATTTGGTCATGGTACGTTCTTCTAGGTCTTCCCCTTGCAACGTTTCCTTTCACATTCACCTCATATATTTGTTTTGTCACTCTTTCTTCATTTATTCTCATGACATGTCCAAACCAGCTTAACATTTCTTTCACTTTTTTTTATTCTTGCTTATTTTTCGCAGGCGCCACAAATTGAAGAAGTTCAGGAGACAAGACGATATTTCTGATGAATCCCCCGCCGGGTTGGTAGCCATGTTGGACGACTACTACCAATCATTCAGTCGTCTCCCAGCTAACGAGAGGAACAACTTCAAAAGTATTGGCTACAATATGGCTAAGTATGTTGCTCTTGTCTGCTTCCTGCCGTACTCAGAGTCGTTACGTTAACTTTAAAGTTTATTTAGTAACATAACATAACATAGCTCACACCTTTTTCCCCGAAGGAGTAGGCAGCGGTGTTTCACACCCACATTTCGCCAGCTATGTTTGGTCCCATGAAATAGGGGGCGAGCCTATTGTCATCTACCGGGATCATTTGTTTACCAAACTCCGGGAAAATTTCAATACTGGAATTTCATGTTAGAAAAGTCCAATACCATTTTCACCCGACCCGGGAATCGAACCCGGGACCTCTTGCACAGCAGTCGTATACACTTCCCACTGCGCCACTGAGGCAGTTATTTAGTAAAAACGTGTAATACTTAAGTCTATAGGCATATAAAGATGATTATTCAATGAAAAAATTGTGTGAATGACAGATTACTGCTAATTGAAGTCAAAGTCAAATCTTTTTATTCATTTAGATCACATACATGATACTTATGAACGTCATACAAAGACAAAAAAAGGTGTCAGTAAATTTGCCTACGGCCAGTTCACTGACAAGGTTGAGCTCTGAGAAGAAGCAAAAAAGTCAGGCCATTTTTTTTTTTGACGTCTGATTGCGGCAGGTATGGTCACTCCCTAAGTCGACTTGTACGATATCCATTATGTATTCTTCATCCGTCACTATACCAACCCATCTAGCCAGAGTGGTTCAGTTGGCTAAATTCCCTCCACAATGTTCGGAGGAGACTCGTGCCCAGCAGTGGGACGTTTAACGAATTTTATATGAAAAATATGTCAACCAAGTTCTACAAAGGCTATCTAGCACTCATTTTGATTGACTGGCCTGTTGGTCTAGTGGTTAGTGACCCTGACTGCTAAGCCAGAGGTCTTGGGTTCGATCCCAACCCAGGACAAATCTTTGTGTAAGGAGCATAAAGGTTTGTACTGTGTCTGGGTGTAATTTATCTATAATATGTATGTATTTACAAAAAAAAAATGTATTTAAGTAGTATATCAGTTGTTTAGTACCCATAACACAAGCAAATATAATTGCTTACTTTGGGACTAGTTGGCGCTGTTTGAATGTGGTAGAATATTATATTTTTTTATTTTAATTTATATTTGCTAGTGGTCAAACAGCCCCTTAGTAATACACACACACACACACACACACTGCTAAATGTTTAGTTTTTTCTGTATTTAACTATTGTCTCGTGATTCTTTCTTTCATACCAAGTGGCCGAACCCGAGAGTGGAGGGTAATAATTGTAAAAATAATATTTTAGTAATTATTTCCAGACAAATGGTTGACCTGGTGATCAAAGGGATGGGTCACGGTGAAGGTAAATCGCAAGAGGTAACAAAAACGACTGACGATATATCACCTGGAAATGTAAGTCTTTAATAACGTATAACCCGTTGTCCTACGTGAGTGACACGCGAAGCGACATGTGTCCTACGTAAGCGACACGCGAAGTGACATGTGTCCTACGTAAGCGACACGCGAAGTGACATGTGTCCTACGTAAGCGACACGCGAAGTGACATGTGTCCTACGTAAGCGACACGCGAAGCGACATGTGTCCGACGTAAGCGACACGCGAAGTGACATGTGTCCTACGTAAGCGACACGCGAAGTGACATGTGTCCTACGTAAGCGACACGCGAAGTGACATGTGTCCTACGTAAGCGACACGCGAAGTGACATGTGTCATACGTGAGCGACACGCGAAGTGACGTGTGTCCTACGTGAGCGACACGCAAGTCGACGCAATAAGATACACGCGACTCGACGCAATAACGTTACGTTACTCCTTGTTACGTCAAGACTGCGCCATCTGGACCCATTTTCACACCAAACTATTATTTTGTCATAATTCCAGTTCCCAATAGCAAATCTATTTTACATGGAGTTTGATACCCAGGGTCTGCTACACTCTTAATTTTATTAACAGACAATAACGTAGTGATTGTCTTTAACACATACGTCTCAATCTTAAGTCGAAAAATTGGGTTTATAAGTGATTCTATATTTATTAACACCATAGCCTTACACGTCGACGCCTGTTCCCCTAATACTGATTGTGACCAACATCGAGTTTTAAGAAATGACGTCATACGTACAGTGTCATCTAGGTATTTACTTATGAACTACTTGGTAGTGTTAAATGTACCAAACTTAACTTCCCACATTATATAACCTCATTTACCAGATTCACTAATAAAGTAGTATTATATTGTAATATAATACTTAAATGACACATTTAAGAATACCTCTACTCTAATACGTTTCAATTTCAGCCGCATAAAGACAATACATAGACACAGCGAAGAGATTCGACTGCGTAAACTATTCAAGACTCAAAATAAATTCAAATCAGTTGCATTGTCAAATAAAAATGTTTTTAATTGTAATTAATTTAATTTTAATCAGAATAAAAAATAAATTATAACATTTCTATACAACGCCATCTATGGGGAAATAGTAACAACACGTATTAAATAGTGTACGTAACTTATCAATAGAGGGCGCTAAATATAAAATGTACATAGCACGGGTGAACAATGCTTCGAAAAGCACTAAAGTTTTAAATTTGTAAGGACGCCATTTTGACTGTTTTATAATAATATGTTTCCTTAATTGCACCATCTAGGACCGCCATTGACTAACTGCTCACTGAGAGACGTCAATTAGCAGTAATCTGTCATTAACACAATTTTTTTCATTGAATAATCGTCTTTAGGCATATAGACTTAAGTATTACTAAATAAACTTTAAAGGTAAGTATCGCTTATGAGTTCTGAGAAGCGTTACTTAAGACTTTACTTATCTTTAAAGTTTTTTAGTAAAAACGTGCAATACTTAAGTCTGTACGCCTAAGGTACGATTCAGACCAACCGGCTCGCATCGGCCCGCGCCGGGCGGCGTTTTACAATGCGGTAAAGAACATTGAAATGTATCAACAGTAATTACAGTTCATATTTACATGCAACTTACGCATAGTTACCTCCGTCGGCATCCCGCGACGCGTCGCGACGTGTCGCAGAATGCATTCGGCTGTCGCAACGGCCGACCGGCTCCGACCGGCTCCGAAGACGCCGTCGGCATCCAATCGGCTGCCGTCGGGTCCGTTCGGAGCCGGTCGGCCGTGTGTCGTACGGAGATTACGGTGCAGCAACAGCTAACGAATCATTCAAGTTGTGTTCTTCAAGCGACAGTTTACAAGTCAAAAATGGATACGGAAGAAAAAATAATTTCTTTAGTTCAGACATATGATTGATATGATTCCAGCGGACGCTGTCGGCTGCCGCGGCACCCGTACTGCTACCGCGGCAGCCGTACGCATGCCGCGGCACGCGTACGGCTCCGTTCCTCCCGTCCGTTCGGTCGCGAGCCGGTTGGTCTGAATCGTACCTAAAGACGATTATTGAATGAAAACATTGTGTTAATGACAGATTACTGCTAATTGACGTCTCTGAGTCTCTGAGTCTCTAGTGGTCTAGACAGTAAGTGTAAATTCAATAATTGAAACCGTTTCGTAAGATTTTAAACACTTTTAACAACAAACGACTCTTGAAACTTGATAATGATTATACATGATGTTAATTTAAGTATGTAAGTCCTTGTGAGTCCACTCAAGCGAAGGTGACCCCTCCCCGAGCGATATCTTGTCCTCGAATATCATAGAATGACAGGAAGAAACTGAAAAATAAAATAAAATGATAAGTACATAGATTTTTCTATTTACATATTTTATGAAATACTTGAAGTCGTACGCGGCTTCGCTCCCATCCTTCTTTATTTGGCCACTGCTTAGCTCCTATGGGCCGTAGCGTGATGTTATATAGCCATAACCTTCCTCGATAAATGGGCTATCCAACACAAAAATAATTTTTCAAATCGGACCTGTACTTCCTGAGATCCTAGCGTTCAACAAAACATACTCTACAGCTTTTTAATATTAGTATAGATTGTATAACTAATTACATTTACACCCATTAATTACATCCGTGTAGTGACGGATTAAGAATACATAATGTCACTACCCCATCTCAACCTGTAAGTGTCGTAAAAAGCAACTAAAAGAGTATACTTGTAACGGTTGCACCCGTTGCAGGCTACGTCCTGCACCTCTTTTGACCAACTTTTGGATCTCTTTTGATTTCTTTTTAATTTACTTTTAATAATTTAAAATTCAAAATCCTAAATTAATTCAAATTCGAACCGAGTCTTCGTTGGACCACCCGTCGAAGACTAAAGGCTCACTATTATTCCGATTTCTTGTACAGTGCACGCACTTGTTGACATTTAAAATTAATACTATCAGTACGTATTTATCAGTTGTGTTTTATTGTGAGGGCCCCACGCCCTTCCCCATATATTATAGCCGGATCCTACTACATATTCTTGCCTAGCGCCCACTGGAGGGGACGGTGGAGACGCTAGACTGGCGCCCAACGTGGGGCCCTCACAATAAAACACAACTGATAAATACGTACTGATAGTATTAATTTTAAATGTCAACAAGTGCGTGCACTGTACAAGAAATCGGAATACTCATTGTAAAATTCATACTCATACTCTAAATTGTTTTCATGCATGTCCCATTAACTAGTTTAAGTTCTTTAGCATTTAGCATTTTTATACTTATTACTTGTTTTTATTATTTACTAAAAAAAATCTTAAAGCAGATTTTTTTACCCGGCCCCCCCCCGGTATTGTAACGGTTGCACCCGTTGCAGGCTACGTCCTGCACCCACCCGTCGAAGACTAAAGGCTCACTATTATTCCGATTTCTTGTACAGTGCACGCACTTGTTGACATTTAAAATTAATACTATCAGTACGTATTTATCAGTTGTGTTTTATTGTGAGGGCCCCACGCCCTTCCCCATATATTTAGCCGGATCCTACTACATATTCTTGCCTAGCGCCCACTGGAGGGGACGGTGGAGACGCTAGATACTTATGCACAAGAGCACTGCTAGAAAAGGAAAAAATATTTAAGTAGTATATCAGTTGTTTAGTACCCATAACACAAGCAAATATAATTGCTTAAATTATTTTTTTTAAAATTGATGCAAACAGACGTTCGGTCCGCCTGATGGTAAGCTGTTACCGTAGCCTATGGGCGCCTGCAACACCAGGGGCATCACGAGCGCGTTAATTTGGGACTAGATGGCGCTGTGTGAATGTGGTAAAATATTAATATATACATTATATATTAGGTATATAGGGTACGGTAACCTCTTACTTTACCATCATTGTGGTAAAAAAAAAGTACATACTATTCCGGAGCAATTCCAAGTTCTTTTTCAACAAATTTCGTCACTTCTTTTGCAATGGTCCTGTTTTCCTCGACACCAAGATGTCCTATCGATTCTAGGGTAGCCACAGCAGCAGGAGTGGAGGTAGACTCTCCACCGAACGTGAGTGGACATCCTGGTGATACCAGCACCATGAATTGCTGGAAATTAATATAGAATGCTGGTTGAATAACACAAATACCAATTTTGATAAAACATATCTAAACACCACACCAAAATCGGTTAATTCGTTTAATAGCTACGATGTCACAGATAAACAGACACATCAAACGTATAACACCCTTTTTTGGGTCGGAGATTAAAAATCAAAATTTATAAATTTGCTATCAAAAACAGCTGGTGTATACGGCCGGAGGGGATATGATATCTAAAATTGAGTTACCTAGGAAGAATAGAAAGTATTTTCTCGTAATCATCAGTAAGTTTCCTGTGTCGAAACTCAGTATCGTGTGAGGAAAAAAACGTATTCCTACGTAACTGGTATCATATGAAGATGTTTTTTTCTTCTACCGTACCTAACTGTTTACGAACCTACAGTTTCGTACGCGGCCGGAGGGTGTCAGTAATGTCACTACCCCATTTCAACCCGTGGGTGTCGTACAAGGTGATTAAGAGAGTAACCTTAAGTTGACAAGAGCACTACAAGAGAAGGAAAATTCGATACAAAACCCTATACCAACCCGTCTGGCCAGCGTGGTATAGTAGGCTAAATTCCCTCTAAAATGTTTGGAGGAGACCCGTGCCCAGCAGTGGGACGTTTAAGGGTTGTGATGGAATAGCTGGTGACCTTGAGATAGCTGCAATAATTAAAAAAAAACCTGTCTAAGAACCCGTGCATGCTAAACTTTTATGGGTTGAAATGATGATATCTAAGAACCATCAGGATCATGTCAGCTTTTAAATAAAAAACCGCATCAAAATACTATTCGTTTAGGAGCTATGATGTCACATACAGATTATTTTTGCGTCGGATTATGGTTTCAGATCTTTATTTCTCATAAGCCCCCTGATTCTGAGCTGTTGGAATACTTTCGGCCAGAACTGTCAGTTTATTTAAAGTTAAAAAACAGAATGTTAAAAAATAGATGGATGTAGAAAAAAATCCTATATTAATCAGTTTTTAATTTTCCATACGGTAAACTAATTTCTAACACTTAATAACTTAAGCTGTAAAAATACGTCGTTCTAAGATTCGAAAAAGTTTACGATCCGGGAGCAATCCGATGAGTCAGAATCAGGGCCCTGATCTGTCCCATCTTTAGATGTAAATACGAGGCACAAATATTGTTTAATTTTTGTTATTTTTTAATTTAGGATAAGCATCCGTACGTCACACCAAATAGGCTCATTTGAAAATCAGCGCCGGGCACTTGTGCTCGGCATTATGCTGAAATGGTGCCTATTTGGTACAAACACGGGATTGTTGTTTGTTTTGTATCTGTTTTATCTATATATTTGTTATTTAGTATGTCTTGTGTTTGTACCAAATAAATGTTTTCTATTTCTAAATACGCTCTTAAAAATAAACAATAAAACTTACATTTTCCGGTTTCCTAACAGTTTTAGAGAGAACCGGAATGATTCTCTGCACGAAATTCTCGGGTATCTTCTCCTTAGCCAAACTGGTAAATATTTTTAAGCACGGCATTGTTTTTTATAATCTGTTACTGAGCAATGTCAATATGTGTATGATAGTTATTGTAAATAACATATACATTTATATATTACATAAATAAGTGTTGCTATAACGTCGCTATTCTGGCTAATTACGTACTTTTTTATCGGAGATTATTAGGTGTTAAGCTTCATCATTTTAATCCATAAACGTCCCACTGCTGGGCTTGACTCTCCTTTAAATATTGTGAAGTGAATTTAGCCTATATACCACGCTAGCCAGACAGGTTGGTATAGGGTTTGTTTCGAATTTTCCTTTCCTCGCAGTGCTCTTGTCTGCGTAAGGTTACTCTCTTTGTTGCCATTTATGAGACTTACAGGTTGAGAGGGGTAGTGACGGATTAATTTAAACAATAATAATTATGATGAAAAATCATAATTGTACTAAGAATCTCGTTAAAATTCTTCTTTGTTTATCTCTTCGATCAACAATACATGAAAAAGAAGAACGTACCATGACCAAATAGGTGACGTTCTAAAGAAGGGACAGATCAGGAGTACCCTCAACCGGCGAGAATGTATGAAAAGACTGATGAATGTTGAAGAAGACAAAGATGTATGTTAGAATCGTAGCAAGTGGAAGGAAATGGTCTCTGCCTACCCCTCTGTTGGGAAAGAGGCGTGATATATATGTATGTGTAGTTATAAAGGATTTTTTTAAATTTAATAATAATAATATAATTTATTGCCTCAAACATGGTACGTAGAGATGTTACAAAAATTAGTTTCACATATTTGCCCGTTTAACAGCAATAGCTTATAATAAAAATAAGTAAACCCATAAAATAAAATTATGTAAGTACCTACATATTTTACAATTAATAGTGGAATTATTCACTAGGAATTCATTAAGTTGAACATTTTCGGCTATATTTAAAATAACACATATGGCAACACTGCTGATAACCCTCTTACTGATAATACCGATAAATACAATTCGAAGTGTTATTGCCTATTATCGTTATCATTGAAGTTATGAACATCATTGATTATAATATTTTTTACATAATATTTCTTATAAGTTCCTACTTAATGATTAGGTAGGTACTAATTTGCGATAACTGCATATACACATCTCTGTAAACATAACAGACAAATTACATAACTAATTATATAATTTGCTTCAACATCATCATCAGCAACCCATTAAAGTCCCACTGCTGGGCTCGGGTCTCCTCTCTTCTAACTAGAGAGCTGAGAGGGTTTAGGCCATAATCCATTCACGCTGGCCTAGTGCGGGTTGGTGGATCAGACATACTCATAGAATTACTTCTAGGGTATGTGTGTTTCCTCACGATGTTTTCCTTCACCGTAAGCAGATGGTAAGTCACTTGACTAGTACATATAAATTTCACAAAGTGGAATCCACATTGGTACTGCCGCGCCGGTCGGGATCGAACTCGGACCGCGTGATTAGCACGCCAGTTCAATATATATATAATATATATATATATATATATATATACCATGCACTTTTAAGTCGTCTTATAAACTTTATCATCATCATCATCATTTCAGCCTATTGCAGTCCACTGCTGGACGTAGGCCTCTCCTAACACATAGCACTCTGTTCTCCGCCTTCCACATCCAGTCAGACCCGGCGACCTTTTTAGGTCGTCGGACCATCTAGCTGGAGGGCGACCTACTCTACGCTTGATGAGTCGCGGTCTCCACTCTAGGGCTGAGATCTATAGAGCGTACTTGGACTTTGCTCAGACTTCACTCCAACAAAACTTTGCTCAGCCTAATCTGAGCCAAAGCATTGATTTGGAATCTATAGTCAATACCATTGATTAGCCCGAGCACGAGTAGATGTTTCATTTCATGCATCATCTTCTGCTGAATTCTTTGTAAAAGATAAAACGAATGATACAATACTTTTTGTAATTTATAATAGTCCAAAAACACCGTTTTCTTAAAATTACTAGATTATTTTTAAATTTTGTTATCTAAAATTGGTTAAATGTAATAAATATTAAGTTATGAAAGAAATTGAATAAAGGATCGCTAATGACAGCTGTTCAATGTTCAATTAATGTTATGCGACAAAGTTCAATAGTCATTTTAAACTTATGACATTTGTACACCATTATTTTTTACAGTATAATAGCCAAAGATTTTCGTAAGTCGTCGATTTTGAGAACTTTGACTTTGCTTAGCTTGGGCTTGGATAAAGTCAAAGTTTGCACTATAAATATCGATTTTGTCTTATCTCGAAAGTTTAGTCAGAGCAAAGTCTATAGATCTCAGCCTAAGACACGCTTGCTCCACCGTCCATCGGTCCTTCTGCAGATATGACCAGCCCACTGCCACTTCAACTTACTTATTCTACGATCTATCTACGAGCTAAACTTTGCACTCTAGGTCTAATAAAAAATAATAATATTGCACCAAGAATCTCAAAAGATACACGAGCCGTATCAAATGAAATCTTATTTTTTTCTGTTTAAAATATGGCTAGATGTAATTTTGTAAACAGTTATACCTCGTCATCATCATTACAACCCATAAATGAATGTCCCACTGCTGGGCTTGGGCCGCTCTCTACCTAAAAGGCTGAGCCTAAAGAGTTGAGAGGGTTTGGGCAGGCCTCCGTCACTCGCTCAAGGTCACGCGCTATGTAGCTCACAACTGAGCCAAATCGCCAGAGGGCTGCCGCACGCGACACTGAGAGCGCGCACAGCACATTTCCCGCTCAAAACGCATAATGAGAGTACATTACAACGCATAGTGATACTAACGATATTTTCGTACACTACGTAAGTAGGTATATTAAGTTTTGACTAACAACACGATGGTTAATTATTGTGAAGTTGTTGGATGTCATAGACAAAAGAAAAATAAAAAAATAAAAAAGATGAAGAAAGGTACGTTACGTTATTTGAAAGTAGGTACGTATTTCAGCTGGCTTTAGTTAGTAGTACCTAGTAATTTTAAAATGCTTCTTGTGTGTAGGTACTCTTTCTTTAAAATTTACGAGAAAGTTTAATGCGGTCTTACAGAAATAAATGCAGCTTGTATTTCATTACCTACATTATCGAGTCGTTTTCGAGTTTGTCTATCTATCTATTACGATCGATTTCGCGTGGCGTGGAGTTCTTAAAACAAACTGGTCAAGCGCGAGTCGGAATCAGACATTAACTGTTTGATTGTGTGTACATTGAATATATTTAACAAAACTAATATAAGTAAAAATAGTAACAGAATACAATACGACGATATTCAAATGTTTTGTCTGTTTGGATGTTTGTACATGCTAATCTCCGAAGGTACTTGACGGGTTTAAATAAAAAAGTTGTCACGCATTGTCTAGCGGCTAATCTTAACTAAAGTCTGATTTCGATGTGAAATTAGAAGTTTTAAGTTAACTGCTTACCTCGCATTCACTTCATTGCATTCATTGCAAAATCAATTTGGTCAACATTATATGATATACCTATGAATAATAATATAATAACATGTTTTTTTTTTTTTTTTTTTTTCTAAATTAACTTTATTTATACTCACTGTTTTTTATTTGAATTGCATCATTTAATTTTAGAATTTGTGTAAGCATCTACCTAGTTTTTAAGAATATTCAAATACAATTGTAATTGTTCACTGAATAAATAAATAAATACAATTGTACATAAACTAAACATAAATAAGATAATTTAAGTTTGACTTCAGCCATGTTGTTTTCATTAATGTTCTTTGTACAACCCTAATGATTTTGCTCGATGACGGACTCACGCGCGAGCGTAGAATACGTTTCTTCTTGCAGCGTCATTTTTTCGTTTTTGTAGGCTAATATAACGAAGGTATTTTCGCTTTTGTATAGGAGTGATGTATCTGTTACGTAGTAACTATTATCTAATCTGTGGTTTGGGCCACAATCCTCACACAGAAGTTTGCAGCTTTAAAACTGAAATGGCAAGGAGACCCACTTGTTAAATGACTGAGTTACTCGAATTTCTTTTCACTGCTATATGGGATTGAAGCGAATAATAAATTTTGATATTAATTTTAATGTGAAACCTCCGTACGTTTTCGTAATCTATGTGACTTCTACATCACCTCAACGGGACCTCTACGAAACATCTACAAGACTTCTATCACCTCTACGAGACTTTTATCACCTCTATGAGACTTCTATCACCTCTACGGTGATAGAATGGTATTGAGTTACCTCTATGAGACTTCTATCACCTCTACGGTAAGTCTTGTAGAAGTCTCTTAAAGGTCACGAAGAAGTCTTGTAAGGGTGATAGAAGTCTCGAATAGAAGGTAGGATTTTTTTGTATATATTTTTGCCTGAAATAGCAGACGAACAGGCGGCCCATGGTAAGGGTTTACCGACGCTTATGTAGGTTGGTAATTATTTATAAATATAAAAAAATCAAACAAATTTAAGATGGCAAGATCATTTTATTAACATAAATAAACTTTTATACACATATTTATATATAACATCACGCCTTTCCCCTGAAGGGGTACGCAGAGGTGTATCACAATCACATATCCCCGGCTATGTTTTGTCCCATTGTCATCAACCGAACACATTTATAAGCTCCGAGCTACTACTGGGAATTTCAAGATAGAAAAACTCAATACCATTTTTGTGCGACCCGGGAATCGAACCGGCAGTTGGCTCCAATAGTTTTTCGAGGCTGGGCACGGTCCAAAGAATATGGAGGGAATTTAACCAGACCATACCACGAAGCCAGACGGGTTGGTATTTTGTGTGTTTCGAATTATTGTTTATCGAGTACCTTAGTATAATTTCAGAGGCCAAATTCAAGTCTGCGCGTACGTTTCGTGGACCACTTTTGCTACCTTCGAGGACCACCAGTTGTACGCGGGCCTTAGATTAAAAACCACTGAGTATAGGTCATAGTAATCAGATCTATACAAATATATAAAATTGAAATACCTGTTTGTTCATAGGCATATATGTACGTTACAAAACAAAAAATATATTTAAATTCAGAATTTAAAAAATCTCAACGTATATATTATTATTTACTGTGCCCGTCTAGCCTTAGAGCGGCATAACAATACATGGAATTAATTTGAGGGACTCTCTAAAACTTAGAAACATGAAAATAGCCATGATTGTCACTAAAACGTACCAAAATATCAAATAATACATATTTACAAGGTATAAGTTATATACATGTAACAAAGGATATAATTCTAAATGAATTGCACTTTTACCATGACTGACACTAAAAAGTACCAATGTCTATTACCACTCTGTGGCGCATATTAAATATATAGGTATAGTGTTAAAATTAAATGCCATACATTCACTAGACATGCCACAACAAGCAAGTACCATTCATGGCACTAAATAACTAGATGACAATTATATCGTACACAAAAATAGATCACATTTTGCCACAATGGGTACTAAAAAGTACCACAAATTGGTCACAATTTTGCCCTGTTGCATATTAAATTATTTTATCACCATTGTTATTAAAAAGTACCAATTACGGCGTTCCATCAACTATACAACAATTATATTAGGTATAAATAAACAGACGACCATTTACCACGATGACATTAAAAAGTGCCACTCTAAAAATGGTCAACTTTTATATAACAACCAAATTTGATTTTAAGAAATTAAAAGTTATTTTGTACTATTTTAATATTGAGTGGAAGGAATATACTCCGGCCATGAATTATTATTCTTCCATCATTAAATAAAATAAGTTTATTTAAAAAAGCATGCATAAGATTTAAATTAAATCAAATTTTGGCATTAGTATAAATCATTCAACACCACATAGGTGCCACTTAAAATTAGCCACGACTGGTACTACAAAGTACCAGTTTTTGCTAATGGCTTCAGTATAGTGCTGGTACTAATTGTTAATGAATTAGGCATGATTGCACATTTAGCTAAAGAAACATCGAACAATATCATATTGCTCTATAAGAGTCACATAAAAGTACATACATATATAGCCACGGTCAAATCTTCCCATTTGAGCTTTAACATAATACTGACCATTTTTTACCAGGAATGACACTAAAAGTGTCACTTATAGCTAAATAAACAGCTACCAGTGGCCTATTGAGCCAGTTTTAGCTGGAGAAGCAAGTACGAGTGGCATATTGTCCTACATTATTCTGTATATTTTCCATTTTCGACCACAAATGCCACTAAAAAGTGCCAGTTTTAGCTAAAGAAGCAGCTACCAGTGGCCTTTTGCTCTGGGATATTTTGTTTATTATACATATATTTAGAATAACCTCCAGTTAAAATACCTAATAGAATGATAAGACCACATAAAGTATTCGATTTAAATTTTTTGGCGCAATCGTCTGGGTTTTCTGTATCCACTGTATATATCTGAAAAAAAGAAATACAATTTTTATATATAGATAGATACAAATAAATAAAATTGGAGTGTCTGTTTGTAATATTAAAATAATGCATATGAATGTATATACGGTACATATACCAAAATAACATTTTTTGTCTGTCTGTCTATCTGTCTGTTTGTTCCGGCTTATCTCTGGAATGGCTGGACGGATTTTGACGGGACTTTCACTGGCAGATAGCTCATGTAATAAGGAGTAACTTAGGCTACTTTGAAAAAAGTAATGTTGCTTTTCTTAAATTACACGCGGACAAAGTCGCGGGCATAGCTAGTCTATACTAAATTATTCAATTTAATTAAATAATCGTTATATATATACATAATTGCTTTACTACTTTTAAAAAAATCCATCAAAATTATAATAATAATATTCTACCACATTCACACAGCGCCATCTAGCCCCAAAGTAAGCAATTATATTTGCTTGTGTTATGGACATCGACATATAAACAACTGATATACTACTTAAATTCATTTTTTTTTTGTAAATACATACATATTATAGATAAATTACACCCAGACACAGAACAAACATTTATGCTCATCACACAAAGATTTGTCCTGGGTGGGGATCGAACCCACGACCTCCGGCTTAGCAGTCAGGATTACTAACCAATAGACCAACAGGCCAGTCGAATAAATAATTAAAGCTGAACGCTTTAGTCTCAGGAGCTATAAGCTATTGGATCCAATTATGGACCTGTTTTTGTCGAGTATAGCCGACGTTAACAATCAAAAGAAAAAAAAATATAATTACCTGTCGTATAGCGTGTGCCGCATAAGCCACTACAGCTACGTCATACCCTATACCTAGCCCCGCGGCTCTGCCCGCCTCCTCTAAGCACAGTATACTGGCGGCTAAAGTAGCGTACAGCGCCGGTCGGGTGTACTTTCCGAACGTAAGGGCAGTCGATTTGATTCCCACGCGACGATCGTCTTCTTTGTCCTGTAAAATGTATTTGGTTAAACTCGTCCCAAATGGCCCTAAAAATTATTAATTAACCCGGCGAACTTCGTACCGCCATATTTTATTATTCGTGATAATATTTCATTTTCAAATGTTTATATGCAGATATTAAAAACCAAAATTTTAAATTTTACACTAAATTTTTTGTATAATTTCTTACATAGCGAATACAACAAAATAAGAATTAACCAAATCGGTCGAGCCGTTCTCACGTGAATCCATTCACATACTTTTCGGCGATCCATTTTTATTTATATAGATAACACTACATAATATTATAATAATATAATAATATTCTACCACATTCACACAGCGCCATCTAGTCCCAAAGTAAGCAATTATATTTGCTTGTGTTATGGGTACTAAACAACTGATATACTACTTAAATACATTTTTTTTTTGTAAATACATACATATTATAGATAAATTACACCCAGATACAGAACAAACCTTTATGCTCATCACACAAAGATTTGTCCTGGGTGGGGATCGAACCCACGACCTCCGGCTTAGCAGTCAGGGGTCACTAACCACTAGACCAACAGGCCAGTCGACATCTCTGAAGTGTGTACACCTACTTAATAGATTCAGTATATTGTCTAACGTATACAAATTGGTTGGAAAATCACATTCATAAGGACATCAAGATGTCAGTGTGCATTTCAAGTCTGATTGAGGTCAAACCATTTTGAGCCAAATTTGTGTTGGGACCAGTACGTTTTGGGAGTACTTCGTTATGGGACGAGTCTGTTTTGGGATGAGTCCGTTATGAATATATACATACATACATATAGATAACGCCTCTTTCCTAACAGAGGGGTAGGCAGAGACTATATCCTTCCACTTGCTACGAATCTGATATACATCTTTGGCTTCTTCAACATTCATCAGTCTTTTCATACATTCTCGCCGGTTGAGGGTACTCCTGATCTGTCCCTTCTTTAGAACGTCACCTATTTGGTCATGGTACGTTCTTCTAGGTCTTCCCCTTCCAACGTTTCCTTTCACATTCGCCTCATATATATGTTTTGTCACTCTTCCTTCATTCATTCTCTCTACATGTCCAAACCAGCTAACATTCCTTTCTCTATTCGGGTCACAACATCTGTTTTTAAACCATATTACAATATATATTGATATTAATGACTGACCTGGTGAGCATATATAGTATCATAGACCACAGTCCACATCAAAGCGCCAGCATACAGGGGTCCACACACTGAGAGGTCTATATTGCCTTGCATAGCCGAATAACCGAGTAAAGCTCCCCAGTTGAATGTCGCCCCGAGGAAAATTTGCGGGTAGTTTGTGAAACGTTTCGCTAGTGGATATGTTACGACTAGAACTGGAATAAAAATTAAGTATTTTAAGATATTATATTGATTATTATATATAATATTAACTATATTGATTACCTTTAAAAAAAAGCGATGGTGGCTGAATGGATAAGGGACCGGCGTGCAAATCACGCGGTCCGAGTTCGATCCCGACCGGCAGTACCAATGTGGACTCCACTTTGTGGAATTTATATGTACTAGTCAAGTGACTTACTATCTGCTAACGGTGAAGGAAAACATCGTGAGGAAACACACATAAAAAGCCTAAAAGAAATTCTATGAGTATGTCTGATCCACCAACCCGCACTAGGCAGCGTGAGTGGATTATGGTCTAAACCCTCTCAGCTCTCTAGTTAGAGGAGAGGAGACCCGAGCCCAGCAGTGGGACTTAATGGGTTGCTGATGACAATGATTAATTACCTAGAAGAGATGAAGAGATAGGGCAAACTTAATATTTATTTTTTATACCACAACGGTGACAAACAGACATATGCCCCGCCTGATGGTAAGCAGTTACTGTAGCCTATGGACAACACCAGGGACATTACAAGAGGGTTGCCGACCCTTAAGAAACCTATTCACTCCTATTTAAGGTTCCGTACCTCAAAACGAAAAAACCGAACCCTTTTAAAATCACTCCGTTGTCCGTCTATCTGTCAAGAATTTATTTCTCAAGAATGCATAAAGATAAAGCTAAAATGAATATCAAATACTTGAGTCTGCAATCCCCTCATCATCATTTCAACCCATAAACATCTCACGGCTGGGCAAGGGTCTCCTGCAAAGAATGTGGAGGGAATTTAGCCTACTATACCACGCTAAGCTAACAACTATGGGAGTTAACCTTAAGCAGACAAGAGCACTACAAGGAAAGAAAAATTCGAAACAACACTATACCAACCGGTCTGGCCAGCGTGGTATAGTAGGCTAAACTCCCCCCACAATGTTGGGAGAAGACCCAAGCCCAAGTCAATTTGTAAATTAAATTTTTTTTTATTATTATTATTTTATTATATTATGTAATTTAATTTAATTGTAATTAATCTTATGACGTTTTTTTGCATGTTTTAGTATAGATATAAGCGATTTGGTTGTATATACTGTAAGCTTATATTTTATGAATAAATGAATTATGAAATGAATGATACCACGCTGGCTGTCTAAAAACACAGTTACTCACTCATACTACTGGCTCCTAGTATAACGCTGTAACAGTTGAGTTGCATCAGCACCCCGAGTGCCAAGGACAGCTGTGCAGAGAGGAACACCAGAGCTTGTGTGTGGGATATAGCGCCTGTTACTAGGGGGCGATTCTTTGTACGTTCCACCTGAAATAGAATTTTGGTGCTAATACTTTTTATTTTGGAAAATTTATTGTAAGTAGGGAGAGGGCGTTGGTATCTGTAACACAGTTTTATTACTTCCTCAGATATCATCGTTTCAATTGTTATTTGTAAAACTTATTATTTATTCCAAATAAATAAATATTATTATTAATTATATTATCTTTAACCCTTTAACGCGCAGACGAAAATGAATGAAAAATTTGAGAAACTACTTTACGGAAAATTAAATTGAAGTCACTGAAACTGAAAAAAATATTTTATCAAATTTTTTTTTCTGTTAAAATTGTAGTTCAAGGACTTGCCATTTTAAAAATTTATTTCCACACTTACCTGGGTTGGTGTGGTGGGAAAATAGTTCCCTATGCGGGCATAAGGGACCTTGTACATCTTCTCTTAACCCTTTAACGGGTTAAAGGGTTAAGAGAAGATGTACAAGGCTTCGCTCCAGTTGTTTTTTATTTGGCCACTGCTCAGCTACTATTAACCGTAGCGTGATATAATATAATATAATATTCTACCACATTCACACAGCGTCATCTAGTCCCAAATTAAGCAATTTTTATTTGCTTGTGTTATGGGCACTAAACAACTGATATACTACTTAAATATTTTGCTCATCACACAAAGATTTGTCCTGGGTGGGGATCGAACCCACAACCTCCGTCTTAGTAGTCAGGGTCACTAACCACTAGACCAACAGGCCAGTCGATACACATACATATGAAATAGCCGATAGCCTTCCTCGATAAATGGGCTATCCGACACTAAAGGAATTTTTCAAATCGGAGAAGTAGTTTGATTGTATTTTGAAAAAAACTCCTCAGTTTTATAAAAGCTTTTTATACAGCTTTATAATTATAAATTAAGTAAACATTACTAGATTTTAACTTACCTTGCCATCCACTTCTCTATCCCACAAATCATTAATAGTACATCCCGCACCCCTCATAATTCCAGCACCAATAAGGAACAGACCAGCAGTCTCTAGTGTTGCATATATAGGTACGTTGCCAGGAATCGAACCTAAGGCTATTGACCATGCACATGGCCAGTAGAGTAGATATATTCCTGTGGATGAAAAAAAATATTATTAGATGTTTTTTTTATATTTTGTTTATCTTGATCAACAGTGGACATTATTGGGCTATTATGACGGGCAACAGGGCCTAGACTATGATTACTAAGTTAAAGGTCGCAGGTTCCATCCCATCCATAGGTCAGACAAGAATGGTTGAGGTAATAACTGGACCATCAGGAAAATGACTGCGAGAAAAGAAAGACAAACCCCAAGACCAACCAGTGTGATATAGTAGGCTAAATTCTCTCCAAATTCTTTGGAGAAGACCCAGGATGTTATGGGTTGAAATGATGATGATAACGATGATGATGATTCAAATACAATTTCTATGTTTTTTTTAAAAGACAACGCCCGCACTAGGGAACAAGCCCTGTGTCGCGGGGAGCTTTACAAACATGAAACTAACGGACACAAAGTACACCCAGACTTGAAACAAATATCTATGAATCACACAAATATTTGTCTCGTGTGGGAATCGAACCCACGTCACCCAACACGGCGATGTAGTGGCGAGGCGACCACCTTAACCACTGCGCCATGGTGACAGTCAAATTCAAATAATTTATTTGCATAAATGTGGTTACATAGGTGTAAACGATGATGATGAAATTTTAATGATCTAGTTATTATACACCATTACCTACCTATTGGTTTATCCCACCTCGCCAACTTAATATAAGGATCGATTTTCTCCTTCCAAAAACTCGCTTCGACAGCTTCCGGCAAGACTTTGTCCTTCAAATCTTCGTAAACAATCTTTGGTGTCGACGTCTCTATCATCACTTTCTGCCTATGTTGGTCACTTTGTGTAGAATGAACCCTATTTATTTCATATTTAGGTAGTGTTTTCTTTAAATAAACTTGACCGCATAAACAGGAGTACGCTTTTGGTATATGGACTATGTTTTCTTGTATTTTTAGTGTTTTTCTTAGGAGTTTCGTGAATTGTAGCGGTTTGTACATCTTATAGGTATTGTTCAGCATATTTGGTGGGAAGTCACAGCACAAGGTACTGGAAATAAAGTAATTGTTGTAGTTTATTTATAAAAGATAAACATCTTGCAAGACTTCTCTCTCATCATTCTTTATTTGGCCACTGCTCAGGTCCTATAGGACATAGCGTGATGTTATATATCCTATAACCTTTCTTGATAAATGGGCTTCTATAACAATTTTTTTTAAATTAGTTCAGTAGATACACTATTATCGGGCTATTAAAGATTTGTCGAGACCACTTTAAAACGAAAGTTATTTTCATTTAAATTTTCGAGAGGGTTTTGGTCATAATCACAC
The DNA here is from genome assembly GCA_905147015.1 of Laspeyria flexula. NCBI lineage: Eukaryota > Metazoa > Arthropoda > Insecta > Lepidoptera > Erebidae > Laspeyria > Laspeyria flexula. Next base: position 951,042 of record LR989979.1, read on the forward strand.
GCTGGCCTAGTGTGGGTTGGGGCTAATCATTGAGGCATCGAATAATTATTTGATACCCCTTCTATTATTTAATCTCTTGTGTCATTTTGTGAGGTTGTTTGGTATGTATACAATCATAATATTGTTTCCATCAACCATCCATTTTCCTGGTTAAGTAAAGAACATATGACTTTCATATGGGTTACTTTGTAACTTAGAGGAATAAACTAGATTTCAGTTTATTAATCAATCAATCAATCAGTTTATTTGCTTAAAATGTGGTACAAAAGCTGTTACAATAATATAAATAGAACACACATTTTATCCAGGATAAAATATTTTTACAAATATTTTTTAAAAACACAATACATTATAATATAATCATGCAATTTTTATTTATATTTCATACTTCCTTACAATGTTCGGAGAATATGTAATAAATAATATTCAATTGTGAAATATGCTCAGTCAATAAAAACTCATGATACGTGTATATATATACATACAAAGACGATTTATATAAAATAAGTAAATACCAATAAAACATGTGGCAATAAAAAAAAATACTAAAACTTATATCAATATTATTACAGAACATAATCAAGATATAAATATAACCTCTTTAATAGTACGGATAATAACGTGTCTCACCTTTAATACAATATACGTTTATGTTTTGAGGAAAATGGCGCACTATATTATTCTAATTACAGTAACATAACACAAAAAATTAACGATTACCGTGTTTTGACGAAAGGTTAATGTCAGCTTCAAGGCCAAATATTACTTGTATTATCTTCAAATACATTTAAAATTTCTGGAAATGTATTTTTTGCGACTTAAGTAATTGTTTTCGAGCTACCTATTATAAATATTAATTAAATAATATTTAAATAAAATAAATATTTGTGAGAAAATTCAATGTGCGCGCGCATGACAGTGACATTATCACTGTTTTTTTAACATTACGTAACTTCGTTCAAAAACTTGCTTTGTTTATCGTTAACTGCGGTAATCCACATGTATGCAAATGCAATACAGTGTCAAGCAAGTCATCAAGTGTGAAAAATGCAACGTTTTTGTATGGATTTGACTGTTTTGAGTCAGAAACTCAGAACTTCTGACGTCGGCGCGGCGCGGCGTCGGCGTCGCGTCGTTCGCTTTAACTGCGATAGATCCGGCAGGTGTGAAAGGCGTCTTATCGTTTTCAGAATGATAATCTATACGAGGTAAAATAATACCACAGAGTATATTTGCATTTAGCATTATAATACTCTGTGGTGATGAACGAAGTGACTGTTGTCATCGGTTGTCATGTTTGTCAAAAGAAAAAGAAGAAATTGTTGAAGAAAATCTAACGTTTTGTTCTTTTTTTCATACAAATATAGTAAATATTCTAACTATAATATAATTTACAAGCTGTGTAAATGAATTAATTATGTATCTAATTAACTGTCAATAGAAAAGTTCTATTACATTGGTAAGACTTTTTTGTAATCTTAGATGGGCCGTGGGTAGCCCGGCTCCGCACTATTTAGAGACATAATTATGAGAGTAAGCTCAAAATTAAATTATGTTATGTGTCTGATATTAAGGAGGTTGTTGCCTCTAAAGTCGTATTGAAGGCTCTATGGACACAACATGGTCGAAATAATGCCCTATGAAGGAAACATCATACTACTCGACCAAAACAATTAGGCGCTTGACAGATATACGGTTAAGGCGCCTGCACCCTGGCCTCTATATTCTATCCCTTCCCTTCCTCTAGTGACATGACAGCAGTCGTGTAGTCGCTCTCGACAGGGATTACTTTTTTTTTTATACCACGACGGTGGCAAACAGACGTACGGTCCGCCTGATGGTAAGCGGTTACCGTAGCCTATGGGCGCCTGCAACACCAGGGGCATCAGGGATTACTTTAACACTAAAAATTTTGGTTTAGTTAGTTTTAAGTATAAAAATAAAATAAAAATGTCTAGCTGTCATGCGCCTAATTGTTTTGGTCGAGTAGTAAAAAACAGTTCTGCTTATCCCTTGCTGCTGCTTGATGCTGATGTCTGGGTGCTCCCGTCGTTCTTTATTTGGCCACTGCTCAGCCACTACTGTTTGTAGCGTGATGTTATATAGCCTAGAGACTTCCTTGATAAATGGGCTATCCAACACTAAAAGAAGTTCTCAAATCGGACCAGTAGTTCCTGAGCTCCTAGCGTTTAACCAAACAATCTCTTCAGCATTACATATAATATGTATGTATATATTTACAAAAAAATATATATTTAAGTAGTATATCAGTTGTTTAGTACCCATAACACAAGCAAATATAATTGCTTAATTTGGGCTGAATTTCTCCTTATCATCATCATCATCATCATCATCATCATCATCATCATATCAGCCCAAAGATGTCCACTGTGGAACATAGGCCTCACCTAATTTACACCACTGCGAGCGTGCATTGTGTACTTATGTGTGAAAATAATTATTATTACTAGCTGTGCTTCGTTTGCATGGACAACTTATCCCGCATTCATGGATTTTTAATTTTTTTACAGAACCCTGATATTTTTACAAAATCAAAGTGGCCTAAGTTACTCCTTATGACATTAGCTATCCACCAGTGAAGTCCCGTCGAAATCGGTCCAGCCGTTCCAAAGATTAGCTGGAACAAACAGACAGATAGACAGACAAAAATTTAAAAAAATGTCATTTTGGTATATGTACCGTATACACATTCAAACGCATTCGCTAATCTCAGGAACTACTGAACCGAATTAAAATACTATTTTTGTGCTGGATTGCCTATTTATCGAAGAAGTCTAGAAAATTATATATAACATCACAGTACGTCATCCAGTCGGACATCAGCTTTTGTCTGGGGTGACTAACAATAGTCAATTTAGTTTTTTTCCTTTTTTTTAAACATCGACCTATCACAAAGGTATTGACTAATTATATTTTAATATTACAGGTACTAGGTGACTAGACCAGGGTACTAACACATGAAACATTTCAAAAATCAAAATGGCGCCTCCAAGAAAAGTGGACACTAAGAAAGATAAAAATAAATCTAAATTAAAATGTCCTCATTGTAATAAGGTATAGTTTTTCTATAATTACTAATTGGCTCCAACATTAAACTCCTTCAAAAACAGATTGGATGAGAAAAACATCGTCAAGCTCATATCATCATCACCATCATTTCAACCCACAACGTCCCACTGCTGGGCGCGGTTCTTCTCCACACGATCTAAAAATGGTAGATCAGGAGTACCCTAAACCAGTGAGAAGGTATGAAAAGACTGATGAATGTTGAAGAAGCAAAAGATGTATATCAGAATCATAGCAAGTGGAAGGAAATAGTCTCTGCCTACTCCTCTGTTGGGAAAGAGGCGTGATCTATATGTATGTATGTATACTAGAGTCCGACTGAAACTGGTTTTCCGGCCGAAACCGAAACCGAATATTCGGCCGTGGGTTCAGTTTCGGCCGAAACCGAAACTCACGTGGGCAAGTATAAAATTCATTAAAATATGTACTGAAATTTCGTGCATTTTACCCATTATTCTGCATTAATTAGGACATGAAATGGAAACACAGTATATTAATGTAATCAGTTCCATCAAAGCATAATGTCTAAAGAATGTTTGCGTCGTGCGATAACGCACTAAGTTTTGTTGCTACAGAGCTATCCGAACGGCGCACGACAATTCCCGAACAGAGCAGCCAAAGCGTTGCCGCGAGTAACGAAGTTAGGCGAGCGTGCACGACAACTTCCGAAATCGGTTTTGGTTTCGGCAAAAGTTTAAAAACCGAAACTGCCGCCGAAATTTCATTTTTGGCCGAAACTTGGCCGAAACCAAAATTTCGGTCGGACACTAATGTATACCACGCTGGCAGTAACTAACTTAGGTGCCTTATACGACACCCACGGATTGAGATAGGCTGGTGACATTAGGTTTCTTGAAGTTCCATGAGCAGCAGTTACTAAATATGAGGCGCTCGTAGCATTGTGGTACTGAGATGTCCGTTACGAGCATCGAGGTTAAGCAACTTTCGGCTAGGTCAGTCTATGATGGGTGACCGTTTGTGGCAATTTCATTCTTGAGCGTCTCCGTGCTTTGGAGAGCACGTAAAGCTGTTTGTCCCGGTTATCACTTAATGTGGTAGTCATTAAATCAATTTGGAAGCCTTCTAGGCGACTTGATAAATTCCAACACTAGGGTCTGCTTCAAGCCCATACGATAAGAAGAAGTAAATATGACATGAAGAAATTGACTGTCACCGTGGCGCAGTGGTTAAGGTGGTCGCCTCGCTACTACATCGCCGTGCTGGGTGACGTGGGTTCGATCCCCACACGAGACAAATATTTGTGTGATTCATAGATATTTGTTTCTAGTCTGGGTGTACTTTGTGTCCGTTAGTTTCATGTTTGTAAAGCTCCCCGCGACACAGGGCTAGTTCCCTAGTGCGGGCGTTGTTTAAAAAAAAAAAAAAAAAAAATTACATTTCATTTATTTTGTCAACAGATCCTCACAGACCAATCCTCATACTACCTCCACGTCCAGATTCATACAAACGACTACCAGTTCTTCTGCGATATATGTCCATACAAATGTAAGATAAAGAAGTACCTTGCTCGTCACAAGAAGAAAGCTCACACCAAAGCCAGGGGGCCCCACTGTACTGTGTGCGGGAAAGTGTTCCATTATGATTCTAATCTCAAGAACCATATGAGGGTGCATACTGGTACGTAGATTTATTAAAATCTATACTAATATATTTGTGTCTGGGTGTAATTTATCTATAATATGTATGTATTTACAAAAAAAAATGTATTTAAGTAGTATATCAGTTGTTTAGTACCCATAACACAAGCAAATATAATTGCTTAGTTTGGGACTAGATGGCGCTGTGTAAATGTGGTAGAATATTATTATTATTTTTGTATATGTTAACGGAAATGTATGTAATCCGTCATTATATACAATTCCTAGGAAATGTATGTAATTCCTAAAATTGCACGGAAATGTGTGAAATAAATTATATTAGACACATCTAGGAAATAATAATAATATAATATTGTACCACATTCACACAGCGCCATCTAGTCCCAAAGTAAGCAATTATATTTGCTTGTGTTATGGGTACTAAACAACTGATATACTACTTAAATACATTTTTTTTTTGTAAATACATATTGTAGATAAATTACACCCAGACACAGAACAAACCTTTATGCTCATCACACAAAGATTTGTCCTGGGTGGAGATCGAACCCACGACCTCCGGCTTAGCAGTCAGGGTCACTAACCACTAGACCAACAGGCCAGTCAAAGAATACATAGACTGATTCATCACAACAAACAATATGGGAGTTTTTTTTTTAAAATAAAACCATTTAAAAAAAATAATAATTTATTTTTCCTATTTCAGGAGAAAAACCATTCAAATGCAAAGTATGCGGAAAAGCTTTTGCCTCAACTTATTGTTTATCTATGCACACAATGATTCACACAAGTAAGTACATTTTGTTTCGTCAGCATATATTGTCCCACTGCTGGGCACGGGTGGATCTATGTAGGGGCTATAGGGGCTGCAGCCCGAGGGCCCCGGGAGGCCCCACTGTGAATTTTTTTTTAAATCGGTTAAGCGCATGTTGGATCATATTCAATGTAGAGTTCTGCAGCAAAATATCAATATTCCTTAGCGGTCTAAACAAGACACCTAATCTCCAAACGTCATTGATATACATTGAGTAGTTTTCGAGTAAATGCCTGTGGCATACGGACGGACTGACGGACATAACGAAACTATAATGGTTCCATTTTTACCAATTTGGCTACGGAATCCGAAAAAAATCATTATCATACGGAACCCTCACTCTTAGCCGGTTTTTTTTGCTGGCCTGGCTCCCGAGTAGCATCAGCCCAGGGTCCCATAACCTCAGCTCCGCCCCTGGCTGGGCAAAGGCTTCACCTTGCTCTTCTGCCTATCCCCAGCAGTATCCAAGTACAGTAACCTGCAGAATTGCATGGACAACACAGCATTCGTAATTCTGGCTCCAGTGGTTTTATTTAGGGGGTTCATACAGAGAAATTTTCGATTTTATTATTTAATTGGGGATATATTTTTAAATGTTTTCAATACACTTTTTAGAATTTGTTCAAAGGTGTATAAAAGGTAAGAAATCATTGCGTTTACAGTTCTATTTATATACAAATAACACATTGGAACTTGCAAGGTGTTATTTTCATAGTAAAATAATTGTAAGCATTACGGATACTTACTTTTTAATACAAGTTCACGTAATTGTAATAAGTTTTTTTTTTTTAAATACAACGTCCGGAACAATCCCTGTGTCGCGGGGAGCTTTACAAACATGAAACTAACGGACACAAAGTATACCCAGACTAGAAACAAATATCTATGAATCACACAAATATTTGTCTCGTGTGGGAATCGAACCCACGTCACCCAGCACGGCGATGTAGTGGCGAGGCGACCACCTTAACCACTGTGCCACGGTGACAGTCAAAGTTAATTGATAACATTAAAAAACATTCATCATCATCATCATCATTTCAGCCTATTGCAGTCCACTGCTGGACGTAGGCCCCTCCTAACACGCGCCATAGCACTCTGTCCTCCGCCTTCCGCATCCAGTCAGACCCAGCGACCTTTTTCAGGTCGTCGGACCATCTAGCTGGAGGGCGTCCTACTCTACGCTTGCCGAGTCGCGGTCTCCACTCTAGGACACGCAAAAAAACATTGCTCTGAATAAATAGTAAAAATGTAAAACCAAAAAATATAACACTAAATTGCGATGTTGCCATTTCTCTGTATAAACCCTCTTAATAATTTCGATTTTTTTTCACAGCCAAAAAAACATATCGAACGCGATTGTGATTGTGAAATTCTAAAATGACTAGTGAAAGGGGTTCAGTTCATTTTAACTCTATGTAAGTAAGCCACAAATATAGGGTCGTCTGAGCACTCCTCTGGCTTCACGCATAGACCTTGTTCTTCTACGAATCTGGAACAATAAAAAAAAATAGGATAAGAGCATGTTGGACCATGCTCAATGTGGGTTCTGCAGCAAAAGAGCGTATCTTCATAGCGCTTACGTCCATATTCTTCCTTTCTTTTTCGTCCTTTGAGACGGATACATGTATATAAAAATAAATATTCTTAAGAATATTTTTATAAATTTAACTACCAAACCTAGTAGCGGCCAACACAAGACACAATACATATTCTACAAATTTTAGCGATATACGTCGAATAGTTTTTGAGTGAAATGCCTGTGACATACGGACGGACGGACATGACGAAAGAGTACTGTAAGAAAAGGAAAATTCTAAACAAACCCTATACCAACCCGTCTGGCCAGCGTGGTATAGTAGGCTAAATTCCCTCCACATTCTTTGGAGGAGACCCGTGTGGGACGTTTGTGGGTTGAGATGATGATGATGTTAATTCATCATCATCATCATCTCAACCCACAAACGTATAAATACCATTAAAACCCCTTAAGATGATTAACGTAAGCAGAAACTCACCCTTCCTGACAGTAACAGCCAGACACAAACATAGATAGACAATGTTTGGACTTTAGCTGTATTGTCTCCTCTTTGCCGAGAGTAATACCCTTCTCCTCTGGCTTGAGAGCTCTCTTCAGATATACCAATATGGCCTCCATCATGCCGTATCGGAAGTTTGAGTTGCTTAGTAGGTGTTTTAAGACTATCTGGAATTTAAAGACGTATATAATAATAATATTTCACTACATTTACACAGCGCCATCTAGTCCCAATTTAAGCAATTATAATTGCTTGTGTTATGGGTACTAAACAACTGATATACTACTTAATTTTTTTTTTTTGTAAATACATACTTATTATAGATAAATTATATCCAGACACAGAACAAACAATCATGCTCATCACACAAAGATTTGCCCTGGGTGGGGATCGAACCCATGACTTCCGGCTTAGCACTCAGGGTCACTAACCACTAGACCAACAGGCCAGTCAAACAGAATAAACTATAAAACCTTTTTGAGTCCGAAAAACGGCATCGTCTCAGCATAATACTCTGCAATGGCGTCTATCAATTGAAAAAATGTCTTACCAATGTCATTCCAGTGTCAAACCCGAAGTCAGGATCGGCATATTTGTTCAGAAACACCATAAAACTCTTCAGTATATATCCTTTTGTTTGGTTTATAGTGCAGTCGTTCAGTACTAGGCGTAGTAATCTGGTGGATAAATATCCTACTCATATTATAAATGCAAAAGTTAGGTTGTTATCAGTGTCTTTAAGATATTCCGCTACGTCACTTTACATGGATAAAATGGATATTTACAATCTTTTGTAATTTACAATTGGGGTAACGTCCAAATTGTAAATTACAAAAGATTGTAACTATCCATTTTTTAAAGAGTAATAATAATAATATTCTACCACATTTACACAACGCCATCTAGTCCCAAATTAAGCAATTATATTTGCTTGTGTTATGGGTGCTAAACAACTGATATACTACTTAAATACATTTTTTTTTTTGTAAATACATACATATTATAGATAAATTACACCCAGACACAGAACAAACCTTTATGTTTATCACACAAAGATTTGTCTAGGGTGGAGATCGAACCCACGACCTCCGGCTTAGCAGTCAGGGTCACTAACCACTAGACCAACAGGCCAGTCGAGTATGTGGGATCATCACTTGGTACCAACTGTGTATTTAAAATCTGTTTAAAAAGTCAAAGAGTAATAGGTATTCTACACGGTTATAAACTTGCGTTGCAACAGAGTGACCTTGGTGGGAGCTGGGCTGCCATCCGCGTAGTTTGTATGAAATTTGGTTTACAACAGCCGGCTATACGGTTGGAATCCACCAAGGGCACCTCTGTGGGAGGCAAGTTTATAACCATGTAGCAGGGCTTTAAGGGCTTCATCATCATCATCATATCAGCCCAACGACGTTCACTGCTGAACATAGGCCTCACCTAATTTACGCCACTGCGAACGTGCCGCCTGCAACCAACGGCCGCCCGCCACCCTGACCAGGTCGTCGATCCATCTGGTGGGGGGCCGTCCCACGCTGCGCCTTTCAATACGTGGCTATTATTTATTTAAGGTTTTACCTGGTTCGATTAGCAGCCACATAGCACGTGATATTAAGGACAGCAGTTAGATTAGTCAACTCCACTTTAAAGTCTGCGAAGAACTGTTCAGTCTGAACTATTTTGACGAACGCCTGGTATGTCGATGCGTATTTGGTGTCGGAGGGATCGGGTGTTGGTTTGTATGTCCTCTGCGTACGTTTGCGTTTGTTCTTTTGTTTCGGCGTTTTGTGTAGTAGCAGTTTCATAGGTGTGACTGTTTGTAAGTTAACTAAGTTCTGGTAGTCGATTTGTTTTAGTCTGGAATTTGAGTGAATTCGTTTATTTATTTAGTTTATTGGCCAACCAACAGTAGTTTATACTAAAAAAGTACATTATTCATTTACAATTAATTTATATAAATGTAATTACCTTTTATAGGAAAGCACCACATGCACTATTGTTACTAGCAGTAAAATATTAAGAATTTAACATAGATAACTAATAGATTTAGAGTTTAAAAGAAAGGAAGAAAGAAAATAATAATACAATATATTATAATAATATTCTACCACATTCACACAGCGCCATCTAGTCCCAAAGTAAGCAATTATATTTGCTTGTGTTATGGGTACTAAACAACTGATATACTACTTAAATATTTTTTTTTTTGTAAATACATACATATTATAGATAAATTACACCCAGACACAGAACAAACCTTCATGCTCATCACACAAAGTTTTGTCCTGGGTGGGGATCGAACCCACGACCTCCGGCTTAGCAGTCAGGGTCACTAACCACTTGACCAACAGGCCAGTCAAGTTATGGTCCATAAATACTTTAAATAATAAAATACTTCTAACTAAAAATATTTTGATGATCGGGTATACCGTTTATGAGTTATTGCTGAAAAACTGCGCTTCTCAACAAAAGGACTTAAGCGCTATGAAGATAAGCTCTTTTGCTGCGGAACTTGGTCTTAACCGGTTTTTTGAAGAACTCTATTCTTTATATCATCATCATCATCATCATAATCAGCCTATCGACGTCCACTGCTGAACATAGGCCTCACCTAATTTACTCCACTGCGAACGGTCCTGTTCCGCCCGCAACCCTGACCAGGTCGTCGTATTCTTTATATATTACCTTTCAACTGCGCTGCGAATGTTCTTGCAAGTGATAGGGCAAGAGAAGCCGAGTGGTTGCCATATAGATGCGTGAGGGTCCTGGCAGTATACCCTGGCATCTGTGGAGTATTACTTTAATATTATATAGCTGAAGTGTTTGTTTGTTTGAACGAGCTAATCTCAGGAACTACTGAACCGAAATGAATAAATCTTTTAGTGTTGGATAGCCTATTTATCGAGGAAGGCTATAGGCTATACAACAATACGCTACGGCAAACAAAAACCCATGGGACCGAAGCCCCGGGCAATAACTACTTCACGTATAAAATTATAGAATACTTCACGGGGCTTCGCATCCGTAGATCTTTGTTTGACCACTGCTCAGCTGGTATTAGTCATAGCGTGATGTTATATAGCCTATAGCCTTCCTCGACAAATGAGCTATCCAACGCTAAAAGAATTATTAAATTCGGTTCATTAGTTCCTGAGATTAGCGCCGTTAAACCAAACAAATTTTTCAGGTTTATAATATAGATTTTTAGACCCATGCCCAGTAGTGGGACGTTTATGGGTTGCGATGATGATGATGATGATAGATTTTTATAAGATGCTGGTGGCAAACCGGCTTACAGCCTGGCGGTATCCGGTTACCGTAATCATTCATCGATTAAGCATAAATAGGCACCGATAATGTGGTGTAGAACGGAATTTAAAAAAAAACAAAAAAAAATAATTATAAAAAATAAACGTATTATTAGATTTATCTTACCTGCCATTGAAAATTTCAAGGCGAGAAGTACAGTCAGTAACATAACAGTTCACGTGATATTTTTATTGAGAGTAATATCATTGCCTTATAAAGTCGATATTAAACTGAAAATTACGAGTTGCACGTTTTTCTGTGTACTTAATTAATGATCGCTGTGTAATTGAAATGTGTAGTTAAACGACTCAATATTATTGACTGGCCTGTTGGTCTAGTGGTTAGTGAGCCTGACTGCTAAGCCGGAGGTCGTGGGTTCGATCCCCCTCATCCAAGACAAATCGTTGTGTGATGAGCATGATTGTTTGTTCTGTGTCTGGGTGTAATTTATCTATAATATGTATCTATTTACAAAAAAAAAATGTATTTATGTAGTATATCAGTTGTTTAGTACCCATAGCACAAGCAAATATAATTGCTTAATTTGGAACTAGATGGCGCTGTATGAATGTGGTAGACTTTTATTATTATTGTTTAAATTTAGTTTAAATTATTGTATACATTTTGAATATAATTATGTTCAAAATAATTTTAGTTGGAAATATTAATCGGGCGTTATTTTTGAGATTATTTTAGGTTTTACGGTTTAAAAAATTGAGGGGGGGGACACAATTTATGCTACTTCCTGAGCGTTTAATTCCGAAAAAAAAAATGTTAGACACCTTAAAGTGTTTTAATAAGATACGCACGTCTACCATCATCATCATCATCATCATCATATCAGCCTATCGACGTCCACTGCTGAACATAGGCCTCACCTAATTTACGCCACTGCGAACGGTCCTGTGCCGCCCGCAACCCGTCTACCATACAATCTCTGAATTGTATTTTCTTCTTTTTCAGATGAGAAACCGTTTCAATGCTCGTTTTGTGATTATGCGTGCAGAGACAATTCTACGTTGCGACGTCACGAGGAGAGACATCAAGGCATCTACAAGACATACCCGTGTAAGAAATGTAAAAAAACGTAAGTAATATCATCATTATCTATATTTGATTGTCACCGTGGCGCAGTGGTTAAGGTGGTCACCTCCCCACTACATCGCCGTGCTGGGTGACGTGGGTTCGATTCCCACACGAGACAAATATTTGTGTGATTCATAGATATTTGTTTCTAGTCTGGGTGTACTTTGTGTCCGTTAGTTTCATGTTTGTAAAGCTCCCCGCGACACAGGGCTTGTTCCCTAGAGCGGGCGTTGTCTTTTAAAAATTACGAAAATTACGAATTACGAATTACGATTATCAGCAATCCATTAATGTCCCACTGCTGGGCTCGAGTCTCCTCTCCTCTATTTTTTTTTATTCTACCACATTCACACAGCGCCATCTAGTTCCAAAGTAAGCAATTATATTTGCTTGTGTTATGGATGGGTACTAAACAACTGATATACTACTTAAATACATTTTTTTTTTGTAAATACATATTATAGATAAATTACACCCAGACACAGAACAAACCTTTATGCTCATCACACAAAGATTTGTCTTGGGTGGGGATCGAACCCACGACCTCCGGCTTAGCAGTCAGGGTCACTAACCACTAGACCAACAGGCCAGTCTACATCTACAGTATACACTTCCCGCTGCGCCACCGGGGCAGTTTTATTTATAGTGTTGATTAATTTGATGTAAAATATTTATTTATTTGCAGTTTCAAAAAGAATACAACATTGAGGAACCACATTGATGAAGTACACTTCGGTATAGACACTAGAACGTTCAGATGCGATATGTGCGATAAGGGGTTCAAAACTAAAGGATGTTTGAGAATACATATTGTAAGTATTTACATTTATATGTGTAGCGATGGATTAAGAATACATAATGTCACTACCCCATCTCAACCCGTGGCTGTCGTAAAAGGTGACTAAGGGAGAGACCTTATGCAGACAAGAGCACTGCGAGAAAAGGAAAATTCGATACAAAACTTATACCAATCCGTCTGGCCAGCGTGGTATAGTAGGTTGAATTCCTTCCACATTCTTTGGAAACCTGTGCAGCAGTGGGACGTTTATGGGTTGAAATGATGAAGTATTTACATGTTATTTTTTTGGAGTTTGTGTGGTCTCGGCTTCGATCCCCCGGTCGGAACAAATCTATACTATATCATAAGCTGTATAGTTTTTTTGGTTGAAAGCTAGTATCTCAGGAACTACTGGGCTGATTTGAAAAAATATTTCAGTGATGGATAGGCCATTTATCAAGGAAGGTAGGCTAGGCTAGGTAATAGGCTAGCTATGCCCGCGACTTCGTCCGCGTGGATTTTAACAAAAGCAACATTACCTTTTTCAAAGTAGCCTAAGTTACTCCTTATTACATGAGCTATCTGCCAGTGAAAGTCTCGTCAAAATCCGTCCAGCCATTCCAGAGATAAGCCGGAACAAACAGACAGAAAGATAGACAAAAATTGAAAAAAAAATTATTTTGATATATTATTATGTACCGTATATACATTCATATGCATGTAGTAAAAAGCGGTTATTTTAATATTACAAACAGACACTCCAATTTTATTTATTTGTATAGATAACACCGCGCCACAGCAAATAGGAGCTGAGCAGTGACCAAATAAAGAACTAGCAAATATGTATCTTTATCAATTCTCTAAATCCCAAATCTCAGCCGTCAATGTGTATAATAATAATTATATTCTACCACATTTACACAGCGCCATCTAGTCCCAAATTAAGTAATTATATTTGCTTGTGTTATGGGTACTAAACAACTGATATACTACTTGAATACATTTTTTTTTGTAAATACATACATATTATAGATAAATTACACCCAGACACAGAACAAACCTTTATGCTCATCACACAAAGATTTGTCCTGGGTGGGGATCGAACCCACGACCTCCGGCTTAGCAGTCAGGGTCACTAACCATTAGACCAACAGGCCAGTCAAAGTATAACTCTAACCTATGTAACTTATCGTTTTCAGAAAGCAGTTCACGAGAAGGCCAGCCGGACAGAATGCGATATATGCAATCGAATTGTTAGCAAAAACAATATGTTAGCTCATTTGATGTCTCATGTGGATATAAGACCTTACCATTGCAGTTACAAAGGGTGTAATAAGAGTTTTAAAGATCGGGTAAGATATGCATATACTTTTTTTTTTACCACTTTCATACAGCGCCATCTGGTCCCAAATTTAGCAATTATATTTGCTAATACATATTTTTTTTTGTAAATACATGTTGTAGGTAAATTACATCCAGACACAGAACAAACAATCATGCTCATCACACATAGACTTGTCCTGGGTGGGGATCGAACCCACAACCTCTGTCTCAGCAGTCGAGCACTAACCACTGAGCCACGGAGGCAGTTAACTACAAAACACTGTCAAAATGCTGTAAATTTGTATTTAGATATCATTGGCATTAAGCTGTAACTGTAACGACTTATTAAAACATTTTTTTTTATTAAATAAAAAAAAATCAAAACCTATACCTACCTATTCTATTAAGGGATGTGAAAAAATATCGATTATGGAAATAATCGATTAGAAATCGATTTTTTAAAGGTAAATGTGATTTTATTTTTATGGATAATCGATTAATAATCGTTTTTTTTTTAATAATCATTCAATCAATTATTACCGATTTTTCATCTGCAAGTTATTAACAAAGGCCAGGAGCCGTATATTATCCAAACGCTTACCTAAGTTGTTATTCCTGAACTCGTTGCCTATGAATGCCAACGCAAAAGTGAAGTCAAGGTGCTGCGCTGCGCCAGCGCACCGCCCCTCCCGACCGCTCACGCGGTGTGACGTCACGATGACGCGCTGCTAGGCCCCGCCTCCTGTATCGATTCTTCTAACACTATTGATATAATATTTATGTCGTTTATTTTGAACTTAATTGACAAATTAGCAAAAAAACAATTAATATAACAAAATCGATTAATGAAAAATCATTTTTTTAGGTACAAAGTCACATATCTAATTCTATATCCATTGCGGCCCGAATATAATATTACTATATTAATATAAAAATGTTAATTTCAGGGCACATTAAAGAAGCACACGTTGATCCACTACCCGGAGCATCAGTACCAATGTGACCTTTGCGACAGTCGGTTCCCGAGGAAGTTGAGGCTGAGGCAGCACAGGCTGAGGCACCAGGCCAAGGGGTACACGTGTGACTATTGTGGAGTTTCGTAAGTATGTCTTTAAATAAGCATCGGCCCAAGAATTGTCTACGTCACCTCTACGAAATGTTGACCTCTACGAAATGTCTACATCACCTCTACGTAAATTGTCTACATCACATCTACCGAATGACTACGTCATGTCGTACCCTGTCTACGAAATGTTGACCTTTACGAAATGTCTACATCACATCTACCAGATGACTACGTCATGTCTACGAAATGTTGACCTCTACGAAATGTCTACATCACCTCAAGGAAAAATGTGTACATCACATCTACCAGATGACTACGTCATGTCTACGAAATGACTACGTCACGTCTACGAATTGACCACACCCTGTATAAAGTTAATTAATTTTACTCACCATTTTGTTCCAGTTTCGCTAAGAAGCAAGTATTAAGAATACATTTAAGAAGAATACATGGAAGCAACTCGGAGAAGTATATATGTGATGAATGTGGATTAGTTAATTATAGTCGAAGAGCCATTGTGTTCCATTTGAAGTATGGACACGGTACTGTGAATGTAAGTACTTCTTCTTCTTCTTCTTAGTGTGTCTTCTCCTTGCGAAGGTTGGCTTTATGGCAATTTCCACCTTGGAAACCGCTGCTCTAAACAAGGAACGCGTACTTTCTCCAAACCAGTTTTTTGAGCCACAATATTCTTCTGCCTGCCATAAAGTACAGTCATCATCATATAAGTCAAACGATGTCCACTGCTGGACATAGGCCTCAGCTAATTTACGCCAACGTAAGCGGTCCTATGCCAACTGCAACCACCGGCCGCCCGTAACCTTGACCAGGTGGACATATTACCAATACCAATAAAAAAAAAGTATTTAAGTAGTATACATACAGGGTGGAATTTTGTAATGCCACCTTTCAATACCCGGGTGTGGCAAGCGAATTTCCGAAAAATTTTGAATGCAGTTTTGTTTCTTTTTGAAAACAAAGGAATGTTTCCTTTGAGCAAAATTGTCTATCTCTGGTATTAAGAGTACTTTCCCTCAAGGTGGTATTACAACATTCCAACCTGTATAGCTGTTGTTTAGTACCAATAATTGCTTACTTTGGGACTAGATGGCGCTGTGTAAATGTGGTAGAATATTATATTAATAATACAAGCAAATATAATTGCTTAATGTGGGACTAGATGGCGCTGTGTGAATGTGGTAGAATGTTAATATAAAAAAACTGTAATCTTTGTTTTGTTTTAGGACAAAATATGCCAAATATGCAATAAGGAATTACGACAAACGGTCATACTACAAGAACATTATCTGAAGATACACAACGTTAGATATGTGATTATGAATAAGTAAGTACATATATGAAATGTATGAAGCGATGGTGGCTGAATGGAAATAAGGCGTTTCACTCGTGTGCATAGCTATTATGTGGTACTTCAGCTTGGCTGGGTTCTGGAATTGGGAGAATATGTTGTTTTATATTTATAGGGAATTTTAATAACAAAAATATGTTGGGCCTAATATAAATAAAAAAATAAAATAAAAATTATTTATTATCAGACTGAATCCATAGTTTGTTAGTAACAATGTTTACTTAAAAACTATGTTAGTACCTAAAAAACTAATACCTAACACTAATACTAATAGGGACAGAAAAATCCTCCTCCCCCCTACGCAGACTCACTGAGATCCCAACACATCGAGTTCAGTGAATATAAATAGAGCCTTGTGGTACACCGGCATACCATAAGGTTACATACGAATGCAATGGTGGCTGAATGGATAAGGGACCGGCGTGCAAATCATGCGGTCGCAGTTCGATCCCGACCGGCAGTACCAATGTGGATTCCACTTTGTAGAATTTATATGTACTAGTCAAGTGACTTACCATCTGCTGACGGTGAAGGAAAACATCGTGAGGAAACACACATACACTAGAAGTAATTCTATGAGTATGTCTGATCCACCAACCCGCACTAGGTCAGCGTGAGTGGATTATGGCCTAAACCCTCTCAGCTCTCTAGTTAGAGGAGAGGAGACCCGAGCCCAGCAGTGGGACTTAATTGGTTGCTGATGATGATGATGGTTCATTACGATATTAACCTACCTGCAATGGAGGAATATCGTCCGTAGGTTTCTGTAACGAGCCACGGTGATAAGTAGAAAAACGTTGTCATGACGTCATCGTGTTAACAGCTAATTGATAAATTCGATCCCAGGGACATCCACCCGCGTAGCTCAGTAGGCAGAGCACTGCACACGGAATGACAGGGTCGCGGGTTCAAGTCCCGTCGTGGATTTCAATTTTACCATTTCTTGTATAATAATAATTATTATTTATTTATTTCAAGTATTTTTTTACGTTTTGACTGGCCTGTTGGTCTAGTGGTTAGTGACTAGGGTTCATGATTTCTCGGGCTTTTCAATTTCTCGGGTCTCGAGAATTCTCGAGGCTAATTTCTCGGGTCTTCTCGGGTTGTCGAGAAATTTACATTTACGTACGTTTTCGCATATTATTTGGTTCCAATAACGTCAAAAATTCAGTGATTTTCCTCTCAAATAAAAGTATCAAATTAATTATAAAGCTTTTATTGATTATATTCAAAAACATTAATCTTATGAACAAGCTAATTAATTTTAACAAAATACAGAAATAATATTATTCAGACTCATAATTATAATGACAGCACCATTTTTGGCTGGTTAGAGTGCAGGAGACAGGGTAAAATCTATAACAAACGCAATTCAAATATAATAAGCACTTGGAGTAATATGTGATACACACACACACACACACACATTACACAACTGGCAATATTAGTCTCACAAATTTAAAATGACACATTAATTAATTTCAAATTACTTACATAAGAAAAACATAGGTATCAGAATAATTAAAAACTAAGCTTGTGTGTTGTTGTTTTACAAAAATAGGAAATATAATTAGGCTAAGTAGTATAATTAATGTATCGTTAGTTATTTTATGTATTAAAGTTTGACTAAAAAATAATAGAAAAGAACAGATAGGTACTAGTAAAATTTAAGATCATATTTAGATTATATTATTGATAAAAATAATATGAATAATAAAGCCATGATGTGTCAATAAAAGTGAAAAGACTTACCTGTTTGATTTCAATTTATCTCGTAATCTGTGAAACACTCACTACGTAAACTATACTCTGCTAGAGTCGAAACACGAAAGAACGTGTAAAGACGACGCCGCAGAGCGCTTGCAGCGAGATCAAAGGGTGCCGCTGCGCTTTGGCCCGCGCCACCACGCAACACAACAAACGGCGATTTAATTTCTATATAGGTACATGATTTCTCGAGTTCTCGACTTTTCTCGAGCTTGATTTCCCGGGAACAAAGCCCAACGATTTCCCGGGAATTCTCGGCTCGAGAATTCCCGGGAATAAACCCTATTAGTGACCCTGACTGCTAAGCCGCAGATCGTGTGTTCGATCCCCACCCAGGACAAATCTTTATGTGATGAGAATAAAGGTTTCTTCTGTGTCTGGGTGTAATTTATCTATAACATGTATGTATTTACAAAAAAAAATGTATATAAGTAGTATATCAGTTGTTTAGTACCCATAACACAAGCAAATATAATTGCTTACTTTGGGACTAGATGGTGCTGTGTGAATGTGGTAGAATATTATTATTATTATATTATCACAAGTCATATTTGTTAGTAAAACTTATTCTACGTGTTAGTAATCCTAAAAACTAACTAAATTATATTGTTTTAGACGCTCTGACATGTATGTCACAGCATCTACGTATATAAGGCAGTCAAGCCTGCCCGCGATCTTGGCTAGGACGGTGTTGGTACTAGCATTTTATAAAAATGTTAAAATTGCTGTATATTTAATGTAAATCAGTAGTTTATGTACTTATTTAGTACTTATTTATTTATCGCTGCGAGTAGACGGCGTCCTAACAACGGTGTCTAGCTATCAAAGTTTTAATACAGCTTTGAAAAAAAACAATTAGATGGTGCCATATATGGCACGCGTGCCATTAATCATGCCTGACTTAGGAAAGTAAATTCTCTTAATAAAACTCATTAAATTCGGATCGGCCTATTTTTTTTTAAATTTAAATTTTTCTAATTTAATATAAATATGTTTACAGAACAGAAGACGGTATAGTTATAAAAGAAGAACCAGAAGAAGAAGTCTGCGACGAGTTTGTGTATAATTATGATGTTCAGAAGATTGAAATTGACGGTAAGAAGACTTTTTTTATATATAATGGTAATAATACCAACTCATACCTTGTTACGTGTAATATACATAATGTCACTACCCCATCTCAACCCGTGGGTGTCGTAAAAGGCGACTAAGGGAGTAACCTTATGCAGACAAGAGCACTGCGAGAAAAGGAAAATTTGATACCGTCTGGCCAGCGTGGTAAAATAATACATCATTTCAACCCATAAGTGTCCCACTGCTGGGCACAGGTCTCCTTCAATTATTATGGAGGATTTAGCCTACTATCATCATTATCATCATCATATCAGCCCAAAAATGTCCACTGTTGAACATAGGCCTCACCTTATTTCCGCCACTATCTATGTTTTACAATAAAAACGATGGTGGCTGAATGGATAAGGGAGTGCAAATCACGCGGTCCGAGTTCGATCCCGACCGGCAGTACCAATGTGGATTTCACTTTGTGGAATTTATATGTACTAGTCAAGTGACTTACCATCTGCTTACGGTGAAGGAAAACATCGTGAGGAAACACACATACACTAGAAGTAATTCTATGAGTATGTCTGATCCACCAACCCGCACTAGGCCAGCGTGAGTGGATTATGGCCTAAACCCTCTCAGCTCTCTAGATAGAGGAGAGGAGACCCGAGCCCAGCAGTGGGACTTAATGGGTAGTAGACCTAAAATAGCTTCTTCTTCGTCTTCTGTTCACGTTGCCCAAGTTAAGTTTCGATAATTATTATTTTTGAAATAATAATATTTTACCACATTCACACAGCGCCATCTAGTGCCAAATAAAAAACAGACATTAAAAGATATTGTTTATTATAATTTTTTTTCATTTCTTTGACTAAATTTTCCATTTCCTTCTAGAACATATACCGGACCCACAATACGTGGACCCGGAGACCACGATGGCCTACTCGAACCAAGTTTTAGCAGAAGACATAAGAAGTTTAGCAGTGAGAGGGATAAGAGAAGGAGAAGAGAGTGAGTTTGACCAGTTCTGTGTGAAACAGGCGATGGAAGCCGATAAGTCGCACGGTGGGTGGAAGCTCCTATATGGGGGGGGGACATAGGATTTTTTTTTTTAATTCCATTAAAAAACAACTTAATTTAAGGTGTTCCAATACATTTTACAGGGCTATAGAAGCTAATGGAATTATATAATAATAATAATATTCTACCACATTCACACAGCGCCATCTAGTCTCAACTTAAGCAATTATATTTGCTTGTGTTATTGGTACTAAACTACTGATATACTACTTAAATACATTTTTTTTGTAAATACATACATATTATAGATAAATTACAACCAGACAGTACAAACAATCATGCTCATCACACAAAGATTTGTCCTGGGTGGGGATCGAACCCAAGACCTCGGGTTAGCAGTCAGGGTCACTAATCACTAGACCAACAGGCCAGTCAATTATTGTATTATTTGTGAATGTGGTGGAAATTAGGTCAACCCTATGTGCAGCAGTGGACATCGTTGGGCTTAAATGATGATTGTGTCTAAACAGAGACACTTTTTACCCGACTGACAGGAAGGGTATTGTTTTTCGCGCGTAGCTTGTATGTTTATAAATTTCTTTATTCCCACGTTTCTTCCAAACGGCTGGATGGATTTCGACTATTAAGGTATCGTTAGATTCTTCTCATAAACCCAAGTGTCCTAGATAGGATAGGCATTAAAAATAGGGAGCTATTCTCCAAAGGTAGGCAGCGGCCTGGCTGTACACATAACATTGCCAACGTCCATGAGCGGCGGTAACCACTTACCATCAGGTGGGCCGTCTGCTCGTCTGTCACTTCTGGCAATAAAAAAAAAAAAAAAACTTCTAAGACTTTTGGCGCCAAATTGTACGTAAGTTCAATGTTTTTTTTTACCAAACCTATCGAGTAGGGTATCAAAATAAAGGGAATCAAATGGAGATTAAATATTTGTACAATATTATGTATTTAAATTTAATCAGGAATAATAATTACAACCATTTTTCGGTCTTTTTAGTGCGTTGTTTATCTGTTGAATTTTTTTTTAGTTATTTACTTAAACATACTATATAGAATAATAATTTTTTTCACTTTTCTACAAAGACTCGAAGTTTTTGTGTGTTTTCAGTGTTTTCATTTTTAACCTACGGAACCCTAAAAATGATTTTTACTATTAATTTATAACTTCACAGACGACAAACCACATTACGCGGACGTTGACACAACACTAGCGTACTCCGAGAAGGTGTTACAAGAAGATATATCGAGAAGTATCGAAGAGAGGCAAGGGAGACAACCGGAGAACTCCTTCGATGAGTTCTTTGTACAGAATATACTAAATAACACCAAGAAAAGAGGTTAGTATTTATGTATGTGGGATTCTAGGAAGATATTAAATTTATTCTTCGTAACATTACGAATGAATGAGGACAAGTGGGCACGAGTTGTCACACAGTGGGTGCCTGAAGATGGGCACCGTCGCCGAGGCAGGCCTAAAAAACGCTGCTGTGACGACTTGGATACCTTCGACAGGGAATCATGGAATAAGGCTGGAGATAGACAGCAGTGGAAGGTTCAGGGGGAGGCCTTTGCCCAGCAGTGGGATGACACAGGCTAATAAAAAAAAACACGTCTTTGGTGTGTGTCCTTCCTCATCCTTCCTTCTGTCTGTCCTCATTCATCTCTCACTCCACAGATAACATACCTCACTTCAGTCATTCCTCTTAACGTTTCATTCCCTTTCGGTCCATTAGGTCTGTAGGTATTTTAGGCGCAGGATTTATCACAATGAAACGTTAAAATGTGTCAGCAAAGTAATATATAATTAATCGTTCACAATAATAACTACGTAACACTGATAAAACGATAATACGCCCGCGCGCGGCTAGTCCTTATTCGCGTGGCGTCGCAAACGGTCGCGTGGCGTCGCAAACGGTCGCGTGGCGTCGCCAACGGTCGCGTGGCGTCGCCAACGGTCGCGTGGCGTCGCCAACGGTCGCGTGGCGTCGCCAACGGTCGCGTGGCGTCGCCAACGGTCGCGTGGCGTCGCCAACGGTCGCGTGGCGTCGCCAACGGTCGCGTGGCGTCGCCAACGGTCGCGTGGCGTCGCCAACGGTCGCGTGGCGTCGCCAACGGTCGCGTGGCGTCGCCAACGGTCGCGTGGCGTCGCCAACGGTCGCGTGGCGTCGCCAACGGTCGCGTGGCGTCGCCAACGGTCGCGTGGCGTCGCCAACGGTCGCGTGGCGTCGCCAACGGTCGCGTGGCGTCGCCAACGGTCGCGTGGCGTCGCCAACGGTCGCGTGGCGTCGCCAACGGTCGCGTGGCGTCGCCAACGGTCGCGTGGCGTCGCCAACGGTCGCGTGGCGTCGCCAACGGTCGGCGCGCAGCCGGCGCGTTACCTTACCATATATGGGCAACGCTGTCGCCGCCGGACTCGCGCATGCGTAGTCACAAGACACGCAGCCACTATCTACATACATATTATACTATCAACCTCGCGCACACCCGCATACAACGGTTATAAAAAACAAACTTAAGCTAGTTGCCTACAAGGTCCTATGTATTGAATTGTCCAGAGTATCAAAATGTCCCCACTCATCTGTCAATTATAACGTTTCATTCCTACATGTAATCAGAAATTGAGTAGTTGACACTGACCCCTTTATTACAGAATACGGACTAAGCATTAAACCAGGTTTAAATTGACAAATGAAATGAAATGAAATCTCGTTTATTCATCTAGGTTACAAGGTAACACTTATGAAAGTCACAAGAATGTAACAGGTTATCCGAAAAGTAGTGTCAGCAAATTTGCCTACGACCATTTCACTGACCGGGTGGAGCTATGAGAAGAACTGCCAAGAAACTCACGACACTCTTTTTAAAAAAATGTATAGTTACAATCTTTTGTAATTTACAATTTGGGTAGCGTGTAAAGTGATGCAGCAGAGCACTACACCGTTAGATTAACGAGTTATAATGAATGTTTACAAAATATCTGTGTCTACAAAATATCCGGCTCTGGGGTGAACTTCCTACAGCGGTGTTTCCTGAGCGCTATGGCAGGTCCTTCAAACGAGGTTTAAAGAGAGCTATCCTATCAAGGTAGGCAGCGGCCTGGCTGTGCCCCTAACATTGCCAACGTCCATGAGCGGCGGTAACCACTTACCATCAGGTGGGCCGTCTGCTCGTCTGCCAATTTAGGCAATAAAAAAAAAAAAAAATTAAACAAAAAGTAAAAAGTAAGGCTCTTTACTTTCTGTTTAATATTTAGTAAGTTAAGTTTAGTAATTTTGACATTAAAACAATGGCTTATATCAATTTAAACCTGGTTTAATACTTATCACATTTTGTAATAATGGGGTCTGAAAACATCAGATTTTTTTTTGTATACTATTTTAAGAGCGTATTTACAAACAGATAGCAACGTCGCAATTTAGTGTTATATTTCGTGGAATTTTCATTATTTAATCATTCCACTACATAATGTCATTACCCCATCTGAACCCATTAGTGTCGTAAAAGAAGAATAAGGGAGTAACCTTATGCAGGCAAGAGCACTGCGAGAAAAGGAAAATTCGATACCGTCTGGCCAGCGTGGTATAGTAGGCTAAATTCCCTCCACATTCTTTGAAGGAGACCCGTGTCTAGCAGTGGAACGTTTATGGGTTGAAATGATGATAAGATTTAAGAAATTAAAAATATGTTTACCATACTTTTTAAAATTAGGTTGTGAATTTTACGTTCTGCGTCTAGACCGTGAGACACACCTCTGCCACCATTGGATTATAAAATGTGTATTTACTAGCTTTTTCCCGCGGCTTCGCTCGCGTGGTTATAGTTTTGTAGTTAGACTCTATTGGCAGAGCAGAGCTAAAATAACATTTTAAGTTCCTATCCAGATACATATATATATATATATATATATATGGATGCGGGCGGCACAAAATCGCTCGCTGTGGCGGAAATTAGGTGAGGCCTATGTTCAACAGTGGACGTCATTGGGCTGATATGATGATGATGATGATGATCCAGATACTAATTTGCAAAAAGTTAACTTCAAAACAAAGATCTTTTCATACAACGTTTCATCCCCAATTTCACCCTTCCACAGCCACTCTTGTCAAAAATATTGATGAGGGTATTTTTTATTTTGATAGTAGTACCCCAAAACAAATTTTCAAATCTATAAGTTAAAAAACAAAGAAGTTTCATACAATCGTTTTTATCCCTTTTCACCCCCTTAGGGGTTGCATTTTTAAAAACCCTTTCTTAGTACACCTCTTAGGACAAACACACCCTCCAAATTTCAATTCGCTACGACCAGCGGTTTAAGCTGTGCGTTTTCTGTCAGTCAGTCAGGACAAAGCCTTTTATAATATTTATGGATTTCTTCTAGGATTGTCAAAGCCAGCAGTGGACAAAGAGAAGTTGGATGTAGTCAAGAGCACCGTGCGGAGAATGTACGACGAGTCGAAGATACGTAAAGAGTGCAGGATATTGGAGAAAATGAGAAGGAAATACAATAAGAGAATTAGAATGGCCAACAAGAGTGGCGGGAAAAAAGGTAAGTCTTATCCGCTTGTTTATTTTTTTCGCACACACGCACAAACATACACACACAAACACACACGCTTACTTACTACTAGTAACTTAACAAGTCATTTTGTCAAACAGTCTACTTCTTTAATTTGTTTCAATAACTAGAAGTCACGCGGGGATTTGCTCCATCTTTATTTGGCCACTGCTAAGCTCCTATCGGCCTTAGCGTTATGTTATATAGCCTATAGCCTTCCTCGATAAATGGGCTATCTGACACTAAAAGAATTTTGAAAATCGGTTCAGTGGATCCCGAGATTATTCTACAATGACTATACTACAAATAATTTTATTATTACAGTACAAAAACAAATTAAATACTTCAAGCAATCGGAAAACAAAAATGATGATCAAAGTCCATCACACTCTAACACTGATCATGATGATGAAGATATTGATGAATCACCGAAGAATGATAAAATTGACAAAGAAGATACTGAATCACAGAAGAATGATAAAATTGACAAAGAAGATACTGAATCACAGAAGAATGATAAAATTGACAAAGAAGATACTGAATCACAGAAGAATAATAAAATAGAAAAAGAAGATACTGAATCACAGAAGAATAATAAAATTGACAAAGAAGATACTGAATCACAGAAGAATGATAAAATAGACACAGAAGACACTGAATCACAGAAGAATGATGAAATAGACAAAGAAAATGATGTATCTATTTCAAGACGGCTGAGAACTAGAACTGTGATGAAATGTGTTGATGATGATCATCATGATGATGATGATAATGATGAAAGAAATAAAAATGGAAAATTAACTATTGCTGGATATGAATGTTATATATGTTTTAAGGTGAGTTTTCCTTTTTTTTTTGAGAACATATTTATTAATTAAATTTATATTTAATAAAGTAACCTCAGAGCAAGTAGCAAGTGATGGTGGCTGAATGGATAAGGGACCGGCGTGCAAATCATGCGGTCCGAGTTTGATCCCGACCGGCAGTGCCAATGTGGATTCCACTTTGTGGAATTTATATGTACTAGTCAAGTGACTTACCATCTGCTAACGGTGAAGGAAAACATCGTGAGGAAACACACACACACTAGAAGTAATTCTATGAGTATGTCTGATCCACCAACACGCACTAGGTCAGCGTGAGTGGATTATGGCCTAAATCCTCTCAGCTCTCTAGTTAGAGGAGAGGAGACCCGAGCCCAGCAGTGGGCCTTAATGGGTTGCTGATGATGATGAACCTCAGAGCAAGAGAGTCGCTTTTGCTATATAGTTACACTATATTTTTTCTGCCATTTTTGGGGAGATGAGGTATATATTTGTGGGTTCGATCCCCACCCAGGACAAATCTGTGTGATGAGCATGAATGTTTGTTCTGTGTCTGGGTGTAATTTATCTATAATATGTATGTATTTACAAAAAAAAAATGTGTTTAAGTAGTATATCAGTTGTTTAGTACCCATATTGCTTAATTTGGGACTAGATGGCGCTGTGTGAATGTGGTAGAATAATATATTATATAGCATCATAGCATCACGCCTTTTCCCCGAAGGGATAGGCAGAGGTGTATCACACCCACATTTCGCCAGCTATGTTTGGTCCCATGAAATAGGGGGCGAGCCTATTGTCATCAACCGAGAACATTTGTTTTCCGAACTCCAGGAAAATCTCAATATTGGAATTTCATGATGGAAAAGCCCAATCCCATTTTCACCCGACCCGGGAATCGAACCCGGGACCTCTTGCACAGCAGTCGTATACACTACCCGCTGCGCCACAGAGGCAGTTATATAGTATATTATATAATATATTATGCCGCTGCTGACGCTGTACGTATATATGTACAGCTCATATCTACGCACTGCCGCACTCTCAATTGAAAATATCCAAAAATAGTCCGAGATATAACACTGCGACAGAAGAACGGACAGAGCGGGACTATAATCCCTTCCTTTTGTACCTTTTTAGAACCATAAAAAAATTAAGTACTTAACTAAAATTTATCTTCTCTTTCAGCTATTCAAAACGAAACTTGACCAAAAACGTCACTGCATGGAACATTTCGATGTATGCAACGATATCATGTTAAAGAAATGTCCTTTTTGTGGACACGTCACGTCCAAAGGTATAAAAAAACACGTGCAACTCGTACATAATGTCAAAATTAACTATGAATACGGTCACGTGATCGAGAAAAAAGACGGCAATAAGTCAAAATACGTTTTTGACATCGGTAACGATTGTGAACTGGAAGTCATACCTAGTATTGGCAATTTGAACAAGATTGCTTGTATGAAGATTGACGAGAAAAATCGTCAAAGTAAAAATTTGTTTTTGGGTAAAACTAAGTTGGTCAAAAAGGGGGGAGGTTGGGTAGTTGAGAAGGAGAAGGTTAATGTGGATATAGAGTATATATTGCCGCAGTTTAGTAAACAAGATTATATGAAATTGAAAATTGAAGGGGACAGTTACTTAGATAGAATTAAAAAATTAAGTTTTTTGGCCAAAAAGCATGGTGCCAAAATGTTATATCCCTGTAATGGTTGTGAAAAACTTTGTACGACTATGGCCGCTTTGAAATTACATAACAGAAAGCATGAGGCGAACCCGAAACAGTTCAAACCGAAAGTGTGGATAAACCGTAAAATCGAATATAAAACTAAAAACCGTAAAAACAAAAATGCAAGACACCGACGCGTAATCGAAACGCCGGTAGATAACCGTAAAAATAAACCGGTCAGTACCGAAAACCGGTTCGCGTCGCCTCAACCAGTTAGACACAAACACAAATGCGATAAACAGCTGATAGATTTTTACAAAAAGAATATAAAAGGGGGTGATATTGAATTCTGGCAATTTTTAAAGATTTTCAATAAAATGAGTCGCGAAAATGTAAACGATTTTCAAGATTTAGAGAATAGAAACGACTTACATTTCGGCCTGCATATACCGGAAAATACCGTAACCGAAGCGGAAAATACCAATAATGTATCGGAAAACACAGAAAACGAACCGGAAACTACCGAAAATAATCCGGTAGTAACCGGTTCCGAACCGAAAATTTCCGATAAAGTTAGGAAGTCTAAAAAGAAATTTACAAGGGCAATAATGATCAGTAGGAAAGAATATATGAGAAGGAATGAAATTAAAAATCAAATGAGAATCAGATTAGCAGAAAGTATTAAAACAATGGTGTGAGCGAACTACTATTCGTTATATCAATAAAATTTTCAATAGACTTAACTATTAACCGAAAGAAAAGACGTATAATGTTGAAGTTGCACCCCAAACTTCTAATTCCCTCTGAAGTTGCACCTGCTGTTTAATATAGTAAATGCACTTCGCTGGGGGCTGTTCGGAAAGGCTCGGACCGCCGTCCCGCGATACGAACGGACCCGAACGAAGTTCATTTACTACAAACAGCAGTGGGGTGCAACTTCAGAGCGAAATAGAATTTTGACGAGGCCTCTACTCATAAAAATAAAATTGAAAATTTTAGTCACCTCTGACAAGAGCTGGTGACCTTGAAAGGATCTTTCAAACGAAAAAAACTGCATTAAAATCGGTCTAGCAAGTCTTTTTGAAATGAAATCTCGTTT
The DNA here is from genome assembly GCA_905147015.1 of Laspeyria flexula. Classification (NCBI taxonomy): domain Eukaryota; kingdom Metazoa; phylum Arthropoda; class Insecta; order Lepidoptera; family Erebidae; genus Laspeyria; species Laspeyria flexula. The sequence goes on from LR989979.1 coordinate 979,549, forward strand.
ATTCATCTAACTTTCAAAGTAACACTTATGAAAGTCACAAGTTAAGAATGTAACAGGTTATCCGAAAAGTAGTCTCAGCAAATTTGCCTTCCGCAACTATTCCTATGTAAAATTTCATGAACGTCGCTTGAGAGACTTGAAATATGAAGTTACATTTTTTGTTTTAAAATTAAATAAAAAATATTTCCTATTTATAATGTTCAGGTAGAGTTAGTGAATCTGTTAGTTCTAGAAGTTAAGAAGTTTAGGCTAACGTTAAATTACTTATTAGCTCAATATGTTAGATTATAATATTTAAAATTACAGAGCAATAAAAAAAAAACTGCTGCTCGTCCCACTTTTGTTTGGGACGAGTTGCTAAATGAAAATGGGCCGTAGGTATGTTTGACGAGTTGGTGAAATACTCCCAATCGGTGGCATTGGCAGGATAATTAGATAATATTATATTAAGATAGAATAGTTTAGTGTTTTTAAGAAGCGTAAGTGTTCATTTTTGTTTATGGAAGAGATTGTTTTTTTTTTTAGTTTATATTATGCATAATATTATGTTTAACTTGCATACTACACGACCACAATTATTTAATTATTATTTTCACGAGGTACTAAGCGCCACTGGCAAATAAGTGCTAGATAGCCTATATGAAACTTACTTGACAGATTTTTGACGTTATTTCACTAGCTAGACTGGCCTGTTGGTCTAGTGGTTAGTGACCCTGACTGCTAAACCGGAGGTCGTGGGTTCGATCCCCACCCAGGACAAATCTTTGTGTGATGAGCATAAAAGTTTGTTCTGTGTCTGGGTGTAATTTATCTATAATATGTATGTATTTACAAAAACAAAATGGATTTAAGTAGTGTATCAGTTGTTTAGTACCCATAACACAAGCAAATATAATTGCTTAATTTGGGACTCGACGGCGCTGTGTAAATGTGGTAGAATATTATTATTATATTATAAAAAAAATATAAAATCTGTCAAGGCCGTACTCAAGACATTACTTCCCAACAAACATTTATTTGGTCGCCAGAACGTGCCAATTTTAACTTTTGGTTGTATACGCTGGTCGCCAATACGTCGCCATAACGTTGAAACCACCGAAAAAGGGCCCATTTTATACGAATTAGTGCCGCAATGGAGTCACTAAGAAGTCGTATAAGTTGCAATATGATCGTGTAGTGGTCATTTAGATGTCGTGATATACATTTTTCGTCATGTAATGGTGGTTATTACCGCTGCTTTACGGCATTTTATCGAAAAGCAGTATTCGTTACGATTTATATACGGAATTTTGATGTAAAGAATAATTAATCGTGACTGAAAATAAATATTATAGAACTAAACAGTTACATTTTATATTGTTTTTAATATTGAAAGTATAAGAAGCCATTTTAATTTAGTATTATACATTATTACATCTTCCAAACTTATGTTGAAGTACATAAAAGGGTTGGGAAATTAATTTTATCGAGTGATATACGCTAGTTTTATCAATATAATGAACGCGCCCTGTAAATTCTTTAAATTAAGCTATATTTTTACCTATTATTTTAACGAACGTGCTAAAAGTTACTATTATACGACTTAGGCTGTTGGAAATAACTTTAATACAACATTTTAACGACTCTTCATTGAATGTTCTTAATTTTTTATCTGTTCTATCAGCCATTTAACGAAATTAGGGTTCATTCTAAGATATAGTAAAACAGTTGTAAATTAAATTAGTGCTTGTTTATTGATACATAGTCTCGGTGATAATAAAAAATTATACGTGATATTATAATGGATGTCGATAAGTTTTTGACAAAATCTGATTTCATCACGTTGATACATATGTCTTTGACATGGCCATGGACTTTACACACTTTATACTTGCTAATCGTTGTTTCGGTTGCGGATTTCTGATAAATAGCGACGAAACCAAACCTACACATTTCAAAGTGACTGCAGCATATGTTAAATTTATGATACATTTTGACTTTTCTGGTGTCCTCGCTGCGCTGACTTTGTCATATACGATCATTACCCGGAGGATGAATGTGAATATTGTCATTAAATTAGAAATCTTTTTTTAACAAGAAATAGCAAGATAGATACTATAATACTATCATAAGTAATTTATTGAATTTTGGTACCTGCATAATTTCAAAGGTGTAATAAGCCTACATAAATTGAACTTCTCCTAAGTTCAATATATGTAGGTATATAGTGTAAAAAGTTTTAGTAATTATAACAGAAATTTGGATTAATAAATAATTTGGTAAGTACGTGTTATATTTAAATGTATATTTACACATTTAAATATAACACGTACACTTTTTACACTGTTAGTGCACCACTAGATCTATTGTCTGTAACAGTACTTCTAGCTACTTTATGCTGATTAAAAATTAAATTTTGTACGGAACCAACTGCAGTTTGATTAAAAACTGAAATTGGTTGAACTTGTGGCAGTTGTATTTTCGATGTAACACAATTCGACGTAAGAAGTGCAGAATAGTTCCTCTTAACTTTTTTTTTAAAAGCACCACCTTTTTTTATCTTTGCCCAGCTTTTTCCATCCATTTTATTTATTTTTACAAAGAACATATAAGAATATGAATCCCTTGTGTTATGGCTGTTATTGTAATAGTTACTAAACTTTTTACACTTATGGGACATCTAGCTGTTAAATAGCAGTGTAAAAGTGTTGAAGTTTACTTAAAGCCGCATAAGAGGGATATTTATTACTCTTAGACGATTGTAACGTAAAGGTAGTTCTGGTGACTCTAATACAATTAATATGTTGGTGTAAAAGTTGCATAGATGTTACTAATACGACAAAACTGGTTTACGACTGAAAATCGTGTAGTCGTCACATAAACAGTTGTATAGAAGTTTATACGACGTTTTTAAACGAATGCAAGCTGTATAAATATAAAAGGCAGTAAGTCGTATTATATCCTTAAATTACTTCAATACGACGTATAAAGCGTTTTCAGTCTTGTAACTTACACATATACGACTAAAATGTTTGTTGGGTTATCTTTAAAGATTGTTTAGTAAAAACGTGTAATAAGTCTATACACCTAAAGATGATTATTCAATGACAACATCGTGTTAATGACAGATTACTGCTAATTGACGTCTCTGAGTGAGGCAGTAAGTAATTTATTAGACACTTATTTGAAAGTGGTGAAACTGACTCTATCTAATTTTGTCTTAAGATAGATATTTAAAAAAAAAAGGTTAATAGAATTGTTCTATTCTGGTCATTTAAGCTTACATCACAATATAAACTTCATTATCATAGAATTAAGGTTTAAGTTTCTTATTGTTGATTTATTCAATAAATTACATTTTGTTGATAATAATTGTTTTATTTTTTGAGTATTTTAGTCTCCGTGTATCTGAAAGGAAAAAAAATATTACAGTGAGTTTGGGTAGGGGAGTGGGTGCGGTTAGTCTCTGACCACCATCACCATCATTTTTAACACAAAAATTTAGTCTAATTCATCGAAATTAAGGCTAATTTTAAATTTAGGCTAATTAGTCAAAATTTGTCGCTAAATATTAGAATTAGTCAATGTTTCAAAAGTACCTAATAAGCATTTTTAGTTGGCCGATCTGGGGAGAATCTCCCTAGTTTAGCCACATTTTATATCTCAAAAACTAAGCGAAGATCTGTTTCCTCCCGAATTAGTCGCTAATTGTTGAAATTGTCTCAGCCGCACAAACTCTTCAGTTTTATAATATTAGTATAGATTTGATACTCACAGCTTCACTTAAGTCTATCCAGTCCAAAGCTCGCATGATATTGTCATTCTGTGATGGTTTCTTATCCCAGTTCCAGTTTGTGAACTCTTTGAAACCACCAGCGACCTGCGGAAGAGGTAAGATGTCAGTGTCAGGTATTCCTTGACAAATATACGACATAGCAGAGATGCGGCAGACTATCTGATAATAGATCTGAATGAAGCCAATGTCGTCCCAATTAAGAGACGGGTAATTATTTTATGTATGTATCAATATAGCAGTGGTATTACTAGATTGTCTGAGACCCATGGGAACTTCATGTAAAAATGTCTTCCTGTAAAAAACCTTAACGTTGTCACCCTAGAACCTATCATTCTCATCATATCAGCCCAATGATGTCCACTGCGGAACATAGGCCTCACCTAATTTCTGCCACAGCAAGCAATTTTGTAGAACCTATATTCTCTTTAAAAATATATTTTTTTGTATAAATACTAGATATCGTGCGGGGCTTTGCTGCCGTCATTCTTTATTTGGCTACTGCTGAGCTTCCATTGGCCGTAGCATGATGTTGTAGCTTCTTAATGGAAAAAATTTTTGAAATAGGTCCAGCAGTTTTTAAGTTTATTTGTTACATACAAAAATACAAATCTTTCCTTTTTAACATTAGTATAGATTCGTTATATACTCTTGTATTCGCGGTCTGTCGGCATGGAGGCCTATGGCATTTTGCTCACTTTGCGACCCAATAGTTTTGTCACTGCAATGTAGAAAATGCTTGTACCTGGAACTTCCTCTCAGCATCTTCAGCCAATGGCCTCTTGGCTTCAGTCACCATAATAGCATTGTAACCTTCTGGTACTTGTAGCTTAGTGCCGTCTAGTGGGTGCCCTCGGAATGATGCTGATAGCTCTGTAAGTTTAGTGTTACACTGTATATTTATTTAATTTGTTTAATTCAGACTGTCACGCAACCACTAGCGCTGCGCCACCGAGGGTATAATCTAGAGTTATAAAATAATCTTATTATTTTACCTTCATCTTTACCAAGCACGTAAGGTTCAAAATATTTCTTTACGTTCGCCGGGCCATCTTCGTCTACTTTACATGGTATATAATGTGCTTGTTGATTGAAAATGTCTTTGTTTTCACTATTTTTTAAATTATTCTCCACTATAATTGACATTTTTAGGTAAAAAAAGCCGGTTTCGTTGGTTTCGCGTTCGTTTCCCGCAAAAATATTTTGTAAATATGTCAATGTCAGTAAATTGTCAATTTGACAGTTTTTTTTTTAGGCTCAGACGCATGATGCAGACCCTGACCTCGTAGAAGTCTCGACTATTTATTTTGTTCATCGACAGTACACTTATATTATGATGCGCAGGTCAATTCTTTTAAATTCTAATTCAAAAATGATTTCCAGAAAATTAAAGAGTTGTTGTGTTTGTGTGTTTCTAACTTTATTAAGATGTTGTTTATAAAGTTCATTTGATTTAAGATTGTGCCAATAATTTTTAAACCGTTCTTTATAATTGGTTTATTTTAATTTTTTATCTAAGTGTGCCACGCAAAAGACGGACAGACGTTTTAATCTAAATAATTAGTCTGGCTACCGGTTCTCTGCACCGGACTGTTCTTTAAAATCTATAGATGGCAATATTTTTGAACTGCCATGTCACTGTCTTTTTAGTGTTTTTCAATCAATATTCTTTTGAAATTATTGAAAAATAATGCCGAAAGCTATCAAAGGCGTAGTTAGAAAGTTGATATTTACTTAAGTTGAGATAATAGTATCAAACGCATTTTTTCAGTCTATAGTCGGTGTTGTCACCCCTTGTTTTTTTGAATTTACCGCTCTTTTCTTGTGCAAAGAACGGATGGCCAGACTTTATAAGTGCGTCCATTGATTGGTGCACATTTTTCTATCACATCTATGCCTTTATTGTACTGGCAAATTAATGAAAACTAGTCACGTAAACGAAAAAAAATAGTTTTTTAAAAATTACGACCCATTTTGGGATATAATATATTGATTTTCAAAGTGTGAATCTAGAATATTAATGAAAAATGTACGTGACACAGTCACGCGATAATAATTTTCTTTGCTTTTCTATCAGATTGTTTCATAACTTTTTTTTACCTTGTTCGATTTGTTGCCACCAATAAAAAAAGGTTGTTTTCTATCAAATTATATGTCAAAATATTCAGTGCAATTCATAATGACGAAATTTTCGCAACCATAACGAAATTATCTTATCGGATTTAATACAAAGCACTAATTTCTATTTAATAACATTCGTCTTATCGTGTGACGTGTATAGCTCGAATAACAAGTACAATGTTGGACGCTACTAGTCTCTTGCGGTTGTAGTATGTATGCATTAGGTTATTTGTTCAGTTGTGATTAAGTAGTATTTTTACGTCATAGTAAATAATTTGGCTTGATTTCTGTTTGTGGTGCGTCTGTTTATTGACTCACAATACGTTCAGAGTTTGTGTTGGCAACAAGCTAAAGTGACCTTGGCTGTAACAGCTGTTACTGTGAGTACCCTTGCATTTTAATTCAAGAAAAAATAGGTTTCTTTTTTTAAATTGGGGCCCTTAGCCTATAAGCAGCCAATATTAGTGTTCTATATAATTTTAAAATGAATAGTTTCGCGGGTTTTTGTAATATGCTTGAAAAAGACCTTGAAATTTAACAAAGGTGATTGTCTTTTGCAAAATATGAAAGTCATTTGAACTACTTTTAACTTAAATTAGAAATGTATTAGAATCATTATTAGAGTTCATACCTATTTTGGGAAAATTCTTATTAAAAATGAACACAAATGAAAGTACTTTCTACCATTATTGGATGTAATTATTCATATAAGACAACTATTTTATATGAACATAATGAGATTTGTAGCATAGCAACAGTCTAAAAATAATCATTATATTAAATATTTTTATGTATAATCATATAATCTGTGAACATTAAATAAAATTAACGTGTAATATTCTAAGAACTGGAAATTAACATGTTGCATACCTTTTTTGAAAGTGTAATAATATTGTGAAATAAAAATTATACAGAAAACTATTTCACCATATCCTCTTTTGTCACACTTTTTAAATTTATACAATGTATTAATTTTATAGATATTTTTGTAATAATTTATTCACAATAACATGTACTAACTAGCAATTAGCTGTGCCTGTGACTTGGTTCACATGCAATTTGATAAACATATCTTTTTTTTTTTTTTTCAAAATCAAAGTAGAATAAGTTACTCTCGTGACATTAGCTATCCGCCAGTAAAAGTCCTGTGGAAATTGGTTCAGTAGTTTCGGAATGACCTCAAACAAAGTGACAGACAAATTTTACAAAGTGTGTTTTTGTTATAATGAAACATAATACCCATAGCCTTCTCTAAAAACTGTTATTTTCGTATTCCAAATAGATACTTCAATTTTATTTATTTGTATAGAAGATAACTTGAATTTATCTTTTTATGTCAACAAATTTATTAATGCCAAGTTTGTTAATTTTTTTTTATTGTTTTTAATTTCTTAGATAAACAAATTATATTGTTTTTTTGTATATTTGTGGTCTTCCAATAGAGGCCTTGTTCCATTGCTTAGGTAGGTACATAATAAATTTATACAATAAAAAAAATCATAGATTATCGCCTATCTATATAGGTGATAATCTATGATTTATCAACTTGTAACAGTTGCCCTCGTTGCAGGTTACATCCTGCACGAATGCTCCTCTTTTTACTGCCTTTTAAATCTCTTTTTCTTATTTCCTTTTTTCTTCAATTTTATCATTTACTTAATGACTCTTTTGCCTAGCGGCCCGCCTGTGGGGAAGAGCGGAAAAAAAGAAATATAATGTGTTCTTAGTTCGAAATTCAGCTTATTCTTTTTTAGAAATATTTTTTGAAGATAAAGGTTTTATTGAAAAGAAAAATTTAAATAATGGTGTTCAAAAACGTAAAAACAGTTACTATGGTGTCTATGGTCATAAGAATCAAATTCCATGTAGGCAGAGTCGCATGCAACAGCTAGTTTAATTTAAAAATATTCACATTGCATAACATTTATGGATTGCTCAACTGACAAAATTTGATAAGTAATGTTGATTGATAAAATAAATTGACTGATAAAGGACTTCTTTGTTTACATATATTACATCATCAAATTATCTTTTGATGACTGGCCTGTTGGTCTAGTGGTTAGTGACCCTGACTGCTAAGCCAGAGGTCCAGTCCAAGCCAGAGGGTTCGATCCCCACCCAGGACAAATCTTTGTGTGATGAGCATGAAGGTTTGTTCTGTGTCTGGGTGTAATTTATCTATAATATGTATGTATTTACAAAAAAAAAATGTATATAATTAGTATATCAGTTGTTTAGTACCCATAACACAAGCAAATATAATTGCTTAATTTGGGACTAGATGGCGCTGTGTGAGTGTGGTAGAATATTATTACTATTATTATCTGGTATACACATATATGTACATACATAAAGATCACGCCTTTTTCCCAACAGAGGGGTAGGCAGAGACTATTTCCTTCCACTTGCTACGATTCTGATATACATCTTTGGCTTCTTCAACATTCATCAGTCTTTTCATACATTCTCGCCGGTTTAGGGTACTCCATTATCATAAGTAACTCATTAATGTCCCGCTGCTGGGCTCTTGTCTCCCCTCCTCTAACTAGAGAGCTGAGAGGGTTTTAGGCCATAATCCACTCACGCTGGCCTAGTGTGGGTTGGTGGATCAGATATACTCATAGAATTTCTTCTAGGGCATGTGTGTTTCTTCACAATGTTTTCTTTCACCGTTAGCAGATGGTAAGTCACTTGACTAGTACATATAAATTTTGGAGGAGACCCATGCCCAGCAGTGGTACATTTATGTGTTTATTAAAACCCAATACCAGACAATTATAAAAACCCAGAGATTATGATGTTATAATTTATGATAAGGAAGTTGTAAAAAAAACCTAATTTGTATAGGTCGCCGCAGATCTGACGGAAGATGTGTTAATGTGCTTACTACACTAATGTGTTGGTTGAAGATATTCTTTTTTAAATTTTATACGATCGATGGTAGGTAGCCAATAAACTTAAGTCCCTTCTGATGGTAACCGGTTACCGTAGCCTATGGAAGCCTGCAACACCAGGGGCATCACGAGCGCCTTGCAGATTCTTTTGAATCCCTTCTCTCTCAAATGAGATAAGGATACCACTAGTACTGGCTGTGTCCCTGGTACACCCCGCGTGATTTTCGATTCCTCCGAAACGAATTCTGTTAACAAATTCATGGATAAAAGTAGCTCTTTAAAAGATGAGATAAAAGTCGCTTTAAAATCGATCCAGACATTCCGTGTTCCAGGAACCCTCCAGTCAGCATAAAATAAAATAAAAATATATAACAAGGCAACACGTGCGTATGTTGCCATTTAAAAAAATGTGTCAAGATTAATCTACGTAAAAATGTCGTCATATCACGAATTTAAAAGGTTTAATATCAACTATTGCATCAGAATTAACTGTTACGGTGGTGAGTCATAAGTTCATGCGTCAGAATTGAATCGTGTTACACCATACTAGCGTAGTAACGGTATTGTTATGGAAATTAATATTTTTTACACTTGAAACGTAACACATCATCGCCGTATACGTTTAGTGCATGGTTTCCCAACCTTTACTTCGCTGAACCTCCCCGAACACAAAATAATATTTTCATATTAAGTTTCAACTAAATTATTATTATAGCCTCTTTATTTCCATAATGATTTAACAATAAATTCATGACATTATAAATTTAAAATTAATTATGTGCATGCATTTTAAAATAAATAAATAATTATATTAAATTAAATTGCTTATCATTTATCATCTTTGATTTTTTATAAATATTTCCTTTCTCATTCTGGACCCCTCAACGGGTAAAGGCCTCCTCCATCTTTCTGCACATTAGTCTGTCCTTTGCCTTTATCCTCCAGTTTTTATCAACATTTCTTATAATTTCATCAACCCATCTTTCGAAAAAGACCGTGTCTACCTCTTTTTATTTTGTTAGTTGGTCCTTGCCATGTAGTTACTCTTTGTGTCCATTTTTTCTCGTCCATACGTGCAATATGACCTGCCCTTCAACGAAATTAAGAAACACATATTTTCAACAAAACTTTTTTATTTGAATTTCAATTAGCTACAATAGCTACAGATACAACATATAACATTTTCGGAAATGTAAACGTACTTATTACACCCCCCTGATATTTTTCGAATTTCGCCCCCCAAGGGGGCGTGCACCCCTGGTGGAAACTCCTGGTTTAGTAGTTCTCGTGGCTCCGCCCGCGTGGTGTGTCGTTAAAAAGTAGCCTACGTGTTTAAATTAGCAGTCCAGATTATAATCTGAGGGTCAGTCGCCTCGAGAGAAGCCAGTGTTTTTCAAGCTGGTCTAACTTGGCGATTAGTCAGATGTACTATATCTGGCAACGGGGGGTTAATTCTGGCACATATAAGGGCTTTGTACGAGTAAGGGATGATCTATATTAGACCGGGCCCTGTCCGTGTCCGTACACAACCGTGGTGTAGACGAGCATCGTACGTTAGTAAACCGACACAGACGGGACACGGATCATGCAATGTGCATGCATTCAAATCTGTGCCCCGTCTGAGGAGGTCTGTTATGACATTCCCCATTAATTTCAATTTATTTATTTTGCTAAATATAGGTACAGAAAGATGGTAGGTACATGATACATAGATCGCTATATTTTGCCTCGCGGCATGCAAACACAATAATAATGGAAACAAAATTAACAATGGAATAAAATTAAATATAAACTATTTTTAACAAAAAAACATTAAAACGACTTCAAATCAGTACTAAAAAGCGAAAAATAAACTGAATTAGATATTTAATTCCAAGCTAAAAAATACCTACCTACCTGTTTAAAGTATAATACCCTATTACTAATATGTTTGAAGTCGGTGCCAAGCCTAAAGAGTTTGTTAAGCTACGTACTACTTAGTACGTACATCTGTTACCGCTCGCTACTTCACACCACCTCGCACTTGCGTGTGATCGTACCTAGTGGACGGCTCAAACTGAGTGATACAAACTCATTAGGCTGGCACCGACTTCAAACAGATTAGTAATAGGGTATTATACTTTAAACAGGTAGGTAGGTATTTTTTAGCTTGGAATTAAATATCTAATTCAGTTTATTTTTCGCTTTTTAGTACTGATTTGAAGTCGTTTTAATGTTTTTTTGTTAAAAATAGTTTATTTTTCCATTTTTAGTGTACTTTTTATCTAGCAGATTTAATAATACTGACTGGCAAACTAAGACGGAAAATCGAAATAAAGAATATTCGATAGAAGGGAACGTCTATTTAAATATTCTAATAACACAACCTGATTGTGGAATAGAGGAATCCCAAAACTCTCAGCTTTTTATATCTTTTTTTTTTCCTATAAAATGCGACAGGTAACAAGTATAGGTATACAATGCAGGTTAGATACTATATCGAAAACTTAAAATATCATCTAAGAATTGCTTTGAATTATACAACTTTATCTTTCATCAAGAGCTCTCACCTCAGACACTTGAAATAACACAACTTAAGGTTTATACATGGATGTGATATTTAAAGAAATCATCTTCTTACTCCCAAACATTAAGAAGTTTATCTTCCAGTGACAGCTCACCTAAATAACCTACAAGAATACAACTATAGGTTTATAAGTACCTATAATGTTGAAAGAATTATCCTCCAACTCCTAAAAGTTAAGGAGTTATACCTTCCAGTGACAGCTCACCTGAATAACCTACAAGAATACAACTATAGGTTTATAAGTACCTATAATGTCGAAAGAATTATCCTCCAACTCCTAAGAGTCAAGGAGTTATACCTTCCACTGAGAGCTCACCTGAATAACCTACAAAAATACAACTATAGGTTTGACTGTCACCGTGGCGCAGTGGTTAAGGTGGTCGCCTCGCCACTACATCGCCGTGCTGGGTGACGTGGGTTCGATTCCCACACGAGACAAATATTTGTGTGATTCATAGATATTTGTTTCTAGTCTGGGTGTACTTTGTGTCCGTTAGTTCCATGTTTGTAAAGCTCCCCGCGACACAGGGCTAGTTCCCTAGTGCGGGCGTTGTCTTTTTAAATCAGAGATAAGATAGGTTTATAAGTACCTATAATATTGAAAGAATTATCCTCCAACTCCTAACAGTTAAGGAGTTATACCTTCCATCACCAGCTCATCAACATGAGATGTTGACTATCAGACGTAAATACTTGAATAACTTTAAAATATATATGAAACACGTAACATGTGCCTATAAAATGTGAGGGTTGCCTTCGATTTCCCTGAGATTCCATCATCAGAACTTGACGTGATGAATAGGGGACCAATTCGGAAGTATACCCTTTCAAACAAAAAAGATTTTTTTAAATCGGTTCAGGCATCTCCGAGTAATCGTTGAACATACATAAAAAAAAAATTGCATACAGTCGAACATATAACCTCCTCCTTTTTTGAAGTCGTTTAATAATTGTATGATGATGTATTGTAAAAAAATATTGTAAGTTATTGTATTGTTGTAATTTTTTATAAATTATTGTAAGTTGTTATTATTGTAAATAAATATTGTAACTCCTTGGTACTATAGAGCTTCACATTCCATCAGTAGCTTCCACCTTAATTACTTGAAAGAATACAACTTACGGTTTACACATTGATGTGATATTGAAAGAAATAATCTTCTTACTCGTTAAGGAGTTTATCTTTTAGTGACAGCTCACCTGAATATCCTACAAGAGTACAACTATCGGTTTATATGTACCTACCTATAATGTTGAAAGAATTATCCTCCAACTCCTAACAGTTAAGGAGTTATACCTTCCATCATCAGCTCATCAACATGAGATGATGACTATTAAACGTAAATACTTGTATGACTTTAGAAAATAGATATTGAGTATTAATATTAGATAATAGAAACTTAAAATATCATCTAAGTAACAACTTCTTTGGACTATGCAACTTTACCTTCCATCAAGAGCCCCCGCCTCAGTCACTTGAAAGAATACAACTTACAGTTTACACATGGATGTGATATTTAAAGAAATAATCTTCTTACTCCTAACCGTTAAGGAGTTTACCTTCCAGTGACAGCTCACCTGAATATCCTACAAGAGTACAACTATCGGTTTATATGTACCTATAATGTTGAAAGAATTATCCTCCAACTTCTAACAGTTAAGAAGTTATGCCTTCCATCATCAGCTCATCAACATGAGATGATGGTTATCAGACGTAAATACTTAAATAACTTCAGAAAATAGATGAAACAGGTAACATGTGCCTATAAAATTTGAGGGTTGCCCTCAATTTCTCTAAGATTCCATCATCAGAACTTAACGTGGTGAATAGGGGACCAATTCGGAAGTATACCCTTTCGAACAAAAAAAGAATTTTTCAAATCGGTTCAGGCATCTCCGAGAAATCGGTGAACATACATAAAAAAAAAAAAAAATACATACAGTCGAACATATAACCTCCTCCTTTTTTGAAGTCGTTTAAAAATAAGTTATACATGTCAAGATTTACATTAAAATTACATATTGAAAGTCATATTATATTTCATGTCAATGTTTTATCTTTAAGGTATTCGTCAACAGAATAATATTGTTTTGCTAGTAGAAGACATCTAACTCTGCTTTTAAACACATTAGTACTCTTAATTTTCAGTATTGTTTTAGGTAAATGGTTATAAATGATAGGAGCCCTGCATAACGTCTTATAGTCTACAGTCTTAATGTCTTACAGTCCCACTGCTGGGCTCGGGTCTCCTCTCCTATCTAGAGAGCTGAGAGGGTTTTTAGGCAATACTCCACACACGCTAGCCTAATGCGGTTTGATGGATCAGATATACAAATCGAATTTCTTCTAGTGTATGTGTGTTTCCTCACGATATTTTCCTTCACCGTTAGCAGATGATAAGTCACATGACTATTATATAAATTCTACAAAGTCAAATCCACATTGGTACTGCTGGTTGGGATCAAACTCTGACCGTCACTTGTTCATTCAGCCACCATCACTTCAAATCTTCAACTTCCATTTTAAGGCATTCCCTGGGACTCCCGCATGTGAAAAGCTTACAGGAGTCACTTATGTGCGGGTGGGATTGTCCTTAAAATACCCTCGCCTTTGCGTCAAAATAGAAGCAATAATAATGTCAATTTACTTCGTCAACAAAATCTATTAATAAAATAGAAAAACAAAGTTGTTATCATTCACAAAACATTTGGCACCAAATATCGCATAAATTGTATAATAGAAAATAAATTTTGCGACACTCGCCAATATAGATAGCCAAATTCCCGCCAATTCTCATTGAAAACATTGCCAACTTGTAAAAAAAATAAACCATAGATTCAGTTTTATTTTTAAGTCGTATCATCTGGGAAAGTGTGAAAATAGAAAAACAGCTGCTTAAATTTTTTTTTTAACCAATCCTATCGAGTAGGGTATCAAAATAAAGAGAATCATATCAATAATATACTAATAAGGGTCGCTTCATACCTAACGGAAGATGCGTCGCGTATTATCCTCAGAGTAATTAGACGGGTGTAGCCAAGCACTAGATTTCATCTCTGCCAAAGTACACGAACAATCTGGGATCCGCTCCTGCTAAAGTACTATGCGATTTAAATAACTAAGGGATCGCACTTGACAGTATTTGCCGCAAACTTCAGTCGAATGTGCACGTTTTTGTACAGCTAGCAGAAATAAAATAGGCAAAAAAAAAATCGTGTTTCGTTATTTTGTTACAAGTGTTAATATTCTACCACATTCACACAGCGCCATCTAGTCCCAAAGTAAGCAATTGTATTTTGCTTGTGTTATGGGTACTAAACAACTGATATACTACTTAAATACTTTTTTTTTGTAAATACATACATATTATAGATAAATTACACCCAGACACAGAACAAACCTTTATGCTCATCACACAAAGATTTGTCCTGGGTGGGGATCGAACCCACGGCCTCCGGCTTAGCAGTCAGGGTCACTAACCACTAAACCAACAGGCCAATCAATTTAATTGTTATTGATTTTTTTTTTGTTATTTTTCTTTTTGTTAGTTTTATTGTTGTTGTTATTACTTACTACCACTACTTATTCAGAAAATAAAGATCTTCAAACTGAAAAAGTATGTATGTACTTGTAATGTGTTTCGTTTTTTGTACACCCTACTTGTAAGGTATGAAGTTGTCATCAAATGGAAAACAAAATGGCGTCTTAATTTGACAGTCCCATACTTATTTTAATCGCATAGTACACACGTCGATAGCAGACTGATGGACTAATATCGACCAATCACAGGCCGGCAATATGGTGCGATGGACTTAGTAAGCCAATCACAGCTGTCGAATGAGACCATCGGCTTACCATTGTGTTAGGATTATGTTAACAGAATGACAGGATCGGGCCCCAGTTCAGTCTTCGTTTATAATAATAATATATAAAAACTTTTAAACTTTCGCGACTTGTACACATATTA
Source organism: Laspeyria flexula (assembly GCA_905147015.1). Classification (NCBI taxonomy): domain Eukaryota; kingdom Metazoa; phylum Arthropoda; class Insecta; order Lepidoptera; family Erebidae; genus Laspeyria; species Laspeyria flexula. Next base: position 994,870 of record LR989979.1, read on the forward strand.
AATAACTTTAAAACGGGTATATAATAACAATAACGGGTAAATAATACTTTAAAACGGATCGAAACGTCGGGCAAATAAATAAGGTATTTACTATTCTATATAATATAATACGTGACGTAGACCCGTCTTATAGTAATTTAATAATATATAGTTTATTTTTCCTCACAAAAAGACTTACATACTATAAACAATTTTACTAAGATAATTCCTGTGGTACAAGTCTATTTTGGTGAGGAGCTGGTGTCTAGAGTAAGGTTTTACCCTGTCATTCCGATCACCAGTTCCCCGTCACTAGTAAGTATAGGAAAAAAGGAGTGAATAGGTTTTCTTAAGGGTCGGCAACGCGCTCGTGATGCCCCTGGTGTTGCAGGCGCCCATAGGCTACGGTAACCGCTTACCATCAGGCGGACCGTACGTCTGTTTGCCACCGTCGTGGTATAAAAAAAAGTATAAATGGTACAGTCGAGTTCATTAATATATTGGCACCATCATTAGATATTTTTGTTGAAAAGGGTGACTACAACTTATTGCATAATGTACAGCATATTTTATTGAACCATTCACATGAGGACATATTATATTATATTTGATCCATAGGTTCTATAGTATTTATTGAGCTTTTCAACGCTCACAATATTTTGAATACTTGATGGTGCCAATATATTAATGAACTCGACTGTACAAGTTTTATCTTAACAAATTATTACATGTAATAATCAAATCAAATCATTTATTCATTTGTAAACATAGGTAATACAAGGTGTTATTTTACATTATTATGGCCACTATGTTTGCCATTGTTTGGCGTACAAATTTTTAATTATATAATGCTATGTCATTTTATGCGGTAAGTAATATAAAAATAATATAATATATAAATATAATAATACAATAGTAATATAACAATAATGCGGACGTAATATAAAAATTTAAAACATCCATAGCAAACAGGTGGAAGTTATCTGTGTGATGAGAAGAGGGAAAACGTAGATTTTTGTTATGAGTTTGCGACAGTGCATAGAATATGTGTTAGTCACTTATACTAGCACAAAAATTTTAGTGTAAGGTTTGCACGAAGGCTGTGCAACAAATATAAAAAATCGTCATCATATCTCATAAAAGTATATAAATGAATTTTTCTTCATAACATAATTCGTCAGCGACCATCTTAAAATAGCACAGATAAACAAACATTCCTTGTGTTCGCGCCAAAAATATCATCCACAGTATAATAATATTCGCCCACGAACTTGGCTGAATGTTAATTTGAAAAAATGTATTCGTCAGCAAGCCATTGCTTGTCCCACTGCTGGGCTCGGGTCTCCCCTCCTCAATTTAGAGAGCTGAGAAGGTTTAGGCCATAACCCACACACGCTGGTCTACTCCAGGTTGGTGGATCAGACATACTCATAGAATTTCTTCTAGTGTATGTGTGTTTCCTCACGATGTTTTCCTTCACCGTTAGCAGATGGTAAGTCACTTGACTAGTTCATATAAATTCCACAAAGTGGAATCCACATTGGTACTGCCGGTCGGGATCGAACTCGGACCGCGTGATTAGCACGCCGCACACTGGTTCAGTTTTCCAAAATAGTGGACTTAGGGATCAAGTTTGTCGTATCACACTGAATTTTTTTTTACTTGCTCATTTTGATGATAGAAATAACTTTTGTTCCAGCGTTTTTGCCATAAAGTACTTTTTCATACTAAAAAAAAATAATGTCTTTTTTTTTGTATGGAGAAAAAGTAATAAATGTGAATATCTCTAAAACGGTAATATGGTACACCGGGGCGGTTAGTAGACGTTATAGTAGGCACAACCCTTGACATTTTTGTATCTTGGAAAAATTACGATATGTCTGCCGCTTTGGCGTCCAGAACACTTAGAAACTTTTCGTACAAAATGTATGGGCAACGTGAACCACATTATTTTCTAAGTATTGAATTTATAAGTATAAAACCGGTTTAAATGCGACTCGGATTCACGCACACTGGTCCGGATCTGAAATCGTGTACTTAGGAACCTAAGTTATTAAGTTCGCTACATTTATGTTATAAATGTAGCGTATGACCGTTCGCAGTGGCGTAAATTAGGTGAGGCCTATGTTCAGCAGTGGACGTCGATAGGCTGATATGATGATGATGATGATGTTATAATAGAAACAGAGATACTTGTAGAACAACTAGCAGGATTCTCTGAACGGTTAAATTCAGTAGTGCTTGCAGCTTCACTTTTGCTCCGTGTTCAGTTAATTCAATATCTGATGGGGTAGGATAGCACTTCTTCTTAGCTTCTAATAATTTGTGATATGAGGGAAGCTGTGAAGAATCCTTTGTGGCTGACATAAATGCCCTTAGCGTCAGGTACTTCCACTCTGATAAATTCAATGAAGTGGTGAGTGCCAAAGCTTGATCTTCCTGGATAACAGCCTTCTTCTCTTTGTTCGATGGTATATATGATTTGACGTCAGCAGCTCGATCAGGATTCTTCATAAGGTGTTCGATAACTTGTGCAAGATCCATTCGTCCATTTTTCTTTAAATTAGAAACTAATGCAAAAGATAACTCATCTTCTGAATATTCACTTAATCCACCTGACCGCCTTTTTTTCTGCTTGTTTCCCAGATCTTAAAATGGTTTTCTCATTTGTACTTCAGTAGACGTGCTCATATCCTTAGTAGCACTTGATGTAGAAGCAAAGTCGAGAGATGTCGATTGATTTTCTTCCTCTAAATTAATCATTCCCTCAAAAATTTCGGTGAGATTCAGCGATTTGCAGACAGGCCACTTGATTCCCGTCTCCAACCAAGACATATATCTATTGAAAAATGTCTTCTGAGTTCTGTTCGCTCCTGTCCATCTACGGTTCAAGGCGATAGTAATGGATTTTGCAAATTTCAATATCACCTCCGAATCTTCTTCTGAAACCTCAAAAGGAATGCTTGCCAAAATTGCTTCTTGAAGTCGCTTGTAGTCCTTGAGGTCTCCTTCTCGTAGAAATTAGTAAAAGTCCAAATTTGTTCCAAACCGAGACATGATGACTGTGCCGATTCTGTACTAAGGGATTGCTTCTCTGTGATGTTGCTTCTTTAAGGGTTGAATTGGTAATGACAAAACTGTGCGCGCGCGCATCTTTTATATGCGTTTGTGTATCGGCATTGATAACGTGCAGTAACGAGCTAGCTTAGCCAATAAGCTTCGAGTATTACTTTGCTATGGGAAGGGGAAGTTGGGTGGTGGGGGTTATCTAGCATTCAGTGTGTGTTCATTTGATATCCGACCGTGAACTAATAAACATCTAAGTGAAAAAGTGAACATCGCAAGTTCAAACATAGAATAAATTTGTTTGCACGATTATTGGTTGTTTCTGGATGTAGGTACATAATATTTTAAAAAATTGTATTTAAGTATTATATTAGTTTAGTATCCATATTATAAGTATTTGCTTAATTTGGGATTGGATATCGCTCTGTGTAAATGTCCAAAACATTATTATTATTACTTTTTCAAGATTGAATTTCATAAGCAGCCAGCGTGAATTATTATAACATAAAAGTAACGAACTTAATAACTTAGGTTCCTAAGTACACGATTTCAGATCCGGACCAGTGTGCGTGAATCCGAGTCGCATTTAAACCGGTTTTATACTTATAAATGCAATACTTAGAAAATAATGTGGTTCACGTTGCCCATACATTTTGTACGAAAAGTTTCTAAGTGTTCTGGACGCCAAAGCGGCAGACATATCGTAATTTTTCCAAGATACAAAAATGTCAAGGGTTGTGCCTACTATAACGTCTACTAACCGCCCCGGTGTACCATATTACCGTTTTAGAGATATTCACATTTATTACTTTTTCTCCATACAAAAAAAAAGACATTATTTTTTTTTAGTATGAAAAAGTACTTTATAGCAAAAACGCTGGAACAAAAGTTATTTCTATCATCGAGATGAGCAAGTAAAAAAAAATTCAGCCTGATACGACAAGTTTGATCCCTAAGTCCACTATTTTCGAAAACTGAACCAGTGTGCGCCGGTTACTTATCCATTCATGGGCTAAATAGCTTTTCTCTAGAGGTTTTATTTACTTTTAGGGAAAAGCTATTTTGGCCGCTCATATAGATTCCTTGACTGTTTAGATATCGCAGAGGGTAATTTGGTTAAAGAGGATAATTTGGTTAAGTTAAAATGCTTCATACGATCACCCGTCAATGGACTGACCTTGTCGAATGTTGCTTAACCTGGATGATTATAACGAACATCTTGCCATTAGCGTATCATTTCATCTCCATAGTGGTTTCATACCCACAGGTTTTGAACCCACGTAGCTATATTGTTCTTTATCTCGCTGTGGCGGAAATTAGGCCAAGCTTATGTCCAGCTGTGGACATTATTGGATTGATATGATGATCTATATTGTTACAGAAACATGGATTCGTTCTTCAGTCTATTCGACCCTTCAGAAGGTCATCAGAAGAATAAAAAGCGTCACAAACCGGAACAGGACACTGTTAAGAAGAAAACAGAAGTTTCTAAAGGTAAGAATTAAGGCAGAGGTAGCACTACCCCCAATTCGCTGACAAGGTTGAGTTCTGAGAAGAATTGGCAACAAACTCAGGCCACTCTTTTTCTAAGACTATATTTTCTTCTCTTTTCAAATTATATATATATATATTATGTTAAATTGTAGTGAATTCTTATTTAGTTTAAATTTTATTAATATTTGCATGCTATCTAAGATGGCTGGATGGGCTAGAGCTAATATTCTTACCTTTAATGTAACACCTATATGTATCCTATTTAAAGCAATAAAGATTATAATTATGATTAATTTCCAGGCCGCAGAAGAGGCAGGAAGTCTAACGGGAAGAACGAGACGTTACCAGAAGAGTCTTCATTTCTCTGCGAACCAGATCTGAGCACTGATCTCCTTGTTAAAGATGTTAGCTACATTGAGAACTATATAGAAATCAATAAGAAAGACGATGGTGAGTTTATTTTGCCTTTGTCTATACTAATATTATAAAGCTGAAGAGAAGAGAAGAGTTTGTTTGTTTGAACGCGATAATCTCAGGAACTACTAGATCGATTTGAAAAATTCTTTTAGTGTTGGAAAGCCCATTTATCGAGGAAGGCTATAGGCTATATAACATAATGCTACGGCTAATAGGAGCTGAGCAGTGGCCAAATAAAGAACGCCGGGAGCCAACCTCCGCGTGACTTCTAGTTAATAATATTTTTGGCATTGTTTGAAAAATTAAAGAAAATCTGAGTAAAGTTCGTTTCGTTACGAGTAGCGTCAAGTTTTTGCCAGAGATCGTGAATCGAGATTGTGAGAAAAAGTATGCAAACATATTTTAAAATAATAGCTACGATTAAATAATATAAATTGAAAACCATGAAATATAACATTAAATTGCGGAGATGCCACTCTGTTTGTAAATACGCTCTTATATTCGTAATAACGTAATTAATAAATCATATTTTGAATAGCCTGTCGTAGGTCGTGGGTTGGATTCGCACCTAGAACAAATCTTTGTGTGATGAGCATGATTGTTTGTTCTGTGTCTGGGTGTAATTTATCTATAATATGTATGTATTTACAAAAAAAATGTATTTAAGTATATATCAGTTGTTTAGTACCCATAACACAAGCAAATATAATTGCATAATTTGGGACTGGATGGCGCTGTTTGAATATTATTATCTTTATAATTTAAATTCACAGACAAATCCGATCCAACACAAAAAACGAAACGGCGCAACTCCAGTAGGAAGACACGCAGAAAAAAAAACAAAATATCCCCACCTAAGGATGTACCAACACCCGCTTGGACAACAGAAGCCGATGTCGATACAAATTGGAACAACCAAACGAATCAAACGTCAAAATCGTGTGACGACAACATCGGGAAAAACGTCAACGATTTGAAAAAGTTAAAGAACATACGGAATGACGTCATCAGCAATAGGGATGTGTATAATGTTATCGATAAATTGGAGAAGGTTATTTTGAAGGACGATATGTATCTGGCGGGTGACTTTGATAAGGATGAGTTAGAAAATGATATATTTTATAGTTCTGATGAATTGGATGAATATGTTGATGACTCGTGAGTATTTATTGATATTTTAAGTTAGTTTTTTTTTATCGCAAGGGGAGTCTCTGTTTATTTTGGCTCACAGGAGATGCAGTGGTGGGCATGAGGGTGGGATTGTCCCTATGATACCTTTTTGACTTTATATGACATTCTTAAATATTATTTGACTGGACAACAACAAGTGGTTAACTGGTTAGTGACCCTGACTGATAAGCCGGAGGTCGTGGGTTCGATCCCCACCCAAGACAAATCTTTGTGTGATGAGCATGAAGATTTGTTCTGTGTCTGGGTGTAATTTATCTATAATATGTATGTATTCACTAAAAAAAATGTATTTAAGTAGTATATCAGTTGTTAAGTACGCATAACACAAGCAAATATAATTGCTTAATTTGGGACTAGATGGCGCTGTGTGAATGTGGTAGAATATATAAGGTGATCTATATTAATAAATTATTTGATTTAATTTCGATATTACAATATCTATACTTCTATTATAAAGAGAAAAGATTTGTATGTTACGAATAAAATTTCTGACTGTCACTGTGGCGCAGTGGTTAAGGTGGTTGCCTTGCCACTACATCGCTGTGCTGGGTGACGTGGGTTCGATTCCCACACGAGAAAAATATTTGTGTGATTCATAGATATTTGTTTCGGGTCTGGGTGTACTTTGTGTCCGTTATTTGCATGTTTGTAAAGTTCCCCGCGACACAGGGCTTGTTTCCTAGTGCGGGTTTTGTTTTTTCAAAATAAAAAAATAAAAAAATTAAAAACTACTGGACCAATTTTAAAAAAATCATAAAAGACATAACTTCTTCGCTTCGCTGCCGTCGTTCTTTATTTGGCCACTGCTCAGCTCCTATTGGCTGTAGCGTGATGTTATATATCCTATGTTACTCAATAATAATGTAGCATTATAACGACTAAATTACATACAAAAATACAAATCTTTTCTCTATATACATTTTGAAGAAAAGTATACAATTATATAATATAATTTTCAGAACATCAGAACCGGATGACTCAGGTGACGAAGTGTACGGCAGTCTACCTCCAGAGCCGAGGTTCGGTAATGTGGAATACAAGTTACAACTAGTGTCTCTATGTGAGAGGAGGTTCCAGCATCTAGTCACTCAGGTAAGTCTTTGTTTATCACGGTAACTCGTTACCGGAATGAAAAGGTATCATTATAGGACTGGCCTGTAGGTCTAGTGGTTAGTGACCCTGACTGCTAAGCCGGAGGTCGTGGGTTCGATCCCCACCCAGGACAAATCTTTGTGTGATGAGCATAAAGGTTTGTTCTGTGTCTGGGTGTAATTTATCTATAATATGTATGTATTTACAAAAAAAAAAAATGTATTTAAGTAGTATATCAGTTGTTTAGTACCCATAACACAAGCAAATATAATTGCTTACTTTGGGACTAGATGGCGCTGTTTGAATGTGGGAGAATATTATTATTATATTATTATTAATATCATATTTATTTCGTTACAGTTAAAATGGCGACTCCGCTCTGGGGGCGGCAGCGCAGTATACGTAGTAGGGGTAAGGGACTGCGGGTCATTAGTAGGGCTCCGCGCCAGAGCCCTGAGGTCTTCACTAGTGTCTCTCAGACGAATGGCCCTCGCTATTGGAGCTAGTCTGACGCATGTCACCGCTAGAAGAGTGGCGCCGCATCGCGCCGTCGCCGAAGTATATATTAGAAAGGTTTGGGAAATTTTAAAATACAAAATCGATTTATTTCTCTCTCACACAGTTCAGTCAGTCAGTAAGTACAATATTATGTCTAGTTACAATTCTTGTATAATCTGTGTGGGAGACTGGTGTCTGTACTAGGAGACCTGTATGACAGATTACCAGCCTCTCCAGACTCTAGGTATGTGGAGGTGAAGGAAGTTCTGGGTAGTTAAGGTAAGTTGTGTTGAAATTTAGTATATAGAGAGTGAAAGAAATCAGTGGTGTGTGTTTGTGTGTAAGTGTGTAAAATTATTAACCATTTTTTTTTTCAATAATAAAAATCATTTAATTCTCTCAAAAGGTACAATTAGTATAAGTATTATAACTATTTATACTACAAGATTATAAGCATCTTGGATGTCGTACCTTGTGGGAGCTGGAGTCCGTAGTAGGTTCGAGACCTGTATGACGGATCTCCAGGCCCTCTTCTTTATAGGGTACACTCAGACACTTAATACCTAGTCAGTTAGAGACCGTAAGTTTAATATTTGTTACTTATGCTATATTGCAGAGTTATATTATATAAAGTGCGTGTGTGTGTGTGTGTGCGTGAGGGTGTGTGTATGTGTGTGTGTGTGTGTGTGCGTGTCTGTGGATTATTTTAGAGTATGCATAATGTCTTCTGTTTGTATATAACTTAGGGTTAGTAGCCACTTTGTGACAGTTTTTTGCACTCTAATTTACATTTGGGGTATAGGTTAAGAATTTTATTTACTTTATAATAAATATAACCACCTAAGAATATAGTGAAACGTTGTGCTAGACTAGTATTTACAGAAGTTACACTACATACATTATGTTTCCGTCGCTTGTCATTAAATTTACCAGGGTCAAATGGGGTTTGAATGTGGGTGGTTAAAATTAATTTTAATATGAAGAGTTTACGAACAGACAAAACTTCACTAATTTTATACAGTTCAATAGTAGGGAACTGATATGGTAGCTTCCAGCCGACCTTCAGCAGTGCCCTTTGGGCACGTTCCAGTTTCAGAAGGTTGGTCTTTGTTGTGCCACCCCAGGCGACAATGCAGTATTGAATGAGAGACTGTGCCAGTGCGAGGTATACAAGTTTGACTACTTTAGTATTCGCAACATGTCGCAAGTTCTTGAAGACAAAAATCAGCTTTCGTAATCTGGATGAAAGTGTGTCTACGTGACTATGAAAAGATAGTGTGTCATCGATTTGTATGCCTAGATATTGATCAACTTTGACCAACAAGGACGTGTTATAAAGTCATTCAATAACTTGATCGGGACACCAATGACGTCATATAGCGTCCATCGCATTTCAACTTTTAATGACAGATAAAAGTTGGCTAATGATATTTTCAGAATTAGGAACATCTATCTATCTATATAAGTATATAAAAATCAATTGCTGTTCGTTAGCCACGCTAAAACTCGAGAACGGCTGAACGGATTTATCTTATCTTGGTCTTGAAATGTTCGTGGAGGTCTAGGGAAGGTTTAAAAGGTGAGAAAAATGCAAAAAAAAATCGATTAACGCAGTACGAAGTCTGCCGGGTCAGCTAGTTTGTTATAAATGTTGAGGATTCTGAAAATAAACATTTGAAAAAAATTTAGTGTTGGATAGATAGCTCCTTTACCGAGGAAGGTGGTCGTAGGCAAATTTGCTGACACTACTTTTCGGATAACCTGTTACATTCTTATCTTGTGACTTTCATAAGTGTTACCTTGTAACCTAGATGAATAAACGAGATTTCATTTCATTTCGAGATTTCATTTCTTTTCAAGGTTATAGATATAAACGTCACGATACTGCCAATAGGAGCTGAGCAGTGGCCAAATAAAGAACGACGGGAGGGAAGCCCCGAGCAACTTCTAGTATTATATATAAATTATTGTTACAGTTGCCAGATCCTAAGCAGAGTGTGGAATTAAGAGTGGCAGTGATGGGTGCCAACGAAGCTGGCAAGTCTACTCTCATAGGAGTACTGACGCAAGGTAAGATGGAAGAAAAAGGTGACGGAGTCGTACTTTCCTATGGGGTCGTCCATTAATCACGTGAGGCTCGAAAGGGGATGGACGGGTTTCGGAAAATATCATGAAATATTCCTTCAAGTACCACACCCATCCCTTCAACTAATATACGTATCATCAGGGAGTGGGGGAAAGGTATAAGTTGCTAAAAACATCACGTGATTAATAGATGTCCCCTATGTTTCTATCCTTTTCTCTCCCCCTCTCTCTCTCTCTCTCTCCTCTCTCTCTAATAAAAGGCGGTTTTAAGTAGTGGAAAAAAGAGAGAAGCATAGCAAAGTGGTGTTCCGTGCCACCAGATGCGGTGTAACTTTAAGGCTGCCTGTGTGAGCTGATGGGGCGAGATTTTTTCAGTTTATTTTTATAATTAATTTATTAAGTATGACAAGAAATGGGGTGAACTTTCTACAGCGGTGTTTCCTGAGCGCTATGACATGTCCTTCTTCAAACGAGGTTTAAAGAGAGCTATCCTCTCAAGGTAGGCAGCGGCCTGGCTGTGTCCCTATCATTGCCAACGTTCATGAGCGGCGGTAACCACTTACCATCAGGTGGGCCGCCTGCTCGTCTGCCACTTCGGGCAATAAAAAAAAACCTTAAAATGCAAAACTCACATCAAAGACTATATAAAAGACTATATTAAATACTTTTAACCACTTTTAAACATCAGATCAGATCATAAGATCAGTAAAGAAAAAAATATTATTCTATTCTATACTACTTCTATACTGCGACTTCGTCCGTGTTGTCTGTATCATCCAAAAATAGGTATAAAATGGCTGCCGCAATGTAGTTTTTGTGTTGCTCTGCCTACCCTTTCAGAGATAAAGGCGTGATATTATTTTAATGCTATATATTACTTTTTAGGTGAATTAGACAATGGAAGAGGGAGCGCTCGACTAAACATGTTCAGACATCTGCACGAAGTTAAAAGTGGAAGAACTTCGTCTCTAAGTCACGAGATACTGGGGTTCGATGCTCAGGTACGGTTTTACTTCATCATTTCAACCTATAAACGTCAAAACAAATTCCAAATATTTATTCATTAGTCATAAGTCTATAATAAATAATAATATTCTACCACATTCACACAGCGCCATCTAGTCCCACAGTTAGCAATTATATTTGCTTGTGTTATGGGTACTAAACAACTGATATACTACTTAAATACATTTTTTTTTGTAAATACATACATATTATAGATAAATTACACCCAGACACAGAACAAACAATCATGCTCATCACACAAAGATTTGTCCTGGGTGGGGATCGAAACCACGACCTCCGGCTTCCGCATCCAGTCAGACCCAGCGACCTTTTTTAGGTCATCGGACCATCTAGCTGGAGGGCTTCTACTCTACCCTTGCCGAGTCGCGGTCTCCACTCATAGACAGATCATCATCATCATATCAGCCCAATGACGTCCACCGCTGAACATAGTCCTCACCTAATTTCCGTCACAGCGAACGATTTTGTGCCGCCCGCATCTGGCGAGGGGCCGCCCCAAACAGATAGACAAACAGATACTATAATTTTATTTAATGCCATAGATAATACATTTTACATTTTTCAGGGTAACGTTGTTAACTATGGTTGTTCAGAACTAATGACCGCCGAACGCATCGGTGAGAGAAGCGCCAAATTGGTCTCATTCCTAGATTTAGCCGGTCATAGTAAATATCAGAGGACCACGTTACACGGATTGACCGGGTATTCTCCGCATTATGCTATGTTAGTGGTAAGTTAATTACAGTTTTAATAATTTACTAGCTCGCTCCTGTCGTTTTTTATTTGGCCACTGCTTATATCTTATGGCACTAGCGTGATGTTAAATGAATTCAAAATAACTCTAGACTCAAGTGGATGCTAAAGTTATTTCTTATATCATCATCATCATATAAGCCCAATGATGTCCACTGTTGAACATAGGCCTCACCTAATTTCCGCCGCGAGCATTGTATATTGAAGCGATGATGGCTGAATGGATAAGGGACCGGCGTGCAAATCACGCGGTCCGAGTTCGATCCCGACCGGCAGTACCAATGTGGATTCCACTTTGTGGAATTTATATGTACTAGTTAAGTGACTTACCATCTGCTAACGGTGAAGGAAAACATCGTGAGGAAACACACATACACTAGAAGTAATTCTATGAGTATGTCTGATCCACATCCGCATTAGGCCAGCGTGAGTGGTTTATGGCCTAAACCCTCTCAGCTCTCTAGTTAGAGGAGAGGAGACCCGAGCCCAGCAGTGGGACTTAATGGGTTGCTGATGAGCATTGTATCTATACTTAATATTATTAGTGTGTTCTACCGCTTGTATAATGGATTGTACTCTGAAGAACTGTTTGAGATTATGCCCACGGCCACCTTCTACCATCGCACCGCTCGCCATCTGCAGGGAGTTCATCCCCACACCTTGGAACCGAAATGGTCTCGTACCGCGCGGTTTCAGAGGATGTTGCTCCCAAGAACTATCAGGTTGTGGAATGAACTCCCTAACGAGGTTTTCCGAAGGGACTACAGTATGGGGTTCTTCAAAAAAGGAGTGAATAGGTTTCTTAAGGGTCGGCAACGCGCTCGTGATACCCCTGGTGTTGCAGGCGCCCATAGGCTACGGTAACCGCTTACCATCAGGCGGACCGTACGTCTGTTTGCCACCGTCGTGCGCACGCGCTCATCTCAGGAACTACTGGGCCAATCTGAAAAATTCTTTAATGTTAGATAGCTCATTTATCAAGAAAGGTTATAGGCTAATATCATCACGCTACGGCCAATAAGGAGCCAAGGGACCGCGTGTTTGGCGTGGGTCTGGCGTTCAAGTTGTTATATTGTTACCAGATATCAGCGACCGCCGGTATAACATCAATAACAGAAGAGCACATAGGTCTACTATCAGCTCTGGACCTTCCATTCTTCGCAGTCATCAGCAAATGTGACATATCTACCACGGCAGTCAAGAGTCTGCTGGACAGGCTAGCGGAACTTCTAGCACCGGCTAATAAGGTGAGGTTCCTTCACGAGTTATATATATAAACTTCTGCCGACAAATAAAAACTTACTTAACTTACCAAATCTGATATTATCCTTTACTTTTGCTCCCAAATCCGTCACGATTTCTCCCAAATCCGTCTCGATTGCTCCCAAATGCGTCTCGATTGCTCCCAAATCCGTCTCGATTGCTCCCAAATGCGTCTCGATTGCTCCCAAATCCGTTTAGATTGCTCCCAAATCCGTCACGATTTCTCCCAAATCCGTCTCGATTGCTCCCAAATGCGTCTCGATTGCTCCCAAATCCGTCTCGATTGCTCCCAAATCCGTCTCGATTGCTCCCAAATCCGTCTCGATTGCTCCCAAATGCGTCTCGATTGCTCCCAAATCCGTTTAGATTGCTCCCAAATCCGTCTCGATTGCTCCCAAATGCGTCTCGATTGCTCCCAAATCCGTCTCGATTGCTCCCAAATCCGTCTCGATTGCTCCCAAATCCGTCTCGATTGCTCCCAAATGCGTCTCGATTGCTCCCAAATCCGTCTCGATTGCTCCCAAATGCGTCTCGATTGCTCCCAAATCCGTCTCGATTGCTCCCAAATGCGTCTCGATTGCTCCCAAATCCGTCTCGATTGCTCCCAAATGCGTCTCGATTGCTCCCAAATCCGTCTCGATTGCTCCCAAATGCGTCTCGATTGCTCCCAAATCCGTTTAGATTGCTCCCAAATCCGTCTCAATTTCTCCCAAATCTGTGTCAATTGCTTCCCAAATCCGTCATGATTGCTCACAAACACGAAACTATGATTGATTTGAGCGGTTATATATATTTACCCCTAAATTATATATTACAAGAATATTTTAAATACCTAACAATATATATATATTGTTACAGAAACCATTATTAATCACAGACGAGAACTTGGCGCGCAACTGTGTCGCGCCGCAGAAGTTGATCATTGATTCATTAGACAATAGGAACGAAGTGGAGAATGAGTGAGTATATCTTTATTATATATATAATTCTTCTGTACGTGTGTTGACAGTGAACTCCTCCTAAACGGCTGAACCGATTTGAATGAATTTTTGTGTATGTGTTCAAGTGCATTCGAGGATGGTTTAGATTCACAAATAAAGAAAAAATAAAATGCAATCGATTGGTATATCATGCAGGACAACGTCTGTCGGGTCCGCTAGTTATATATAATATTCTACCACATTTAAGTAAGCAATCATATTTGCTTGTGTTATGGGTACTAAACAACTGATATACTACTTAAATATATATTTTTTTGTAAATACATAGTATAGATAAATTACACCCAGACACAGAAAAAACTCCGGCTTAGCAGTCAGGGTCACTAACCACTAGACCAACAGGCCAGTTTAAAAATAATATAAAATAATAGGTTTAAAGATATTTTATTCTCAATAAAACTAATACATTATCCATCATCATCATTTTAGGCCAATAACGTCCACTGTTGAACATAGGCCTCACTTTATTAGACCAAATTATTGGAGAGCTTGGGCAAAATAATGAAAGGCTAGATATTAATCCGACTGTCACCGTGGCGCAGTGGTTAAGGTGGTCGCCTCCCCACTACATCGCCGTGCTGGGTGACGTATATTTGTGTGATTCATAGATATTTGTTTCTGGTCTGGGTGTACTTTGTGTCCGTTAGTTTCATGTTTGTAAAGCTCCCCGCGACACAGGGCTTGTTCCTTAGTGCGGGCGTTGTTTAAAAACATCATTAAATGTAATGTTTACTTCCACAGTTGTTCGGAGTCGGAAGTAATTCCGGTGTTCCCGGTGAGCTGTGTCCGGGGCAACGGTCTAAGTGCACTCCACGCGTACCTACTAGCTCTGAGACCACCAGAACATGTCGCCACGCATAGAACTGAAGATGTAAGTTTTTTTTTCCATTTATTTAACACTAGCTTCCGCCCGCGTATGTATTTAATAAATAATAAATAAAAAAAAAAAATAAAAAAAAAAATTACAAATTTATTATCAGACTGAATCCATAGTTTGTTAGTAACAATGTTTACTTAAAAACTATGTTAGTACCTAAAAAACGAATAAACACTAATACTAATAGGGACAGAAAAATCCTCCTCCCCCCTACGCAGACTCACTGAGATCCCAACACATGGAGTTCAGTGAATCTGCGAATGAGAAAGGTATCATATCTGTCCCCAATCATTTTCAGCACACTATTCGTACTCCCCTGGACCCGACGCACTGTAGACGCCTTAATACCTATAAACAAAACCGTATCAAAATCCATTGTGTAGTTTTAATGATTTAAGCATACATAATAGTAATATTCTACCACATTCACACAGCGCCATCTAGTCCCAAATTAAGCAATTATATTTGCTTGTGTTATGGGTACTAAACAACTGATATACTACATAAATATTTTTTTTTTTTTGTAAATACATACATATTATAGATAAAATTACACCCAGACACAGAACAAACCTTTATGCTCATCACACAAAGATTTGTCCTGGGTGGGGATCGAACCCACGACCTCCGGCTTAGCAGTTAGGGTCACTAACCACTAGACCAACAGGCCAGTCAACATAGGGACGGACAGACAGTGACAGTGACTTTGTTTTATACTATGTAGTGATTATAAATGCTTAAATACATCTATTGAGGTCGAAAAAGCATTCGAAAAACCACAAACGTTTATTATCTACAGAGTTTGTTTGTTTGAACGCTAGGATCTCAGGAACTACTGATCCAATTCGAAAAATTCTTATAGTGTTAGATAGCCCATTTATCTAGGAAGGTTATAAGCTATATAACATCACGCTACGGCCAATAGGAGCTGAGCAGTGGTCAAACAAAAGCGACGGGTGGGAAGCCCCGCGCGACTTCTAGTGTTTCTATACAATAATAAAATTCTTCGTTGAAACAATGTGTACGACGAATTTACGAACATAGGATAAGTACGTGCAACAAACATCGGATATAATTTTATCTATAATCTACAGTGAAATTCAACTTTAAAATTAAGATGTAGCATTAGCAATCCATTTAGTCCCACTGCTGGGCTCGGGTCTCATCTCCTGCAACTAGGTAGCCGAGAGAGCCCAGGCCACCATCCACTCACGCTGGCCTAGTGCGGGTTGGTGGATCAGACATACTCATAGAATTACTTCTAGTGTATGTGTGTTTCCTCACGATGTTTTCCTTCACCGGTAGCAGATGGTAAGTCACTTGACTAGTACATATAAATTCCACAAAGTGAAATCCACATTGGTACTACCGGTCGGGATCGAACTCGGACCGCGTGATTTGCACGCTGGTCCCTTATCCATTCAGCCACCATCGCTTAAGATGTAGGTATATATAATCCATCCATGTTACAGGAAGACGGGTGCGAGTTTCAGATAGACGAGATCTTCCACGTTGGAGACAGTACCTCACCCGTGGTCGGTGGACTGTTGGCTAAGGGACATCTTTACGAGGGAGATACAGTTATATTAGGTAAGATATCTGTATAAATAAAAATGGATCGCTGAAAAGTATGTGATGGATTAACGTGAGAACGGCTCGACCGATTTGGTTAATTCTTGTTTTGTTGTATTTGCTATTGTCGAGGCAAGGCATGTATGTAAGAAATTATACAAAAAATTGAGTGTAAAATTTAAAATATTGGGTTTCAAAATCTCCATATAAACATTTGAAAATGGAACATTATCACGAATAATAAAATATGGTGGTACAAAGTTCGCCGTGCCAGCTTGTTAATAATAAATTTGAAGTTTTACAAAACGTAGGAAAAGATAATCTAAAATAATTTATTTCTTTTCTTGTTAATTGTAAAAAGTGATCAGATAGGTTCCCTAGCTTTTTTAACTGTGACATTGGCAAAAAGTTCAACAAATTGCCATAGAAGAATGTTCTTCCCCCCCCAGGTCCACTAGAGGACGGTTCGTTCAGGCCGGTGCTAGTCCGCAGTATCTACCGCAACCGCGCCCCCGTGTGGTCGGTGCGCGCGGGCGCGTGCGCCAGCGTCGGGCTCGCGGGGGGGCGCGTGCGCGCCGGCATGGTGCTGCTGCGGCCCCGCGCCGCAGGGCCCGCCGCGCCCGCCTTCGGGGCCTGCGCGCCCGGACACTGCAAGCAGAGACAGGTATACACCACTAAAACTGCTTACCTTGTATCTTACAAGCTATTATCTATATGAGATCTTACTTCGGAATTATTTATTTATTTATTATTGACTGCCCTGTTGACATAGCAGTTAGCGACCCTGACTTTCGAATCGATTAAAAAAATCTTATAAAATTAAATTGTTTATTATTTTTAATCGAATCGATAACGTTGGCAAACATCACTAATTTAAATACTCTCGAATTCAAAAAGAAAACACTAATAATTTAACACTAATTTGTTTTTAACACTATTTGACTTTTAATTCACAATTCTATTATTTTTTTAACAAAATTTATCTCATTAATATTGTATGCCTATTTAGGCAAAACATAGTGATACTGATATATTTAATTTATATATAATGTAATTTACAATACCTATGTTGAACAATAAATAAATTTGATTTAATAATAATCGAATTAACATAGTAAAGTTTAATAACACTTTTTTTTTTTTTTTTTTTTTTTTTTTTTTTTTTTTTTTTTTTTTTCCAAATTTTGTACAGAACAATAATAATATTACATTGGTCCCAAACTAGGCTAGGCCTGTATCTTGGGCACCGAACACAGAATTATCACAATAGATCTGATACAATAGAATCGTGACAGTTCACAGACGTTGATTATCATTTTAATAATTTGGTTTATTTTAATTATGACACAATATTTAAGCTTATACATTAATTACTAAGAGAGACTTACCTTAAAACAGCACTAAATAATTTAAAAAAAAATGTTTTCAGATAAAACAACTAATAGAACAAAACATCTCAGATAAGTCTAACAAATCAAAAAAGAATGTGAAACGAAACAAGAATCTTCTACAAGACATCGCGAAAGTGGAAGAGTGTCTTAGTAAAGATATTGTGGATATAGAAGCGAATACATTTGACCAGGTAAGCCGTCAATAATAAATAATATCTTCAATATGACCAATCCACCAACCTGCATTAGTGATCCACCAACCCGCATTAGAATCCACCAACCCGCATTAGTGATCCACCAACCCGCATTAGTGATCCACCAACCCGCATTAGAATCCACCAACCCGCATTAGAATCCACCAACCCGCATTAGAATCCACCAACCCGCATTAGAATCCACCAACCCGCATTAGAATCCACCAACCCGCATTAGAATCCACCAACCCGCATTAGAATCCACCAACCCGCATTAGAATCCACGAACCCACATTAGAATCCACCAACCCGCATTAGTGATCCACCAACCCGCATTAGAATCCACCAACCCGCATTAGAATCCACGAACCCGCATTAGAATCCACCAACCCGCATTAGTGATCCACCAACCCGCATTAGGATCCACCAACTCGCATTAGCCCAGCGTGTGTGGATTATGCTAAATTATTGGTTTTGTTCTTATTTAATTGACCACATTTGTGTGACCCTATCAATCGATGTCGCAGAAGTACTGAATGTTATTTTTTGGATTTTATCTGTTTCAATTTCTTTCATTCTTTTCTTTCGTTCAATGCAGTTTTGTATGTATTAAAAAAATAAAGGAATGTTTACTTTGAAAAAAAATATCTTGATTATTATCTAGAGTACTTTCCCTCCAGGTGGCATTACAACATTCCACCCTGTATAAGCAATGAAGGCTGAATGGATAATGTTGGTTATGCAAATATTATAAAGAAGATTTTGTTTGTTTGTTTGAACGCTATAATCTCAGCAATTACTGGTCCGATTTGATAACTAAATTATTTATATATTCCAGGACTGCATGGATTGTCTGTGCAACGACAAAGTCATACTAGAGGATCCGAATGATCCACGGGGCTGCATATACTTTCAGGTAAGAATTTTAGCTTCTACCAACGGTCTGGTTCGCCTGATATCTATTCCCCTACTAATATTATAAAGCTGAAGTGTTTGTTTGTTTATATTATGGTTGAACACAATCTCAGAAACTACTGGTCCAAATTGAAAAATATTTATTTTAGATAGATAAGACTAACTAGGGAGACCGCAGGACAAATTGTCGATATAGCTCACCGAATCGCATCGCTAAAGAGGCAGTGAGCAGGCTACATAGCTCGTGAACTGATGGCCGATGAGGAAAAAGTTCTTGAGCGACGGCCACATATTGGAAGGCGCAGCGCAGGACGGCCCCCCACCAGATGCACCGACGACCTGGTAAAGTTATGGGTGGCCGTTGATTGTGCGTGGCCGTTGGTTGCAGGTGGCCGTTGGTTGAGGATGGCCGTTGGTTGCGGGCGACACAAAATCGCTTGCAGTCCAGCAGTGGACGTCATTGGGCTGATATTATGATGATTTGTCGAAATATACGGCATAGGTTTATAATATAGTTGTTTTCTTCCTCAGGCTTCAGTAGAGGTACTGAGACATTCTACGGCCATATATCCCGGCTTCCAATGTACTGTGCATGTTGGGAATGTGAGGCAGACAGCTATTATAGAGGTAAGGCATCTTTTTTTAAGAGCGTATTTACAAACAGAGTGACAGCGACGCAATTTAGTGTCATATTTCGTGGTTTTCGATTTTTATTATTTAATAGGAGCTGTATGGTTTCACAATACATTACTTTTTTTGCGCAGTCGGCAAACTAGTTTAGCTTCGCGTAATAGTAATCTTAATAAGTAATTTTCATTAAATAATTTGAGTACATAACTAACAGTGCCACAGTAGTCATTATCAAGAAGTGATTTGCCTAAAACTAAGTCTTGTAACCTTACGGGGAAATAAACGACTTCTAAGTACATCCTTCTTTTACGTGCTCCACCATACAAACTTCTATACAACAACCAACATTAAGTGTAAAGGACTAACTGGACTTTACAGGAGCTATTTTTTTAAAGTTTTCAATACACTTTTTAGAATTAAGTGAAAAGTGTGTAAAATGTACGAAATCATTGCGTTTACTGTTCTATTTATATACAAATAACACCTTGGAGCTGGCAGGGAGTTATTTTCATAGTAAAATAACTCTGTGAACTATTATATTTAATTCTAAAAAGTGTATTGAAAACATTTTAAAAAATATCTCAATAAATAATAAAAATCGAAAACCATGAAATCATCAGAGTCCCATTAAGTCCCACTGTTGGGCTCGGGTCTCCTCTCCTCTAACTAGAGAGCTGAGAGGGTTTAGTCCATAATCCACTCACGCTGACCTAGTGCGTGTTGGTGGATCAGACATACTCATAGAATTTCTTCTAGTGTATGTGTGTTTCCTCACGATGTTTTCCTTCACCGTTAGCAGATGGAAAGTCACTTGACTAGTACATATAAATTCCACAAAGTGGAATCCACATTGGTATTAGTTGGAATCGAACTCGGACCGCGTGTTTAGCACGCCGGTCACTTATCCATTCAGCCACCATCGCTTTTTACCCGACTGCCAAAAAGAAGGGTAATGTTTTTCGCGCGCATGTATGTATGTATGTGGGCATGTCTGTTCCATTGTGACCTTCTGTAGCCTAAACGGCTTGGCTGATTTTAAAGTGTATACCTATGTGACGTCAACAAAAAACCAATATGGCGGACGTAAACTGTCAAAACAGACGTTTTTTTTTAGTGCTATCGCGATATGGGTATCAGATGAAAGCTAATTGATAGCTTAATTCAATTATATATGCACTAACTATTGCCTGTGGCTCCACTTCTCTCTTGTAACCTAAATAGCTTGACCGATTTTCAAGTCAAGATGTTGTTATATTCGTATCCATCACCGAATCTCTATATGCAAGGGGGGGTGGGGCTTATTTGTCCCTTCATGCATGCAAACGATTTGGTGACATCACTGTAAGTTTGCATTGCTTAATAAGAATAAATAAATAATAAATATCTAAGCCTATTGACCTTTTACCAGTGTATTCTTCGAAATCATAGCTTTAAATTGACAGAGGCTACTTTTAGGCAGTCGGGTTTTTTGTTTTTTTAAATTAATTCTTGTTAATCTTCACTTCATATATCTGGTGCAGGGTATAATGACATTAAACGCAGTACTGAGAGCTGATGAGTCCGCGTCTGTGGTGTTCCGCTTCGTGCGATGTCCGGAGTACCTCGTGAGGGGCAGGAGACTGCTGTTCACCGCTGGACTCGGCACCAGGTCACTATCATTATATATTGTATAGTCTGTTCGCGTTAAGAAAAAAGTAACTCACTAGATACATAATACATATATTAAAAAAAAATATATATATATAAATCATGAACATGAACATAGCATCATGCCTTTTTCCCCGAAGGGGTAGGCAGAGGTGTTTCACACCCACATTTCGCCATCTATGTTTGGTCCCATGAAATAGGGGGCGAGCCTATTGTCATCAACCGGGAACATTTGTTTACCAAACTCCGGGAAAATCTCAATACTGGAATTTCATCATAGAAAAGTCCAATACCGTTTTCACCTGACACGGGAATCGAACCCGGGACCTCTTGCACAGCAGTCGTATACACTTCCCGCTGCGCCACCGAGGCAGTTAGATATAAATTATATCTTAATCAAATAATACGGCTTTACTTTGATGTCGCAGGTGACTTATTTCTTAACGCGAACGTATTTTAATGTATTTATTACGACTGGCTTGTTGGTCTAGTGGTTAGTGACCCTGACTGCTAAGCCGGAGGTCGTGGGTTCGATCCCCACCCAGGACAAATCTTTGTGTGATGAGCATCAAGGTTTGTTCTGTGTCTGGGTGTAATTTATCTATAATATGTATGTATTTACAAAAAAAAATGTATTTAAGTAGTATATCAGTTGTTTAGTACCCATAACACAAGCAAATATAATTGCTTAATTGCTAATATTAGTATTAGTATTATTAATTTATAGTTTAAAAAATAATTTTTGAACTGTTTATTTCTTGAAAATTTAATTTTTTTACAATAACTTAACTCTTACAGTGAAAGGGCCTGTTTCATCACCTTCAAATAAGTGTCTATAAATAGTATAGTATAAACTGCCTGAGACTTTTTTGACCGATTTTATATAAAAAATACGTCAAAAATCTGTCAAGTAAGTTTCATATAGGCTATCTAGTACTTATTTGCCAGTTGTGAAACAGGCGTTTAGATGATGATTCATTTTGTGACACAAATAATCCATGGCATATGCTTTGATTTTTATTTTTTCTTAGAAAGGGAAGGGAAGGGCGGGCTTAGAATAAAAAAAAAAAAAAACTGTACTCCTAGCCTCCCCCCACCCAAAATAAAAACAAAAAAAAAAACTTATTTATTTATTTCCATTCACAGGGGCATCGGCCGCATCACACAAGTATTCCCCTATATACCTTGAAGAATACCACATCAATTTCGGCTTAGCACTTCTGAATAATAATCACTATGTGATTTTTACTATTATATATAAGCTAATTCTGCGGTGTCACTTGTATTATTTAAATATCCTTCTGAACGCCATTGTTATTGACAAGTGACAGTTATAAAGGGTGTTGTGCCTAGAGCAACTATATGGGAAGCCCAGCGCACACTTACCCCTCTGCCAAGTACACGAACAAACGGTACGTGTCGTTGTATTTGTGTGATTATTTGCGTTTATAGAAACGTGGATTTTTATATGTGCTGTAGGTACACACAGCTCCAAGAAAACATCATCCCCTAGAAATGCAAAAAAAAAAGTGAATTTGCCTGTATTTGCAAAAACACGGATAATCTAGACTAATCTAGAGAAAGGCAAACACATGTCTCAATTTTACTTGAAATAGATAAATTTTTCTTAAATGCATCTGATATTTTATCTTTTTAGACATTTTCACCATTGCCTGATTATATATCCCTGTTTTACAGAAATTCCTAGGAATTTTGCGAAAACTCGAATCTAAATGATTCGATTATACACATACACCTTCATAAACAACATAAAAATCAGTTTAACAGTTTGAGAATTGATCGTGAACAGACAGATGTGATTTTTTTTATATTATGTAGTTATAATTAATACCTTAATATTAACAAATAAACAGTAGAAAATTGTCTGAAAGTAAAATCTAGATTTTCACCTTTATAATGTGATTTATAAAATTTTTGACGATTTGCCGTTAAGATAATGATAGTGAAAATTTTAACTTGCCAGTCAAAAGTGACCTCCAAATATTCATAATTCTCTAATTTTTTTAAATTTATATTAATAATATTATAAAGAGGTAACGCTTGTGAGTTTGTATGTAACATTAAATTATCTCGAATCGCACATAAAAAAAAACAATTGATTTCACTAACAAATTAATAAAAATAGTAAAAATAGTCAATTAGTAAAAATATTTTTAACTATGGCTAAATTGGATATAGGAATAAAAAAATAAACGTATATCAAATTGATAGATCAAAATAAAAATAAAAAACAAAAATGGTTGAATAATTATCTAACAAAAAAAAATTTAGTCAAATTGAGATCCGCCTTTTGAAGTCTGTTGATAATATAGACAAATATTGTTAATGTTTATTGCAACTCCAATTTGGCTAAAGTTATAATTAAGTCTGACATGGCTTTCTGTGCAGTAATGACGTCACAGGAGGTCGCCACTGTACTTGAAATGCTGTAATATGACATTAGAACAATGGGACAGATATTAGTGTCAGACTAAATACCATGAAATTATAGTGGGTTCGATTACTTTTTTGGGTAATAATAATCTACATATTATGTGGTAGTCCCCAATTAACATTTATAAACGTAACAATCTACAATAAATTAACAAATATATACAATATTTTAAACTAAATTTAACCAATAATATTTACAAATAAATCTGTAAAAAAACAATAACAAGTAAATAAGTAATTAAAAAATATAATAACCCGACTGCAAAAACACAACAGATAAGCAACGCACTAAAGAGAACGAAAAAATGGTTGTAATTATTATTCCTGATTACATTTAAATACATAACATATTATGTATATATTTGTAATCTCCATTTGATTCTCTTTATTTTGATACCCTACTCGATACGTTTGGTAAAAAAAAAAGTTAATTGCTTACAATTTGGCGCCAAAAATCCGCCATTTTGTTTTTTTTTAATTAATACTTATCTAAGGACACTTGGGTTTATGAGAAGAATCTAACGATACCTTAATAGTCGAAATCCATCCAGCCGTTTGGAAGAATCGTGGGAATAAAGAAATTTATAAAAATACAAGATACGCGCGAAAAACAATACCCGTCCTGACAGTCGGGTAAAAAAGGCAAAAAGGAAAAATTACAAATTAAAAAAAAATACATACAGTCGAACATATAACCTCCTCCTTTTTTGAAGTCTAGTCGTTTAAAAATGCGGAGGAATTTTATGATGCCATATTTTAATTTGTAATTTTTGGCTTTTTTAAAAATTTAATGATACATTTAGGTACTTACTTAGTTTTTATTTGTAAATATTATTGGTTTAATTTAGTTTAAAATATTATATCTATTTAGTAAGTTTTAATAGGATTACATGTGATGTTTATCGGAACCAAAATCACCATAATTTTATCGAAACCACTATAATTTCAATTAGATAGCTAAAGTTTTTTTAATGACGAATAGTGAAGGTTCTATACGGTATTAATATCTGTGCAATCCACAGATAACAGTCCTGGGTTTGGGTGTACTTTGTATCTGTGATTTTAATGTTTTATAATTAATTAGAACAAGCAAAAAATTATAAATTTTTTATCCTTACGTGAATTATTTAGTAAACATGCCTTTTAAATTGTAATTTAAAATTATTTAAAGATGCTATGATGAACATTTGATATATTATATATCAATAATAACCTATTTCTATCAGTGAGACTTATTTAAATTGTTTAAACAGGGAAAGTCAAAGACATTTATTTCAAAAACCGTTATAAGTGTGCTGTTAAATATAAAATTTGGTTCCGACAGTCTACCCAATCGGGCATTGCAATATTAAGTATTTAAAAGTTAAATTAAAATTATATATAATTTATACTTATTTGTTGTTTGGTATTAAAAAAAAAAGATATTAAAATTGTTTACTAAATAAGACACTTGGGGGTAAACGAATTTTACCGCATTCAGGTAAAATATGACGCAACAATAATGATTTTTAGTTACTGATTGTATAAAAACGGCTTGTGCCGTTTCGATCAAAACTCTCACTAGAATATAGCTAAATTATTGTAGTTATTTATTGATGTTTGGAGCAAAATTTAATAAATTTGGACGGCATTGCAGTTATTGCGATGATGGCTGAATAGATCTGTGACCAAATCACGCGGTCCAAGTTCGATCCCGACCGGTAGTACCAATGTGGATTCCACTTTGTGGAATTTATATGTACTAGTCAAGTGACTTACCATCTGCTAACGGTGAAGGAAAACATCGTCACATCAAACACAAAAACACTAGAAGTAATTCTATGAGTATGTCTGATCCACCAACCTGCACTAGGCCAGCATGAGTGGATTATGGCCTAAACCCTCTCAGCTGTCTAGTTAGAGGAGGGGAGACCCGAGCCCAGCAGTGGGACTTAATAGGTTGCTGATGTTGTTATTGTAATACAATGGAAGAATTATTCCACTGCTGGGCTCGAGTCTCCTCTCCTCTAACTAGAGAGCTGAGAGGGTTTAGGCCATCATTCACTCACGCTGGCCTAGTGCGTGTTGGTGGATCAGACATACTCTGTGTGTGTTTCCTCACGATGTTTTCCTTCACCGTTAGTATATATCTTAGTATTAGTCCGTTAGTATAAATAAACTGCGATTATATCGCTGCTGTTTCGATTTGTGATATCCTTATTTATTCTAGTATATTATGAGCACAATTTCTTCAATATTAGGGTCCGTTCACAGAAAGCCGCTCGGAGATTTTAACACGTTTAAAACAGAGTTTTGAATCACTGTAATAGGGTTTATTTTTATATATCACTTCTTTATTGAAAATGTTAGAAACCAAACCAACCGAAAGCGCTTGAGTGTGAATTAAATATCGGCTGCTCTGATGACGTACTTTTCGGCGCTTGCGCAGCCGAATGGTACGAGTGCATCCGCTCAAAGCAGTGCTCTTCCAGCCAGTCTATATGGAGACAGTCTACTTTTAATTTATAAATACCAATGTACATATTTTAGGAAACAACTTAAGTAATCAAGTTTCTGGCAAATAAACAATTTCATGACACAGCTGTCGGCTCAGGCTAGTTCTCGCGCCTTACTGTGTAAAAATAACATCGGCAAGCTGATGTTCTCCGAGCGGATCTGTGTGAACGGTCCTTAACGCAGAATAACATCAAAAATCTTACCTTAGGGTTGTCCAACATCTAACAGCTCCGAACCGCTCTTGTAACAGGTACTAAATATTTTTAGAATTAAATTAATCTTATCAAAATATGGACTTGGTATTAAACCAGGTTTAAATTGACATAAGTCTAAGATTTTAGTGTCAACGTTTAAATCTTTTTTTAATTTGGGACTCACTAAAGGTATACCTATCCCTTAATAACGTCACGAATCCCACAAAATTGCACTATATAAATGTTGCGCCACGAGTTAGAACATATATTTAGGTCTGTTTGGTAACAGGGGGTGGGGGAGGACGCGGCGAGCCCGCTCTTGCACGCGATTGGTCAATCAGTCGCTGCTAAACTCCCGCGCTTAGCACACATTGAACGAGTTCAAATAGTACAGTGTACATTTGCTCGTAATTCGTGGCGCGACTAATATAGCTCGAATCAAATTTAATGGCGGCTCGGATTTATCTGCTGACAGCTCATCATGTCGTGCGTGTATGTACACAAACGTATCTTGTACATAACATGATTGTTTGTTCTGTGTCTGGGTGTAATCTATACAAATAAATAAAATTGGAGTGTCTGTTTGTAATATTAAAATAACCGCTTTTTACTACATGCATATGAATGTATATACGGTACATATACGAAAATAACATTTTTTAAATTTTTGTGTCTTTCTGTTTGTTTGTTCTGGCTTATCTCTGGAACGGCTGGACCATTTATGACGGGACTTTCACTGGCAGATAGCTGGTGAAATACGGAGTAACTTAGGCTCCTTATTTTTTAGGAAAAATATTATAAAAAAGTAATGTTGCGTTTGTTAAATTCCACGCGGACAAAGTCGCGGACACAGCTAGTTTATCTATAATAATTTACAAAAAAAAAATAAGTATATAAGTTGTTTATTACCCATAACACAAGCAAATATAATTGCTTCATTTGGGACTAGATGGCGCTGTGTGAATGTGGTGAAATATTATATTAAACAGTCACACTGTGACGTGCGGCGGGAGTGTGCCCCGCCCCCGCGCCGCATTAGCCCCGCTGATACCCAATTTTGTGTTCTGCCCCCTGATTCTGAGCTGTCTGAATATTTTCGGCCGGAAATGTCAGTTTAATTAGAGTTAAAAAACATTATGTTAAAGAAATAGTTGTAGGAAAAAATCTTATAGTAATCAGTTTTTAATTTTCTATACGTTAGACTATTTTGTTACATAAAATAACTAAAGCCGTAAAAATACGTCGTACTAAGATTCGTAAAAGGTTACGATCCGGGAGCAATCCGACGAGTCAGAATCAGGGGGCTGCTCATCGTCTCGCACGATGTTCAGAGCCGTCATTATGATTGATTCGAGGTATACCTATTACAATACAATTGTAAAGACAATGTTATGTCTCCCTCGCACTCCTGTATAATAATACGTTCTCTCACTCACACTGTGTAGCTTTCTTGATAGTTACAATTTATGTACAATTTTATGCTTTAATAGTTAATAAATGATAAAAGAATTTTAGTGTTTTTTTTGTGTGGTAAGTATTTATAAAAACACCTTTGTAATCAGCCCATAGACAACAAAATTTAAGATGGCAGGCAACAATTTTGACTTCGGAACTATGCCCAGTGGTCAATGGGATCGTCAGATATCGATTTTGGTATCAATCAGCCCAAAAACAACATAGTTAATAATTTGATTTTTAATAAAAAAAAATTCCTTAACCTTTGTTATATATATATTATTGTATATCAACTGGTATTGAACTCTCTTTAAATATGCAAATATTACGTTAAAATCCAATGATATTGTATGTTAAAAAAGGTGTAGATAGGCTATAAGCGCTCGAAAAGTGGCACACTAAAAATAGTCTTATTAGCAAACTTCATCTCAATGTACTCGGCGAAGGTATTTTGACATTGCATTATTACGATATCTATGAGTGCGTTTGTGTACCATTTCCAAAGATCGAACGCTATGTAGGTAACCTATCTACATCTTTTTTAACATACAATATCATTGTTAACATCGGACCGGGAGCGCGGGAAGCAAAGCGATACGTCCTCTCTAGAAGGCTTCAGCCGGTACTGATTTCTCACGGCTTGTGCGCCAATATATAAGGCGATTTTAGGCTCTTTTCAAAATATTTCTAAAGGAATTTTGATAATATTACGGACGTATTTACATGAGAACATCTTGCTTAATAATTAAATGTAAAAAAAATCCCCTTCTTCCTCGTAGTCAAACTGGTTTGACCATGAGGAATTACGTTTCCTCGTGGTCCAACTTGTCTAAAGACCCTCCCTGTATACTTAGTCAAGTAAAAATATGTGCAGCCATAAATTGCTATAAGTTTAAAAAAGGCTGCCCCCTCCCAGTGTTTCATTGTATTGTGTGTGAACAAAGTACTAGGCTAGCATAAGCTTGTAGGAGGTTGAAATGTTTATAAATCTCTTGAACGCTTCTGTTATCCTAGTACTACTTAAAAAAAGGCTGCCCCCTCCCAGTGTTTCATTGTATTGTGTGTGAACAAAGTACTAGGCTAGCATAAGCTTGGAGGAGGTTGAAATGTTTATAAATCTCTTGAACGCTTCTGTTATCCTAGTACTACTTAAAAAAAGGCTGCCCCCTCCCAGTGTTTCATTGTATTGTGTGTGAACAAAGTACTAGGCTAGCATAAGCTTGTAGGAGGTTGAAATGTTTATAAATCTCTTGAACGCTTCTGTTATCCTAGTACTACTTAAAAAAAGGCTGCCCCCTCCCAGTGTTTCATTGTATTGTGTGTGAACAAAGTACTAGGCTAGCATAAGCTTGGAGGAGGTTGAAATGTTTATAAATCTCTTGAACGCTTCTGTTATCCTAGTACTACTTAAAAAAAGGCTGCCCCCTCCCAGTGTTTCATTGTATTGTGCGTGAACAAAGTACTAGGCTAGCATAAGCTTGGAGGAGGTTGAAATGTTTATAAATCTCTTGAATGCTTCTGTTATCCTAGTACTACTTAAAAAAAGGCTGCCCTCTCCCAAACATTGTATTGTGTGTAAATAAAGTACTAGGCTAGTACTAGCATAAGCTTGTAGGAGGTTGAAATTTTTATAAATCTCTTGCACGCTTCTGTTATTCTAGTACTATATTATATTGTGGGCTTATTGGACATATGAAATTCGATACGCGATATAATATAGTAACCTACTAGGATAACAGAAGCGCGCAAGAGATTTACAAACATTTATAAAATTATGTAAATACTTTTATAACAAACTTTTTTTTTTTTTAAGAGAGGAAATGCATTACGCATACCGCCCCGTGCGGGGACAAAGTCAAGTTGGAAGCCTTCTAGGCGACTTGATCAATTCTAAGACTAGGGTCTGCCTAGCCTATACGAAAATAAGTTTGAAAGGTACAGAACCAATTGTTAGGTTTGAGTTAAAATATAACAAAAAATTAAATACAAACATTATTTATTTACTTACATCTTTTTAAAACAAAAATGCCTTAAAAATAATCAAAGAAAACTTAAATTAATCACACGCACACTGCAATAGGGTACTTCGTTGTCTCAATAGGACACTTGTCAAACTTAGCCTTAAATTATAATGTGTCTTATTACAAAATATGGACTTAAATTGACATAAGTCATTGTTTTAGTGTCAAAGTTGTCAATTTAAACCTGGTTTAATGCTTAGTCCGCATTTTGTATTAAGGAGTAAGTGTCTTAAAAGTCTGTATCAAGTGCTGTTATTGGAAGACATGGTGGATTTTCGACCTTATTCAAATGAATTTAGCACTGACATTTTTTAATAAGAATACATAATGTCACTACCCCATCTCAACCTATAGGTGTCGTAAAAGGCGACTAAGGGAACCTTATGCAGACAGGAGCACTGTAAGAAAAGTAAAATTCGAAACAAACTCTATGCCAACCCGTCTGGCCAGCGTGGTATAGTAGATTAACAGCCTCAGAGACGTCAATTAGCAGTAATCTGTCATTAACACAATTTTGTCATTGAATAATCGTCTTTAGACGTATAGACTTAAAGTATTACACGTTTTTACTAAATAATCTTTAAACTTAAATAATGTCTCTGAGTATGGTAAGTAAATTCCTTCCAAAATCTTCAGGAGACCCGTGCCCAGCAGTGGGACGTTTGTGGGTTGAAGTGATGATGAAAAATTCCAAATTAGGCTATCGGGTGGGGTTATGGTGGGATATTTTGGACCGATTTAAAGCAAAAATGATCCAATCAACACAAACCTCATTTTGAGATATAATAACAATATTCTACCACATTTACACAGCGCCATCTAGTCCCAAAGTAAGCAATTATATTTGCTTGTGTTATGGGTACTAAACAACTGATATACTACTTAAATTTTTTTTTTTTTGTAAATACATACATATTATAGATAAATTACACCCAGACACAGAACAAACCTTTATGCTCATCACACAAAGATTTGTCCTGGGTGGGGATCGAACCCACGACCTTCGGCTTAGCAGTCAGGGTCACTAACCACTAGACCAACAGGCCAGTCAAAAAGATATTTGACTTTTAAATTATTGCAGTATTTCTCTGGCTTTGTAATGCTAAATTTTGTTTTTGTAATTTTATGTAATCCTATATGAACTAAAAGCAAATTAATTTTAAAGTCAAATATCTCAAAATGAGGTTTGTGTTGATTGGATGACTGACCTGTTGGTCTAGTGGTTAGTGACCCTGACTGCTAAGCCGAAGGTCGTGGGTTCGATCCCCACCCAGGAAAAATCTTTGTGTGATGAGCATGATTGTTTGTTCTGTGTCTGGGTGTAATTTATCTATAATATGTATGTATTTACAAAAAAAATGTATTTAAGTAGTATATCAGTTTTTTAGTACCCATAACACAAGCAAATATAATTGCTTACTTTGGGACTAGATGGCGCTGTGTAAATGTGGTAGAATATTATTATTATTGGATCATTTTTGCATAAATCGGTCGTTTGGCAATTTTTTTTATTTTATTATAATTTCTAGCCAAATTAGCACATGATTAGAAGTCCTCACAGAAACCCTTACAAGTGACACATTTGCATAAACAGACACACAATTTCTACACTATCTTAAAGTAATTTACTTAATATTAAATAAGAAATTGAGACATGTCTCAATGAAATTATTAACAATAGACGTAATTAAAAAAATACGTATTTAACAGAGAATTCTGTACATTTTAAATGACACTTATAAAATAATTACATAAGCTCTGATTCAGCCCCCTGATTCTGAGCTGTCGGAAAACTTTCGGCCCGAAATGTCAGCGTAATTAAAGTTAAAAAACATAATGTTAAAGAAATTAATGGTTATAGGAAAAAATCTTAAGTTAATCAGTTTTCAATTCTCAATACGGTAGACTATTTTCTAACATTAAATAACTTAAGCCGTAAAAATACGTCGTAGTTACATTCGTAAAAATTTACGATCCGGGAGCAATCCGACGAGTCAGAATCAGGGGGCTGAACAGTAGGTAAGTTTCCGATCTGAAATATCACTTTATACAGTTAAAAATACATAATAACACATACACTTAATTCTTATAATCGAAAAAATTCAGAAGCGGTTCAGAATCAGTAGCCTGAAATCATATAGTCCTTTCAAATAGACCGGGGTAAAGAACAGAGCCAATTTGTAAAGCAATCAAAATACAACCTTAAACCAATGATTTATGGTCTATTTTGTTGACCAGAATTTTCTAGAATATTTTTTTAAATTATGTACTGTAAAAATAGACCTTAAATCAAATACATTTAAGTTTAATTTTGAATACTATTAATATTTGCCTGTTCTTCAAGCCGACCATGTGATAAACTGAAAGCTCAATCCAATTATGTATCTTAATTCTATATTTATAAAGGTGGGATTTACTCGTAGATACATCTTGTTCAAACACTAATTGATTTCTGAATGTCGTTGGACTTAGATAATTCGGATAATTAAACAATGGCGAAAAAATCTCAATCTTATTGAAGAAATTCATGCGCGCAACAGACGACGCTATAATATATATTGTATGTATTTACAAAAAAAATGTATTTAAGTAGTATATCAGTTGTTTAGTACACAGAACACAAGCAAATATAATTACTTAATATGGAACTAGATGGCGCTGTGTGAATGTGGTAGAATATTATTATTATATAGCGCCGTCTGTTGTGCCCTTAAGGGTTTTTGCAAAAATACTATTAAACTCGAGCCGAAATACAAAGGATCTGGGTCCCAATCCTGCTAACACAATGGTAAGTCAATGGTCTCATTCGACAGCTGTGATTGGCTTACTAAGTCAATGGTCTCATTCGACACTGTGATTGGCTTACTAAGTCAATTGTCTCATTCGACAGCTGTGATTGGCTTACTAAGTCAATGGTCTCATTCGACAGCTGTGATTGGCTTACTAAGTCAATGGTCTCATTCGACAGCTGTGATTGGCTTACTAAGTCAATGGTCTCATTCGACAGCTGTGATTAGCTTACTAAGTCAATGGTCTCATTCGACAGCTGTGATTGGCTTACTAAGTCAATGGTCTCATTCGACAGCTGTGATTGGCTTACTAAGTCAATCGCGCCATATTGCCGGCCTGTGATTGATCGATATTAGTACCGTCTGCTATCGACATGTGTAACAGTATCGCGCCCCTGAATTAAATTTGGAATACAAAGATGAAAGTCTAGATTATTATATAGTCTAAGTTTTACTGAATCACCAAGATAGCTACTTGTTTAATATAATTCATAAAACTGCCTCGGTGGCGCAGCGGGAAGTGTATACGACTGCTGTGCAGATCCTGGGTTCGATTCCTGGGTCGGGTGAAAATGGTATTGGGTTTTCCTATCATGAAATTCCAGTATTAAGATTTTCCCGGAGTTTGGTAAACAAATGTTCCCGGTAGATGACAATAGGCTCGCCCCCTATTTCATGGGACCAAACATAGCTGGCGAAATGTGGGTGTGAAACACCTACCCCTTCGGGGAAAAAGGCGTGATGCTATGTTATGTTAATTTATAAAAACCGATTAAATTTACAATAATAATTTTTCTATTCTACTCTCACCTTTTTTCTTTGTATGGTTGTACACTTCAGTCTTGCTCTCTTACTTCAACTTATTTCCTCTACACTTCTGGGTTTGCTGTCAGATAACTCAATTCTGAGTTAAGCTCGCCTTTGTATGCTTTTTATTTTTTATGTATATTGTAAAATTATTTTTATGTATTTTCTTTGTGTGCAATAAAGTATAATAAAGTATAATTATATTTCATTTCATCAATTATAATGATTTTAACTGCCGCACTCAGAGACGTCAAACAGCAGTCATCTGTCATTAACATTCGACTGGCCTGTTGGTCTAGTGGTTAGTGACCCTGACTGCTAAGCTGGAGGTCGTGGGTTCGATCCCCACCCAGGACAAATCTTTGTGTGATGATCATAAAGGTTTGTTCTGTGTCTGGGTGTAATTTATCTATAATACGTATTTACAAAAAAAATATATTTAAGTAGTATATCAGTTGTTTAGTACCCATAACACAAGCAAATATTAATGCTTACTTTGGGACTAGATGGCGCTGTGTGAATGTGGTAGAATATTATATTATTATTAACACGATTTTTTCATTGAATAATCGTCTTTAGGCGTGTCGACTTAAGTATTACACATAACATAACAGAGCATCACGCCTTTTTCCCCGAAGACGTAGGCTGAGGTGTTTCACACCCACATTTCGCCAGCTATGTTTGGTCCCATGAAATAGGGGGCGAGCCTATTGTCATCTACCGGGAACATTTGTTTACCAAACTCCGGGAAAATCTAAATACTGAAATTTCCTGATAGCCCAATACCATTTTTACACGACCCTGGAATCGAAACCTCTTGCACAACAGTCGTATACACTTCCCGCTGCGCCACCGAGGCAGTTTTTAGTATTTAAAGTATTACACGGTTTTACTAAAAAAACGTCTCTGAGTATGGCAGTAAGGCACCTTTTTAACCAGACATAATGTTATGGCGCGACTGAAATTTACCCAACCGGGGAATCTAACAGGCTATATCATCTATACCGTCAGTTGTAGTACTTATAAGCCTAGACTGAACTTTGTCAATTCCCCGGTACCTATTCACTATCGGAATTCTATCTCCTGTATTCGTATACTCATGAATAACTAAATCTTCAATACAAAATTCACTATTGTGATGTATATTCACATGTTTCTTCAAATATTCAATCAAAAATTGAAAGTTACAAATCTTACATTCAATATAACTTTTCGGATCTAACGGTGAATGTGAAAGGCAGTGCTTTTTACAAGAATTCTCGTCAATGAAACAGACATTACAATCGCCGCATTTGTAATAGAAAATTTTTGGATTGCCTTCATTCGACGCCATCTTTTTATGAATCGACTTTTCTAATTTTTGATTTTCGCTACTATTCATATCTTCAGGTAAGAATTCTACATGGAAATGCTCTTTCTTTAAAGCCATTACCGTATGGTGTATGTACACATGCCTTTGTAACGTACGAGATGTGAATTCG
Source organism: Laspeyria flexula (assembly GCA_905147015.1). Classification (NCBI taxonomy): domain Eukaryota; kingdom Metazoa; phylum Arthropoda; class Insecta; order Lepidoptera; family Erebidae; genus Laspeyria; species Laspeyria flexula. The sequence goes on from LR989979.1 coordinate 1,029,658, forward strand.
AACCCGCAAATTGTGCATTTGCACGCTGGAATATTTCCGGGACGACAGTCTCTGTCCACATGGCTTAAAACCGATTGTGAAGTAAGGAAATGTAGGGAGCACTGTGTACATTTATATAAAGAGTTAGAATAGAACTGCAAATTGCTATCCAAGAGATTTTTCAATTTTGTTGATATGTTTTTCGTTTCAGACAAATTGTCACCGGGTACTATTTCGGCTGAATCGTTCAAAGGGTCTCCCGTATTGTCTAATTCTAAAAACGTGTCATTATCACCCATAGTCACTGATTCGAAGCCGATCCTCGAAGTGCTGGGCACTTGGTCATCGAAACTGATATTCCTTTTCGATCGCCTACTCCTCAAGCTACTGTCGCCGATATTCGAATTCGAAATCTCTGAGTTATCGTCAATCTCTTTGTCAATTTTAGCTCTTTTACTTTTTATATCAGATTCGGTACGTGATTTCCGTTTACTTCTTTTCTCAACACTATCATTACTTCTATTTTTACCGTAAATTGTGCTTATCTTATTCGTATCGGGCTCTCTAACTTCTATTGAATAATATTCCCCTTTTCTGTGCACTTCCATGTGATTGGAAATAAAGACAACCGTAAACCTTAATGCGCATATTTTACACGAAACTACGGTTCTTTTCGAAATATGATTGTTATTCGCCTTATGATAGTGCCAACGCCTTCTCGTTAAATAACATAAATTACACTTCGTACATTTATATATTGTACTGAACGATGTTTTCTCAGCGTTTGCCGTCAAAAAATCATTTTTCGGTGTAATTTTTTGATCAACTTTTGCCGGTGTAATTTTTTGATCAACTTTTGCCGGTGTAATTTTTTGATCAACCTTTTTCGGTGATATACTTTGATCAACTTTTTTCGGTGATATACTTTGAACAACTTTTTTCGGTGAAGGTTTTTGATCAGCATTTTTCGTATTAGATTGCATTATGTCTAATTTGAAATTTCTACCTTTTATTATATTAAAATCATTCGTATCAGGATCGACAACTTTTACGATGAAATTTTCAGAATCATCGTGAATTACAGATGTGTGTTTATCCCAAATATTACTTGTAAACCTTAAAGTACAGACTACACATGTCCTAATTTCCCTATGGTTGACATGTTTTACGAGTTCATGATAGGCATAACTTTTCTTATATAAATAAGTAATATTACAAGAAGGACATTTAACAACCTCAGACGCCCGACCATTGTAATTCACCTGTGTAATATTTTGATTACAAACATGAGTTTCAAAATGTTTTTGATCAATCAAAAAATTACACTTACTGCAGATTTTAGCCGTTTTAACGGGACATTTAAACAAATGTTCTTCATAATTAGTTAAGTTTGGGTAAATTACTTTACACTTGGTGCATTTGTAAGGACCTTTTTGGGTTCGTTTTATTATTGTGATATTTATATCAACCGGTTTGCTATGATGCTTGCAGAGATGACTCACTAGGACATTGGTAGGAAAAACTAAATTACATTTACTGCAAGTCTCTTTAGATACAACCAAATTGTCTGTACAAACATTCAAATGCTTGTCTATAGACTGTTTCGAAGTAAAATTTAAGCCGCACTCGCATTGAAAGACAATAGCCGAAGACAAAGATGTTTTCGGCTTAAAATTTATAACTAAAGGTTTTTGAATGATTTTTGGAAATGATTTATGTAAATTCATATGCGAATTTAAATAGCGGCAAATGAAAAACTCGTTGCAGATATGACATCGTTTCTGTTTGGATGAACCCATACATTTGTGCGATGAAATATTCCTTTTGATACTCACACATGAACGACATTTTTCACATCTATACAATTTGAATCTATTCATCATTTCAATACCGTATCTAACTGTTTGTTTGTACAACTTCCAATGCATTCCGGATTTTTTCAAGCCAATTTTGGATCGTTTCAACGAAAGTGATTTCTTCGCAGAAATTTCTTTAACCGAATTCGTAGTCCCAATTGCCGAATCACAGTTTTCTTGTGCCGACAAAACAGACCCAGATTTATTAGGCCGTTTCAACGAAAGCGACTTAAACTTAACCGATTTCGGCGTCCCCGATGCCGAATTTGATATTTCTTTACCCGAAAACGGCTTCATTTCGAAATATTTCAATCTTTGGTCAAATAATTCATCTTTTTGGTCGTTATAAGTTATTATTTTATACTTTTTAGGTGTATTATCATGTACTTCTTCATGCAAAACGCATTCATGTAAAGTTTTAAACTTTAAATGGCATGTATGACATATATATTTCGTAGAATACTTGCAGTCTTTAGCGAAATAGTGTACTTTCATATCTTTCATGTTGACGGCCGTCTTGCATCTTTTGCAGAAGAGCTTGACGTCATCTGTGAGGCAGTTTATTTCACAGTTCAGTTTAATCCGACGCGTGTATCTGTAATAATAATAATATAATAATTATATTCTACCACATTTACACAGCGCCATCTAGTCCCAAATTAAGCAATTATATTTGCTTGTGTTATGGGTACTAAACAACTTAAATACATTTTTTTTTTAAAATACATTCATATTATAGATAAATTACACCCAGACACAGAACAAACAATTATGCTCATCACACAAAGATTTGTCCTGGGTGAGGATCGAATCCACGACCTCCGGTTTAGCAGTCAGGGTCACTACCCACTAGACCAACAGGCCAGTCAACTAGGTAAAAACCTGTAACATAAGGGACAGGGTTCGGCCGTAGAACAAATAAAGTTAGATTAGCGTGTATCTTCACTACTTAGTATAAAACAAAGTCGCTTTCTCTGTCCCTATATCCATGTATGCTTAAATCTTTAAAACTACGCAAACGGATTTTGATGCGGTTTTTTTAATAGATAAGACTGATTCAAGAGGAAGGTTTATAGGTATAAAATACATAGCACGCGGGCGAAGCAGCGGGCGGAAGCTAGTTAAATATAAGAATATAATAGAATCATCATCAACATCAGCAACCCATTAAGTCCCACTGCTGGTCTCGGGTCTCCTCTCCTCTATCTAGAGAGCTGAGAGGGTTTAGGCCATAATCCACCATCCCGCATTAGAATAGAATATTTCTTTATTTTCTTAAAATTTATGTAGGTTTGTGAAAAAATAATGAAGAGCCAATACATTGTCGCTAGGCAACACGCAACCGCGACACGGGGCTTAGGCTGAGATCTATAGAGCGTACTTGGACTTTGCTCTGACTAAACTTTCGAGATAAGACAAAATCGGTATTTATAGTGCAAACTTTGACTTTATCCAAGCCCAAGCTAAGCAAAGTCAAAGTTCTCAAAATCGACGACTTACGAAAATCTTTGGCTATTATACTGTAAAAAATAATGGTGTACAAATGTCATAATTTTAAAATGACTATTGAACTTTGTCGCATAACATTCATTGAACATTGAACAGCTGTCATTAGCGATCCTTTACTCAATTTCTTTCATAACTTAAAATCTATTACATTTGACCAATATTAGACAACAAAATTTAAAAATAATCTAGTAATTTTAAGAAAACGGAGTTTTAGGACTATTATAAATTACAAAAAGTATTGACAAAGAATTCAGCAGATGATGCATGAAATGAAATGAAACATCTACTCGTACGCGGGCTAAGCAATAACATTGTCTATAGATTCCAAATCAATGCTTTGGCTCAGATTAGGCTGAGCAAAGTTTTGTTGGAGTGAAGTCTGAGCAAAATCCAAGTACGCTCTATAGATCTCAGCCTTAGTCTAGTGTGGCCATTGGTTTAAAATAGAGATAGTAGTATTAAATATGTACATACCTATATATACTTCGAGTCAATATTTGGTACTTATGCTGTTTGGACAGCGGAGCTAGTATATTCATCCAATTCTTTGTATATATGTGATTATAATTATATTTTAATATAATGAACTCATCTCTATTCAAAGAATCATTATTCTCATGTAAAACCATATGTTGCTTGTGGTATTTTGGCAAAATTTTAAAATCGCACTTTTCGCAAAATTTCTCTGGAGTGTTCTCAATGTTGTTTATATGATTTTGACAGTGCTCCACTGCTGAGTCGTAAGTCAGTGTTACTAGTTCGCAAAATACACACATGTAGACAACATTCCACATATTATTGATGGAATTATACTTTTTAATTAACTCTGGAAGGCCTTGTGCAGTGTGGAAGTTTGTATGTGGGCCGTATGCTTTTGTGCTAAATTTCTTATCACAAATTTCGCAAATTTCATACTTGTCTGTCTCACATGTGTGCGACGCTAGCGCCTCCTTTGCCAAAAAGTGCATTTTGCAAAACTCGCACTGGTGGAAGTTTGACATTGGTGTTTCTATAGGTTCTCCGGTAGCCAAAGAATATATTTTGAAATCTGTCAAAGTTAATTTCTTTGTGGTATGAAGCGTTTTGTGTGTCACGTAACTGTACCGACCGAATCCCAAGCCGCATACATCGCAAAATTTAATATTTTTACTCAAAGTATTGCAAACATCTTTTCCGTGGCCATGGTGTGAAAAAATATTTTTATAGGAGCCACAAGTACCGCAGTAATACAGATTAGTGTCAGATACAGGTAAAGTCTTTACCTTCAATTTATGTGTACTCTGTTTACTATTAAGATTGATAAATTCTACAATAATGTAGTCCTTCTTCGTATATTTCTTCGAACTATGGCTTCTTTTATGATATGCATATCTAAATATATCTAAGCGGCAGATATTGCAATGTGTATGTCCAGTTTGGCGACCATCACAACTCTTCTCATGTATCCAGAAAACCTTTTCATCAAAGCATATCTCACATTTCGGACACTTCAGTAGCACTTTTTCATAAATGGAAGCACTAATCATATAGATTTTTAGTTTCTCGGAGTACTTATGCTGTTTTTCATGCATAGGTAAGTCAATAGATCTAATTTTACGTTTACAAATCTTGCATTTAATAAATAGGGTCTTATTTTCACATTTACGGGAATGCTGAAGTGTGCTATAGCACGAAACAAAGTTGATATGACATATATTACACTGGAATAATACCGATTTAGGTACTAAGTGAGTGGAATAATACAATTTTCCTGGTCTTTTTGGTACTACATTCTTATTAACTTCACTGAACTCTTTCTCAGTCTTATCCGACACTCTTACTATCAAATTCATATGAGATAGAGTGGGGTGTGCTAGTTTTTTATGCCGACTTCCATCGGTGAAACAATTAAATACCTTTTTGCACATAATACATTTACAAGGTTCATTCTTAACAACTTTAACCGGAGTCGGTGGTGGTTTTTGAAAATCATTCAACGGCAACAACTCATATAAGTGTGTGATTAAAGCCGTGTCACTTGGAAAAGTTTTATCACAATGGTTACAGTATGTTGATGATGATGATGTTGCTACCGTACTCTTTCTTGCAGTATTTGGTGCCCTTTCCAAGGCAACGAGGAACGAATGGCTTGTGCTATTATGTGCATCTAAAGCATTCACCGTTGGGAAAAGTATCTCACACTTGTTACAATAGCATAGGCTATTTTGCAGTTTAACGGTCCAGTTTTCTAAATGTATTTTTACGTTGGAATGCAAAGCCTCCTGATATAAAGTATCATACCTGTTTGGTTTCGTTCCGATGATAATTTTATTGCTGTTTACTTCATTTAGTTCATTATACTCAATAATATTTTGGTCATTTGGATATAAGATTTCACTTTGTCCACTTTGATTGGAAGATTCACTTTGCTCAAAAGATTCACTTTGCTCCAATTGAAGTTCACTTTGCTCCAATTGAAGTTCACTTTGCTCAAAAGATTCATTTTGCTCCAATGGAAGTTCACTTTGCTCAAATTGAAGTGCACTTTGCACGAAGGACTCACTTTGATTGGTTTGTTCATGATATATATTGTCATTTTGTTCAAGGTTTGTGTTTTCATCGTTATGTACGTATTCTTGTTTTATGTTGTTTTCGTTATATTGGAGATCAGGGTTATACTCTTGAGAATTTTCGTATACATCTGTAAAAAGACAACATCTTACTTATGTTACTTTCACTACTTAGTATAAAACAAAGTCGCTTTCTCTGTCCCTATATCACTATGTATGCTTAAATCTTTAAAACTATGCAATGGATTTTGATGCGGTTTTTTTTAATAGATAGTGATTCAAGAGGAAGGTTTATAGGTATTAAATACATAGCACGCGGGCGAAGCAGCGGGCGGAAGCTAGTTAATATAAATATGTTAGTTAGGATGCAAGGCTGGATATTTGTTACTCTTTTTTTGTAAATACATTACACCCAGAAACAGAACAAATAAGGTATTAATCACACAAAGATTTGTCCTGTCCTTAATCAAACCCACAACCTCTGTCTCAGCAGTCAGGGTCACTAACCACTAGACCAACAGGCCAGTCAATAAGCTGTTTGTAATGATATTAAATAAATAAATAAAAATCTAAATTCCAAACTAATAGTATATATATATATAGACTGGCCTGTTGGTCTAGTGGTTAGTGACCCTGACTGCTAAGCCGGAGGTCGTGGGTTCGATCCCCACCCAGGACAAATCTTTGTGTGATGAGCATAAAGGTTTGTTCTGTGTCTGGGTGTAATTTATCTATAATATGTATGTATTTACAAAAAAAAAAAAAATTTAAGTAGTATCAGTTGTTTAGTACCCATAACACAAGCAAATATAATTGCTTAATTTGGTACTAGATGGCGCTGTGTGAATGTGGCAGAATATTATTATTATAAAGCTGAAGAGTTGTTTGGCTGAACACACTAGTCTCAGAAACTACTGGTCTGATTTGAAAAAATCTTTTAATTAGCACATTTCCAAACAAAGATCTACAAGACGGAAGCTCCGGGCACAAGTTAGTTTACTACTATTAGATGGAAGATTACCGTGCAATTCCTCATTTAGCACTTCAGTCTTGACCAGAGAGAGGTCGGGAAATATGTCTCTAATCTTTGGATTGTCCAGAAGATCGTGCTCCTCAATATCTATGTCATCATCCATGGTGTCACTGAAAAATAAAATATATTTTATAAAAGCATTGTCCGTGTAGTCATTGCCCCATCTCAACCCATGGGTGTTGTAAAAGGCGACAAAGGGTAACCTTATGCAAACAAGAGCACTGTCAGAAAAGGAAATTTCAAAACAAACCCTAGTCGTAGTCGTAGTATAGTCTATAACAACACATCTGGCCAGTGTGGTATCGAAAGATAAATTGCCTCCACATTCTTTGAAAGAGACCCGAGTCTAACAGTGCATCGTTAAAGGCTTGACATGATGATGATTGTCCTCAGATGATTTTGATCTGAACTACAGGATGGCTCTGGATGCTAGCCATATATGATTGGTTCTATTGACTATTGTCTTCAGAGATTTTAGGGGGCCAGACTGGACTGGACTAGGGCTGTACCTGTTTATTACAAGTGACTGAGAAGCTAGCCTACAGTACGCCTGCATTTGGAATAACGCCACAGCATAACGGATCTTTGTGCCAGGAAATTCGGTTTTCTAAAGTAATTAAATGAAATCTCGTTTATTCATCTAGGTTACAAGGTAACACTTATGAAAGTCACAAGAATGTAACAGGTTATCTGAAAAGTAGTGGCAGCCAATTTGCCTACGACCAGTTCGTTGACGGGGTGGAGCTATGAGAAGAACTGGCAAGAAACTCACGCCCAAGTAGTAAGTAAGTAATAACAAAAACTTTTTCATGTACTTTTAGGAACCTGTTTACAGTCAGCTATAACCATCTTCGCAAGGGCACGCTATTGTTGAAAAGGTTAATAGTGTTAGCAACACAGCAAGCTGCTGTCTACCTTAAAGCACAATTGCTGTTCCAGCAACGTAAGTAATAAAGTTATCGCTAGTACAAAGACAATGTTACTGACATAAGTTTCACTCAGCTCGAAGTAATACTATGTTATACAATTCAATATTATAATATTGTTTTGATTGTACGAAAATTGCAAAATTCATCAAAAGTAGTTTTTTTTTCAATTCAAATCGCTGTAATAGTTAAAAGTACCGTTCAAAACTCCTCAATATAAACAAATCATTTACATGACCCTAAAACCGTTACTTTTTTGGCCAAACAGGTTTTTACCTTTAGCTAATAGTTTTGATGTAGGAAATTAGGAATGAAATGTGTAGCTTCGGTTAATCAATTGTTTAGATTTATCACAAATACTAAATTAAACAGACAAATAACAGTAATTAAGAATAATAAAGTAATTATTTACCTAATTGTTTATAACCTACAAACAATGCCATAAAATTTATAAAATGCTAATCAGTCAGATTAGTTGTCCTTGTCTGTCAGATTGAAAGAAAAGATTGAATTCATTCATATTTTCATTCTATGGAAATGTTTGGTTTTTTATTCTGTGTATGAATGGTTTTCGGTTTTGTTGTGCATGCCATCTAGCGTAGAGTAGTATTTTTGTTTTGCCTATAATAAATTGAGAGAGCACCAAGCATACTTTTATTATTATTTATTATTTTAAATTTTACTTAAAAAATTGATTCCCCAGACGGCTTTTCCACCAGGTGTATAAGTAGCCTAAGCGTCTTTTTACGTATTTTCGTTCGCCTCGTTCGGTCGCGTCAGGACGCGGCGAGCGTCGCAGAAGATGCGATGCATTGTGCATCTCTTCTGTCGCGTACTTACGTTACGTACTTACGTCTAATCCGTCAGCATATTCTCTAAACAAAAGTGATGCCCGTAGGATTTACCGTTAGATGTGTAAAGAGCCTAAAGGCCAAAATTTCCATACTCCAACACTAACCAGAAAAAAAAAATTAGACAACGTTGACAACTTTGACAATATACATAAATATTTTCGCGCGCAAACTGGTCAGATGATTAGGGATTATGATTTATTTATGTATTGTATGTATTGTACGTACGGTGTGGTGAAGGAATAAATACGTCTTTGTGGAGGATCAGAAAACAATAATTGCAATACAAAATATTTATGCGACCTTATTAAAACTCAGGGAGAGAGTGATATTAATACTTACTAAGTGTTTTATTATTTAGTTACTAAAGCAAAATATGGCTCGAACAAAGGCGTCTGTGGGTTCAAAAGGTAAGTTTCTAACTTGTACACCTCTTTTCGATAGCTAGTTGTTCAGTTTTGTAAACTTGCTTGTAAAATAATTTCTGAAAAAATCCATAACTAAATATAAATGGCCTATGTCCAGGTAAAGAAAAAGAACTGAAAGACTTCACATTACTTATTTTTATAAATTATTTAATATTTACGTGTCATAAATTTTATTTTATAAGGGAATGTGTCCTGCATCTGATGTTGTATCAGGTTCCGGTTTCCCCCCTTAAAACATAGCTTCACGCCTTTTTCCCCGAAGGGATAGCCAGAGGTGTATCACACCCACATTTCGCCAGCTATGCTTGGTCCCATGAAATACGGGGCGAGCCTACTGTCATCAACCTGGAACATTCTGATAGAAAAACCCAATACCATTTTTACCCGACCCTGGAATCGAACCCAGGACCTCTTGCACAGCAGTCGTATATACACTTTCCGCTGTGCCACCGAGGCAGAGTAATAAATTAGCTATAATAATAATAATTTTCACATCTTCATCACTCATAAAGCTAGACTTAGTTTCTTTGGTTGGTTGAACGTGCTAATTTCAGGGACTACTGGTCCGATTTGAAAAAGTCTTGTAGCTTTGGATAGCCCATTTATCCAGGTAGGCTATATTATAACATCACTCTACCCCTACGGCCAATAATAAGAGCCGAGCAATGGACAAACAAAGAACGACGGGAACAAAGCCGTGGACAACAGCTAATAAGATTATTATTATTTTTTTTATACCACGACGGTGGCAAACAGACGTACGGTCCGCCTGATGGTAAGCGGTTACCGTAGCCTATGGGCGCCTGCAATACCAGGGGCATCACGAGCGCGTTGCCGACCGATTATATTCATATTATGTACATTCACATTAGTAACCCAACGAGGGCCCCAAACGCTGACATACTTCTTATTATAAATTATAATGTCCCCATGTTCCATTTGTAAAACAATATGAAATTCAAATTAGAAATCCCAATGTGAACGCAAACTTACAGTTTATTTGAGAAATAAAACATATTCAATGCTGAATTGCATTGGCCCATGTTGAACAATGGGGGATTTATTTCAACTCACAAACATGCCACTGCTGGGCATGAGTCTCCGTAGTTACGTTCGTGTATGTTTCTTGATCGACAAAATAGCCAATTGTTACTCGTTTACTTGCCTGGGACTAAGAGTGGTGGGTAGCAGGCAGACTTTTACACTATAATTAGAATAAGATATCAAAATTTGACTGTCACCGTGGCGCAGTGGTTAAGGTGGTCGCCTCGCCACTACATCGCCGTGCTGGGTGACGTGGGTTCGATTCCCACACGAGACAAATATTTGTGTGATTCATAGATATTTGTTTCTAGTCTGGGTGTACTTTGTGTCCGTTAGTTTCATGTTAGTAAAGCTCCCCGCGACACAGGGCTCGTTCCCTAGTGCGGGCGTTGCCTTTAAAAAAAAAAGCAAAAAAAAAGCAAAAAAGTTTATCCGCGTAGTGACGAATTAAGAATACTAAATGTCGCTACCCCATCTCAACCCGTGGGTGTCGTAAAAGGCGACTAAGGGCACCATAAGCAGATAAGAGCACTGCTAGAAAAGGAGAATTCGAAACAAACCCTATACCAACCCATCTAGCCAGCGTGGTATAGTAGGCTGAACTCCCTCCACATTCTCTGGAGGAGACCCGTGCCCAGCAGTGGGACGTTTATGGGTTGAAATGATCATCATCATCATCATCTCAGCCAATTGCAGTCCACTGCTGGACATAGGCCTCTCCCAACACGCGCCATAACACTCGATCCTCCGCCTTCCGGTTGAAATGATGATGATGATCAAAAGTTTTAATATAATTTGTTTAACAGTGGCAGCTGGTAAAAGCAGTAAGGCAAGATGCAGCGTAGCACCTGTCCCGAGCTGTTCAGGAACTTCTGGTATGTCACTTAATATATGTTGTCGGGGATGAGAACTCAACCTGTGTGTGTGCCAGCGCAGCGCTCGCTTCGTTCAGCCCACCTAGACAAGTGGCAATTCTTCTTCTATCTATCTATTCTATTTTATTTAAGGGATATTTAAGGGATTATCTATTTTTACTTTTGGCCTGTTGGTCTAGTGGTTAGTGACCCTGACTGCTAAGCCGGAGGTCGTGGGTTCGATCCCCACCCAGGACAAATCTTTGTGTGATGAGCATAAAGGTTTGTTCTGTGTCTGGGTGTAATTTATCTATAATATGTATGTATTTACAAAAAAAAAATGTATTTAAGTAGTATATCAGTTGTATAGTACCCATAACGCATGCAAATATAATTACTTAATTTGGGACTAGATGGCGCTGTGTGAATGAGGTAGAATATGATTATAAAACAAAAAAACTTACAAAATTTGTGTTGCAAAAGGGCTTTTAAAGGGTCGTCACTTGACCTTCTTCAAACAAGGTTTAAAGAGAGTTATCTTCTAGGTAGGCAGCAGATAGGATATGCCCCTAATTTTGCCAACGTCCATTAGGGGCGGTAACTACTTACATCATCATATCAGGTGGGCCACCTGCTCATCGGCCACATGAGGGAATAATAAATAAAAAATCTTTAACTGTTCTAGGTAAGTCTGAGCGTGGCTCCCGTGCCACTGCGGGAGGTGGCAATGCTGTATGTCCTCGAGAAACTCCTAAATGGCAGAGACCTATCACAAATTTCTTCATTAACAAAGATGGTGGCAGTAAAGAAGTGGAAGTTGATGATCAGGAGGCTGGTAAGATTAAGAGAATTGTATTTATTTGGATAGATTAGTTTTGACGAGTCCAAAATTCAACATCATCTTCAGAAACCCATTAATGTCCCACTGCTGTGCTCCTCTCCTCTAACTAGAGAGCTGAGGGGGTTTAGGCCATAATCCACTCACGCTGGCCTAGTGCGGGTTGGTGGATCAGACATACTCATAGAATTACTTCTAGTGTATGTGGGTTTCCTCACGATGTTTTCCTTCACTGTTAGCAGATGGTAAGTCACTTGACTAGTACATATAAATTCCACATTGGTACTGTTGGTCGGGATCGAACTCGATCCTCATAATTAGCATGCCAATCACAAATTCATTCGGCCACCATTGCTTTTGAGTTCAAAATTTTTTTTAGTATTTTTTTAATTTATTCTTTCACAGGTAGTTCAAAAGAGAGATCTAATAATAATATAATTGACTCTGACGAAGAAGATATTCTTCTGGAGAAACCAAAGAACACAGTTTTAGATGAAAGCATTGAATTAGAGTCTTTAAATGGAGAAGACAGCCATAAAATTGAAGAATATTATTCTAAAGAAAATAAAGGGAAAGGAGTGGGTAAGAGAACCAAAGGGAAAGAGAACAGAAGAGACAGTAAGAGAGAGAGGGAAGATGATGAAGAGACTGTTAGTAAGAAGGCTAAAGTTAATTAAGTATAATTGAAAAAAAAAATATTGAGCTCTGATTCTGAACCTCGGAAAGTTCCCGCAACATATTTTTTTTCGAGACTAAGGTTCCGTTCACACAGACCGGCTCAAAGAGGAGAACAGATTTTTATTACGTTTAAAGCAGAGTTTTGAATCTTGAAATTGTATTATAATTAATAAAAGAAATATATTGATTAATAAAAGAAGTGACATGTAAAAATAAACCTTATTACAATTATTCAAAACTCTTTTTTAAAAGTAATAAAAATCTGGGTCAGACGATACGAAACGGGGCACTATGGAAAAAAATAACTTTTTATTACTTTCCTGTACTACACCTTTTTTACGCATGGTCGACGCGGGGCTCCTACTTCTGGGTAGTTTAAAAAAAAAACCACACACAGGCAAAGCCTTAGCCTTCTAACCTAACCTATTCAAGTCGGGATGAACTAAAAAGTAATTTCGCCATATTCGAAACGGTACATCTGAGCGTAAAAATTAATCGCGATTTGCAGCTCAACTATTGGCGGAAGACAAAAAGTACCAAGATCAAAAACCTTTCATTTTAGGCTATATTATACGATAGAATAATAAAATAGCCAATTTTCGACAAAAAATATTACGTATAGTCCAACCAAAATCTGTTCTCCTCTTCGAGCCGGTCTGTGTAAACGGAACCTAAATCTAGGCGCGCAATACGATTAAAAATCGTTGTGGATATGACATGTGTTAGACCACATCTGATCAAAAAACTGCGCTCAAAATTGAGCTCAAAAAGAGTTCAACTCAAAATAGTTTCGCTGTCGTCAAGTGTGAACGTCAAAATTTTTTTTGCTTTAAAGTTATGTTGTTTAAAATCAATTGACATGAAAATAAGACCGATCTTACAAAATCTATTATAATTTTCGTCAAATATTAAGCAATTTCCTTTGCTTATAGTTTAATTTAATATTTTTACCCGACTGTCAGGACGGGCACACGATAGTTTGGTTAAAAAAAAAAATTGAATTACTTAAAATTTGGCGTCAAAAGCCCACCGTTTAAGTCTTTTTATTCTTAAAACCTATCTAAGGACACATGGGTTTTCTAGACGAATCTAACGATACCTTAATTGTCAAAATCCATCCAGCCGTTTGGAAGATTCGTGGGAATAAAAAAATTTACAAAAATACAAGATACGCGCGAAAAACAATACCCGTCCTGACAGTCGGGTAAAAAGTATATCGTCGAAAGTTTTGTGCATGACTTAGTACGTGATTGTGCATCTAGGGGGAGCCGCCGAACTTTCGTACATCAATGACCATAGACGTTATTCTACGGAAACTTCCCGTAAGTTCAGAATTAGAGCTCTGGAATGAACTACTTGAATTATGAAAACTAGATATACAGGGTGTATACGACGATACGACATTAAATGACAAGGTAGCCAGTGTTAACCCTTATAAACATATTCTAATATAAATTATTAAAAAAAAAAAAAAAAAAAAAAGGTGCACATTATTTAAAGTCGAAAAATTTAAGAATATAAAACTACACATTATTTTTCTATCATGACGTTTTCGACATGACGATGACAACAGTGCGGAACAGAGTAAGAGATAAGATAATATGAAAGAGTCAGAGATATTTAAATGAATTGAATGACGTAATGACAACATACGATCAACGTAAATACCTACAGGTTGTTTAAAACTGTGAACAACTGTGACATAAAGAAAGTACATTTGCGTCTAAACTATTGCAAATTTCTGTTTAATTTTTTTGGTATAGCCTTCTAACATCACATGCTACACGTGGTTTCATTTAATGTCGTATCGTCGTATACACCCTGTATAAGCTAACTAATTGCGTGATAAAATTAATCTGATAATTTAAGAAGTAATTATTTCTAGGTATTATTTATAACTATATTTGGGCCGAAAATATTTGACTATTTTTATCACTACATAGTATAAAACAAAGTCGCTTTCTCTGTCCCTATATCACTATGTATGCTTAAATCTTTAAAACTACGCAACGTATTTTGATGCGGTTTTTTTTAATAGATAGACTGATTCAAGAGGAAGGTTTATAGGTATAAAATACATAGCACGCGGGCGAAGCAGCGTGCGGAAGGAAGCTAGTTGTGTATAAAACAATTTGATTAAAACAACTTTTGGATTATTTTGAAATTTTTTATAGACGTTTGCTTCTGATAACGGCAAAAGAAAATATATTATATTAAATTGGGGATGTTATGGATATTAAATTGGAGCGATTTAAGCAAAAATTATTTATTGCAGTATTTTTCTGGCTTTTAGTTAAATTCGTATTTTTTTTTTTTATAAAAGAACGCCCGCACTAGGGAACAAGCCCTGTGTCGCGGGGAGCTTTACAAACACGAAACTAACGGACACAAAGTACCTACACCCAGACTAGAAACAAATATCTATGAATCACACAAATATTTGTCTCGTGTGGGAATCGAACCCACGTCACCCAGCACGGCGATGTAGTGGCGAGGCGACCACCTTAACCACTGCGCCACGGTGACAGTCGTTCATTCATATAGGATTACATAAAATTACAAAACAAAATTTAGCATTACAAAGCCAGAGAAATACTGCAATGAATTTTGAAGTCAAATATCTCAAAATGAGGTTTGTGTTGATTGGATCATTTTTTCTTAATTCGGTCCAATTTCGGGTCTGGAATGTCTGGATAATAGATTTTTTATGAATTGTTGCCATAATTTATTCATTGCAAGTCCTGACCATGATTACGCCTCTATCCGAAACTTTACTATCGGATTCGTTTACGGTTTCGGATAGATTTTTATTTCGGACTAGCTGTGTCCGCGGAGTTTTACAAAAACAACATTACTTTTTTTTTAAATAATTTTAGAACTTTACTCCTTATTTCATCAGCTATCTGTCAGTGAAAGTCCCGTCAAAATCGGTCCAGCCGTTCCAGAGATTTGCCGGAACAAACAGACAGACAGACAAATTTTGTTATTTTGGTATATGTACCGTATATACATTCATATGCATGTAGTAAAAAGCGGTTATTTTATTATTACAAACAGACACTCCAATTTTATTTATTTGTATAGATACCCGATAGCTTCTGTTACGGAGCTCTATAACATCTCTGAATACATACATACATAGCATCACACCTTTTTCCCCGAAGGGGTAGGCAGAGGTGTTTCACACCCACATTTCGCCAGCTATGTTTGGTCCCATGAAATAGGGGACGAGCCTATTGTCATCTACCGGGAACATTTGTTTACCAAACTCCGGGAAAATCTCAATACTGGAACGTCATGATAGAAAAGTCCAAAACAATTTTCACCCGACCCGGGAATCGAACCCGGGACCTCTTGCACAGCAGTCGTATACACTACCCGCTGCGCTACCGAGGCAGACATCTCTGAATTGAATCTTAAAATACAATTTGTTGACTTATAAGCAATTCGGCCAGAGTATCACTAGTTTTTGATCGCGACTTCGTTTGTGGTATGTCTATAGAAATCAGAATATTTCTGTATGTCTAGACTATCCTTATAGAATTTTATCAAAATCTGTTCAGTGGATCAGTGAAGTCTTTACAAACGAACTCAATTTCGACAGATGCGCAGATATACAGACAAACAATGAAGTAATCCTATAAGGGTTCCGTTATATTCCTTTTAAATACGGAACCCAGAAATTAACCAAATGTTTTTTTTCCCTTTTAGGTATGAAACCCTGAAAGTTTTCGTTTTTTGTTATAATGAAGTTTAGTTCCTGAATATATTATACCCATTCCCCTAAATCTTACCTTTTCTCTATATCATCCCCTTTTCCACTATTTCGTCACCTTTCCCCTAAATATTCCCCATTCCCCCCATATCCTCCTCTTTCCCTCTATATATTCCCAATCCCCGCCATATAATCCTCTTTCCCCCTATATATTCCCCTTTCCCCCTTCAATTTCCTCATTCCTCCTACATCTTCCTCTATATATCCCCTTTCCCTCATTATGTCCCCTTTCCTTCTATGTACAGCTTTTCCCCCTATATATCCACTTTCCCTCTATATGTCACTTTCCCCCATATGTCCCTTTCCCCCTATATATCCCTTTGCCCCTATATCTTTCCTTTTCCCCCCTATTTGTAGACAAGTGTGTTAATAATTATAACTGTATTAATTATGTTATGTTTCCTTTAGTGTATAAGATGAATTTTGTGGACCAAAATATATTAAGTTTTTGATATTTTTGTTTTCTTTACCTACATTAACTTCGCCCGCGGTACACCCATAATTAAAAATAAAATGCCAGATTATTAAATTCATCATTTATTCAGAAAATTCATATAACAGGTTGTTTTTATTCGTTGAAAGGTCTTAAGTCTCGGAATGCTGTAAAAAAGAATTAAAAATACATTAAGTAATATTAAATAAATATGTATTTTGAGACATTATTACACAGCGCCATCTAGCCTAAGGTATGCTCATATAAACTTGTGTTATGGGATGTAAACACCGTAGACTGGGGTGACTTTAGGAAAAAATGGGGCTACTTTGATAATACAATAATAATAATGTACGCCTTCCAAAAGTCCGAGTCACCATTGGCTCGAGATATAGTAAAGACATACATAATGATAATATTCTACCAAATTCACACAGCGCCATCTAGTCCCAAATTAAACAATTATATTTGCTTGTGTTATGGGTCCTAAACAACTGATATACTACTTAAATACATTTTTTTTTGTAAATACATACATATTATAGATAAATTACACCCAGACACAGAACAAACCTTTATGCTCATCACACAAAGACTTGTCCTGGGTGGGAATCGAACCCACGACCTTCGGCTTATAAGGTCTATACTTACATATAATAAAACTGTAACGGGTTTATGTTTCGACTCGATTTTTTCTTCAGTATCTGTAATACTGAAGAAAAAATAATGTAGGGTGTCTTTAAGGGGCAGCGCAGACGGCACACTTTTTGTGCGATCGAGTCTGCGGCGCGCAAAAAGTCGGTCGCGGATTTTTCACAGACTCAACGCACACGACGCACATCTTCGATCATTCTGTCGGCAGAGCTGTAGGGACGTAGACGCTATGGAAATCGTGCAGAGATCGCGAAGTATTATTTTGTAGGTACATGAAGTACAGAAAAAGAAGAAGAAATAGAGAGTTTTGGGTACATCCTATACTTTCGGCTTTAAATGTCTATCATGATATTCTGCCTTAGAAGTATCATAAATTGCTGGTCTGTTTTGTATTTCTTGAATTAACGTCGTTACATCGACCTCTGGCGCCATGATAATAGATCGCGTGCGTTACGTCCACCCCTAGCAAATGCAGATTGCCGACTAAAGTGTGTGCCGTCTAGAGATGAAACGAATATACTCATATTAGGTATGCATATTATAATACGAGCGACCCGTATTCATATTAGGTTAAAGGAATGTCATCTATTAGGTTACTCGATATTAGTCAAGTATTAGCCAGAGACTACGCGAACGCGGCCACGCGAGCGAGGCGAATACAATAGTATGAATAGATACCTATTACATCAAACATTGCATTCATATTTTATTAATTCACTATTAACCACATATTATTGATAATGAAGCTATTATATTGTATTAAGCCTCGCGAGTCGGAATACTAGATATAGAGCATAATACTAAAACGTTCACTCCTTACCCTATTATCTGACTGATATCGAGTAATAGGTATGGTATTAGAATATGACGTAACTAATATATCCTATATTAGGATTATGCGAAATTGACCCTAATATAACATCTCTAGTGCCGTCTGCGTTAGCGCGCGTTGAAGCAAACGTTCAATTTTTTTCACACACTTTTAGTGCCGAGCGGCGCGGCGCGGCGCGGTGCGGTCTGCCCGAATTACACGGATTTTTTGTGCGCCGGACTTTTTGCGCGTCGTGTGCGTTACTGCATATAATTGCATAGGTTCTATTTTCAGACTAAAAAGTGCGTCACGGATAGTCTGTCGTCTGCGCAGCACCTTATAGTACCACAGAAGCCAAATCAACAATTTTTAGAATTTTTGTTTGTCTGTCTGTATGCCTGTGGCTGACACTGGCTTGGCCGCCATCTTAGATTTCGATTTTGATGATGCAAAAAAATAGTCGCTAATTAGTCCTGTCCTAAAGACTTACCTTAACGAACACTGAAGCTGCTCCCTGCACTATCTACGCTACCCTAGGCTCCGTCATCATCACCACCCCCAGCTTTTACCGATCCCTCTGAAACAACAATTATAAACTTTTATACCCTATAGACATCATCAGCAATCCCTTAAGTCCCACTGCTGGGCTCGGGACTCCTCTCCTCTATCTAGAGAGCTGAGAGGGTTCAGGCCATAATCCACTCACGCTGACCTAGTGCGGGTTGGTGGATCAGACATACTCATAGAATTACTTCTAGTGTATGTGTGTTTCCTCACGATGTTTTCCTTCACCGTTAGCAGATGGTAAGTCACTTGACTAGTACATATAAATTCCACAAAGTGGAATCCACATTGGTACTGCCGGTCGGGGGAGTTCATGCCGACTTGAATAGGTTAGGTTATAAGGTTAAGGCTTTGCCTCCGTGGTTATTTTTTTTAAACCACCCAAAAGTAGGAGCCCCGCTATGCGGGGCTCGTCGAGCATGCGTAAAAAAGGTGTAGTACAGGAAAGTAATAAAAAGTTCTTTTTTTCCATAGTGCCCCGTTTCGTATCGTCTGACCCACTACAACTTCAAAATTATACAGGGTGAAATTTTGTAATGCCATCTGGAGGGAAAGTACTCTTAATACTAGAGATAGGCAATTTTGCTCAAAGGAAACATTAATTTATTTTTTTAAAGAAACAAAACTCCCTTCCACATTTTTCAGAAATTAGCTTGCCACGCTTGGCAATTGAACCAGCTAAAATCCAAAAAAACAACATCCTGTACTTTTATGACATTGATCGATAGGGTTACACATCGATAGGGTTGACTGTTCAATTATATAAATATTAGGTTCTTAGTTAGTAATTGAACAGTCATATTGTCCTACAAATTGCGTGGTACGTTTTCCCGGTATTTCCTTCCCGGTCCGGTATACCCTTGCTACGTCTGTTAGCTACCACAATCAAACTTTTGGAATACGAAATTGTTGGGCGTCTCATCGAAATGAAGCTACTCACGAAAAATTAGCTTGATAGTAATTAAAAAAAAATTGGACCAGGGATCCCGGACTATTTCCTACACTATTTAGATTTTTTTTTGGTTTTTCTCATTTTTTTTTTTTTAGATAGTCAAAATTGTATACCTTGGTCGCCTTCTGGCGCAGCGCCTGATTCTTTATTTTCTGTTTTGTTTTTATCATCGGCACCGTCTGCGCCAACTATAAATAGAAAATAAATGAAATAAAATCAGCGAGCTTCTTCCCACTTCGGCACTCCCACTCATTCCTACTGGACAAGGATCATGTAGCATTTTTTTTTCACCACATTCCCACAGCGCCATCTAGTCCCAAATTAAGCAATTTATATTTGCTTGTGTTATGTACTATATAACTGATATACTTTTTTTTTGTAAATATATACATATTATAGATAAATTACACCCAGACACAGAACAAACCTTTATGCTCATCACACAAAGATTTATCCTGGGTGGGGATCGAACCCACGACCTCCAGCTTAGCAGTCAGGGTCACTAACCACTAGACCAACAGGCTGTTTTTTTTTTTTTCTTAATAGGTTAGTTGTGTATATTTACACTCTTCAATTGGTTGAAGAGTGTAAATATACACAGTGTTGA
The DNA here is from genome assembly GCA_905147015.1 of Laspeyria flexula. Classification (NCBI taxonomy): domain Eukaryota; kingdom Metazoa; phylum Arthropoda; class Insecta; order Lepidoptera; family Erebidae; genus Laspeyria; species Laspeyria flexula. The sequence continues at coordinate 1,049,999 of LR989979.1, forward strand.
GTCCTAAATCTGGAAGTTTCGGTTATGATGGGTCGCAGTTCAATTAACTTTGGAAACATCTCCTTTAGACAACCAGTTACATCCGTTCCCCCTGAGCTTCCTCCCAAGCCTCCTTCCAAAAATATGTTTCCTACACTATTTAGAATTTTTTTTTTTGGTTTTTCTCATTTATAGATAGTCAAAATTGTATACCTTGGTCGCTTGCTTCACCGCCCTTATTCTTATCTACATCATTGCTTTCACTATTAAAAGAGCCTTCTAATCCTCCAGCGTCTTTCTGTGCCTGAAAACAATGAAATTGTATGAAAAAAATTAGTAATTTTTGAGAAAATAGCGAAAACACAAGTAAACATTTTGAAAAAACTTGTCTGATTGTACATATGGGACAATCCCATTCTCATATGCCTCCCATGCCATGCCAGGATTCACAGTGATGACCGTTGGCAACACTGAGTTTGGACACGTGGGAGTCCCAGGGAATGTCTTCGTAATGCCACTGATATCGGTAAGCGATTACCGTCAAGCTTGTTGCAGCTTTCTTGCCTCCGTCGTGGTATAAACAACCAAATGAAACGCATCAAAATCGACTCATTCGTTTAAGAGCTACGATGACACAGATACACAGACACGTGAAACTTATAATACCCATCTTTTTACGTTCGGGGGTTAAAAACAATAAATTGAAGAATATGTAATAACATAACATAGCATCACGCCTTTTACCCCGAAGGGGTAGACAGAGGTGTTTCACAACCACATTTCGCCAGCTATAGTCCCATAAAATAGGGGGCGAGCCTATTGTGATCAATCGAGAACATTTGTTTACCAAATCTCAATACTGAAATTTCACGATAAAAAAACCCAATACAATTTTCACCTGACCCGGGTATCGAACCCGGAACCTCTTGCACAGCAGTCGTATACACTTCACGCTGCGCCACACTGCGCAGTATATAAACATCATCATCATCATATCAGCCCAAACGTCCACTGCTGAACATAGGCCTTACCTAATTTACGCCACTGCGAACGGCCCTGTGCCGCCTGCAACCAACGGCCACCCGCAACCCTGACCAGGTCATTGGTCCATCTAGTGGGCAGCCGTCCCACGCTGCGCCTTCCAATACGTGGCCGTCACTCGAGAACCTTTTTCCCCCATCGGCCATCAGTTCTACGAGCTATGTGCCCTTCCTATATAAATATAATATATGAAGAATATATAAATGTTAGTTAAAGATATTTACCTCATCACCTTCCTTCTTGAGATTGGAATCACCGCCATTCAATTTAGCATCTGAAAATATTATTGTAATTAATTAATATCATCATCATCATCATCATATCAGATAAAAAAGCTTCAAGTTCTTTTCTTGTTTATTAATTAATATATTAAAACATATTAGACTGGTCTAGTGGTTAGTGACCCTGACTGCTAAGCCGGAGGTCGTGGGTTCGACTGATGAGCATGATTGTTTGTTCTGTGTCTGGGTGTAATTTATCTATGCGAACTGGTCATTGGCAAATTTGCTAACACTACTTTTCGGATAACCTGTTTAATTCTTAACTTGTGACTTTCATAAGTGTTACTTTGTATCGTAGATGATTAAACGAGATTACATTTCATTTCATAATTATAATATATATGAAATGAAATGCCGTTTGGGGTCGAGACTTTAGGTACGTGGGGTCCAACTTCCGAGTGCTAGGTCTTTGTTTAAAGATCTGGCAAAAAGGCTTATCGACGCTTCACGTGATCAGAGGGCTGGTGTGTTTCTCGCTCAGAGAATTAGCATTGCCATTCAACGTGGCAATGTCACCAGCCTTTTGGGTACGTTTCCGGTTGACAGTGATGCTGACGAATATTACGATGCCTAAACAAGTTTTCTTTGAGGTATTTTTTTTTTTTTAAGTTTACGTTTAATTTCTTTTTTTTTTTGTAATTAATTGTATATAAAGTTTTAATATGTAAGTAGATGTTTAATTTAATTATTTTCATTATTGTAATTATTACTTAAATATAATTGTTACATAAACGAGTATATGTATTTCCAAAAAAAAAATGTATTTAAGTAGTATATCAGTTATTTAATACCCATAACACAAGCTAATATAATTGCTTAGTTTGGGACTAGATGGCGCTGTGTCAATCATGTTTGCCTCAAACGCTCACAATAATAACAACTGTGTCTTACCTGTCTTATCACCACTGCCTGACGCATCTTTGCCAGATTTAGTAGCGCCATCGTCGATTTTCGCGTCCGGTGAGGCATTTTTATCTAAAATATATTTATATAAAATGAAATATCTCAATTTCTATGGCGGCTATTTTTTTAATTTTAACATAATATAACGTATATTAACACGCCTTTTTCCCCAAAGTGGTAGGCAGGGGTGTTTCACACCCACATACTATGTTTGGTCCCATGTAATAGGGGGGGTGATAAATGTGCTCGGTTGAAGACAATAGGTGTCATCAACCGAGCACATTTGTTTACCAAACTCCGGGAAAATCTCAATACTGGAATTTCATGATAGAAAAATACTATAACATTTTCATCCCACCCGGGTATCGAACCCGGGACCTATTGCACAGCAGTCGTATACACTTCCCGCTGCTCCACCGAGACAGTATTTTCAATTTTGCCTTTTGTTTCAACCTAACCTAACTTGTGACTTTCATAAGTGTTACTTTGCAACCTGGATGAATAAACGAGATTTCATTCATTAATTTCTATCGTTCATTCTTTTGATTCGTTCTTTCGTTTCGTTCGTTTCATTCGTTCATTCATTTCATTCAGTTCATTCATTCATTTCAAGGATAATAGCGTCGCTCACATCGCGTGGTCGCGTTATATTAAGACAATGTTTGCTAGTGAGATGCTAATGTTCAGTACGAAGTACTCACCGTCCCCAGCACTGTCTCCACTCACTCCAACTTTGCCGCCACTTCCAACTTGAGAACCGTTGGGTCCAACTTCTGGAAACAAATATCTAAATTAAGATTCTATTTGACATAACTATGGACTTTGACTTTTATTTTGACATTTTTTTTATCCATATATCAGACATTAAAACTGTTTAAATTATAATATTAATAATATTTGGACATTCACACATAGCGCCATCTAGTCCCAAACTAAGCTAATGATTGAAATATAGACACTAGACAACTGATATAATACTTATATAACTTTTTTGTAAATACATACATATTATAAATAAATTACACCCAGCCACAGAACAAACAATCATGCTCATCACACAAAGACTTGTCCTGGGTGGGATTCGAACCCACGACCTCCGGCTTAGCAGTCGGGGTCACTAACCACTAGGCCAATAGGCCAGCCCATCATTCATAGTTTTTTTTTGTCCACACGAACGAAGTCCATGGCTTAGCTAGCTTATCTTATTCTAGTAAAGTTTTGAATTTTAATAATACGGTATACTAACCATCTTTACCCTTTTCGCCTGAAATATTGCTGCCTCCACCTGAAACATTGCCTTTTTCACCTGGAACGTTGCCTTTTTCACCTGACACATTGCCTTTTTCACCTGAAACGCTGCCTTTGTCACCTGACACATTGCCTTTTCCACCTGAGATACCGTCGGTTCCACCTGAAATGCCACCGCTTCCTTCTTTACCCTTCTCGACGTCTAGATCTGTAAGTAATTTATATTTAATTAAGACAAGTTAGGACAGTTCAAACAGTTGGTAATCTATGCTAATATTATAAAGCAGAAAGTGTGTTTGGTTGAACCCTAAGATCTCAAGAACTGCTGGCCCGATTGAAAAATTCTTTCAGTGTTAGAAAGCCCATTTATCGAGGAAGGCTATAGGCTATATAACATTGACTGTCACCGTGGCGCAGTGGTTAAAGTGGTCGCCACGCCACTACATCGCCGTGCTGGGTGACGTGGGTTCGATTCCCACACGAGGCAAATATTTGTGTGATTCATAGATATTTGTTTCTAGTCTGGGTGTACTTTGTGTCTGTTAGTTTCATGTTTGTAAAGCTCCCCGTGACACAGGGCTTGTTCCCTAGTGCGGGCGTTGTCTTTTACACAAAAAAAAAACATTACACGCCGGCCAATAGGAGCTGAGCAGTGGCCAAACAAAGACCTACGGGAGCGAAGCCACGAGCAACAACTAGTCTATCATAATGCAGTACTTACTCTTGCCACTTTCGCCTCCTACTTTGTCTTTGCCTTCTTTGCCATCTTTACCCAATTCAAGGTCTGCAAACAACAAATTAATTTTAATTTTTTATATATTTGACTTACTTAAAACTATTTTTACAGAAGAGGCCCCGAGGCCTTCGCCCCACCTGTCCTGCCTTAAATCCGGCCCTGTATCGACGTGTGTAGTTTTGCAGGATCGGGCCCTAGGAATTTGACTGATTGTCAGGGGTGGATCTATGTAGGGGCTATAGGGTCTGTAGCCCGAGACCCCCGGATATAAGGGGCCCCCAACCACAATAGAAGACATTGTGAATAAAAAAATCGGTTAAGAGCATGTCGGATCATACTCAATGTAGGGTTCCGCAGCAAAATCTCAATATTACTTAGAGACCCACATAAGACACCTATTCTCCAAATGTCATCGATATACATCGAGTAGTTTTCGAGTAAAATGTCTGACATAAGGACGGACCATAGCGAAACTATAAGGGTTCAGTTTTTGCCATTTTTTTTTGCTACAGAACCCTAAAAAATGCATTATCGTACGGAACACTCACTCTTAGCCGTTTTTTTTAAATGGTTGTTAATTGGTAATTTAGACAAGCGCCCTAGGGCCCCCCCCCAATAGTATCAGCCCAGGGCCCCACAAACTCACGGTCCCCTGCTGATTGTACAATCGCTACAAAACAAAGTACTTAGGTTACTAATTCTTACTTTTTTTTTCGTCTTTACCCCCCGCATCAAGCTTGCCTTTTTCACCCCCATCAAGCTTTCCTTTTTCACCCCCATCAAGCTTGCCATTTTCACCCCCATCAAGCTTGCCTTTTGCACCCCCATCACCACCTTTGCCTAAACCAATTTTATCTGCAAAAAAAGTACAGTTTTATGGATATAATCTTATTAGACAAGCGATGGAATTATCAAGTGACCGGCATGCATCACTTTGTGGAATTTATATGTCGTGAGTTTCTTGCCAGTTCTTCTCATAGCTCCACCCCGTCAGCGAACTGGTCGTAGGCAAATTTGCTGACACTACTCTTCGGATAACAGGTTACATTCTTAATTTGTGACTTTCATTAGTGTTACTTTGTAACCTAGATGAATAAACGAGATTTTATTATATATTAATCAAGTGATAATTTGCTAACAGTGAAGGAAAACATCGTGAGGAAACACACATACACTAGAAGTAATTCTATGAGTATGTCTGATCCACCAACCCGCACTAGGTCAGCGTAAGTGGATTATGGCCTAAACCCTCTCAGCTCTCTAGTTAAAGGAGAGGAGACCCGAGCCCAGCAGTGGGACTTAATAGGTCTCTGATGATGATGATGACATACATATTATACATAGAAAACACACTTCGAAACAAACATTTGCAGATGCAAATATGTTTGTCTAGTCTTTCTTATAGTAAAGTCAAAGTGCGGTATATAAATCTGGGCCATAGTCACACACTGACACAAATATTTGTAACAATTAAGTCTACGTACCTAGCAAGCCAGCCAGCAGCCAGCATTAGTGTTGAGTCATGTGTGTTAGACTAATAATAATAATAATATTCTACCACATTCACACAGCGCCATCTAGTCCCAAATTAAGCAATTATATTTGCTTGTGTTATGGGTACTAAACAACTGATATACTACTTAAATACATTTTTTTTTGTAAATACATACATATTATAGATAAATTACACCCAGACACAGAACAAACCTTTATGCTCATCACACAAAGATTTGTACTGGGTGGAGATCGAACCCACGACCTCCGGCTTAGCAGTCAGGGTCACTAGCCACTAGACCAACAGGCCCGTCGACTAAGCTCTTACAAATTAATTTTGTCATAGTAAACTGTGGCCTACTTGTGAGCTTACAATAATTAATAACTTTGTAATTAGATTAAGTTTAGTTAAGATATATTGTGAACTTGTTTAAGGCTCTATAAAATAAAAAAATATTACAAAAAAAAAATACCTCCATCGCCTTTCGATGAATCACTCTTCCCATCTAAACCACCCTTCTCGCTCTTTCCATCGACCTTTAGTTCTGTAAAAAGAAATATTATTTATATTGTAATAATAATAATATTCTGCCACATTCACACAGCGTCATCTAGTCCCAAATTAAGCAATTATATTTGCTGGGTTGATTCCTGGGTATGGTAAGCGAATTTCCGGAAATCGTTAAATGCAGTTATGTTTATTTTAAAAATAAAGGTACGTTTCCTTTGAGTAAAATTATCTATCTCTAGTATTTAAAGTACTTTCCCTCCAGGTGTCATTACGAAATTCCACCCTGTATAAATCTGGGCCATAGTCACACACTGACACAAATATTTGTAACAATTATGTCTACATACCTCCATCGCCTTTCGATGAATCACTCTTCCCGTCTAAACCACCCTTCTCGTTCTTTCCATCGACCTTTAGTTCTGTAAAAAGAAATATTATTTATAATAATATTTTCACACATTCACACAGCGCCATCTAGTCTGTACTATGTAAATGTTTGTGCTGTACTATGTAAATTATCTAAGTCTGAAAATAAATCTATTTTCTTTCTTTCTAGTCCCAATTTAAGCAATTATATTTGCTTACTAAACAACTGATTTACTACTAAAACATTTTTTTTCTGTAAATACATACATATTATAGATAAATTACACCCAGACACAGAACAGACAATCATGTTCATAACACAAAGATTTGTCCTGGATGGGGATCGAACCCACGACCTCCGGCTTAGCAGTCAGTGTCACTAACCACTAGACCAATAGGCCATAGAAATTCTTCAGATTTAAAATATTAAAGTATATAGATTCTTCAAATATATTAACCTCCATCTTTAGACGATCCTTTTTTACCATCAACACCAATACCTTTACCGTCTTCACCAGCGCCACCCGCCCCCAGGCCTGTAAAAAAAAAAATAGGTATATATATAACTAAACGGTCTAAAACGAAAACTTAAACAATAAAAAAAATAAAATAACCCAAAGAAAACTTGTTTAGGCATCGTAATATTCGTCAGCATCACTGTCAACCGAAAACGTACCCAAAAGGCTGGCGGCATTGCCACGTTGAATGGCAATGCTAATTCTCTGAGCGAGAAACACACCAGACCTCTGATCACGTGAAGCGTCGATAAGCCTTTTTGCCAGATCTTTAAACAAAGGCCTAGAACTCGGACCCCACGTACCTAATAATCGACTGGCCTGTTGGTCTAGTGGTTAGTGACCCTGACTGCTAAGCTGCAGGTCGTGGGTTCGATCCCCACCCAGGACAAATCTTTGTGTGATGAGCTTATAGGTTTGTTCTGTGTCTGGGTGTAATTTATCTATAATATGTATGTATTTACAAAAACAAAATGTATTTAAGTAGTATATCAGTTGTTTAGTACCCATAACACAAACAAATATAATTGCTTACTGTGGGACTAGATGGCGCTGTGTGAATGTGGTAGAATATTATTATTATATTATTAATCAAACTTACAGCCGTGCCACATGGTTATAAACTTGCCTTCCACAGAGGTGCCCTTGGTGGATTCCAACCGTGTAGCCGGCTGTTGTAAACCAAATTTCATACAAACTACGCGGACGGCAACCAAGCTCCCCACCACCGGGTTTCGTACTTATCTTCGAAAGACATTTTTGCGAAAGCCATTTCTACGACACCAAATCATCGAAGAGCTATTTTAACATGTGTCATTCGATGAAATGTACTATCGGTGATATGGGAGTTCGTACATGTGGCTATTCGATGAAATGGCCCATCGATCAAATAACCCGTCGGTAAAATAGCTCTTCGATGATTTCATCATCATCATCATTTCAGCCTATTGCAGTCCACTGCTGGACGTAGGCCTCTCCTAACACGCGCCATAGCACTCTGTCCTCCGCTTTCCGCATCCAGTCAGACCCAGCGACCTTTTTTAGGTCGTCGGACCATCTAGCTGGACCGCGTCCTACTCTACGCTTGCCGAGTCGCGGCCTCCACTCTAGGACCCGCTTGCTCCACCGACCATCGGTCCTTCTGCAGATATGACCAGCCCACTGCCACTTCAACTTACTTATTCTATCTTAGTTATTATCTTTCTTCGATGATTTGGCGTCGTAGAAATGGCTTTCGCAAAAATGTCTTTCGAAGATAAGTACGAAACCCCTAGGTCACATTAAATTTTTGCCACTGATGTAGTCAAAATCATGCTGTACTTACTTCCTTTCCCATCTTTCCCTTGTTCAAGGCTTTCCTTTCCCTTTTCACCATTGACGTTAAGGCCTGTAAAAAAGTTATTGTAGTTTATGAAACTTTTGCATAATGAATGAGGGTAGCATAAATGTTTGTTATGGAGACTCGTGGTGCTATAAAAAACTCACCTGTGGCTCGTTTTTTTAATTCACACTCATTTTAAGACCAAAGTATGTGCAGTTTCATACAATACTTTTTCTAATCTGATGAAATAGATATTAAATTTGTGTAAAATTACAACTTATGTTCGCCATTTGCAAACGTTTAGCGCCAAAATCGCGTGTTGGTCGCATCCACAGATTATTTAGAAAAAGTTTTTCATACATAATCTGTGACTCATGTAAAACTGTATTGCAACCTCCTTGTAGTTGTATCGTAATGGAAAAAAAATTACGACACAGCTCTCATACAAGAACTGTATCATTTTTTTTTAATTTATGTGCGTTTCTGTGCGTAAAGACTGTCATTAAAGTTTTATTTTAAATTTTTTAATCTTGACATTTCAGTAGGTGTACGTAGGTGTACGTAGTGACGGATTAAGAATAATTAATCACTACCTCATCTCCAACTGTGGGTGTCGTAAAAGGCGACTAAGGGAGTAACCTTGACAAGAGCACTGAGAAAAGGAGAATTCGAAATAGACTCTATATCAATCCGTCTGACCAGCGTGGTATAGTAGACTAAATTACCTCCACATTCTTTGGATGAGACCCGTGCCCAGCAGTGGGACGTTTATGGGTTGAAATGATGATGATTAAAAATATTTTTTTATCCACTTCAAGCTGTCGAAAATGTATAACAAAGGTTGATTCATGTTACTTACTTCCTTTCTCATCTTTCCCTTGTTCAAGACCTTCCTTTCCTTTTTCACCGTTGACGTTAAGACCTGCAAAAAAGTAATTGTAGTTTAAGAACCTGTTGCATTTATTTGCCCCCCGATTCTAAGCTGTCGGAAAATTTTCGGCTCGAAATGTCAGTGTAATTAAAGTTAAAAAACATAGTGTTAAATAAATAAATGGTTGTAGGAAAAAACCTTAGATTAATCAGATTTTAATTTTCTATACGTCAGACTGTTGTTTGTGTTGACTGACACAATGTTAGAAAATACATTAAATAACTTAAGCCGTAAAAATACGTCGTACTAAGATTCGTAAAAGTTTACGAACCGGGAGCAATCCGACGAGTCAGAATCAGGGGGAAAGAGGCTCGTGTGTTTTTGTTATTATAAAAAAAATCACCAAGACCGAATTGTGTGTTTCATACACTTCCTAACATATAATTAATCTGATGAAATACATAGATACGATATTTGTGTAAAATTACAACTTATGTTTTTATTTGCAAACGTTTAGCCGCAAAATTGCATGTTGGTTGCGTCCACAGAATATCAAGAATAAGTTTTTTTTACATAATTTGTGACTCGTGTAAAACATTGCAAACTCTTTGAAGCTGTATCGTAATGGAAAAAAAATTACGACTCAGCTGTCATACAAGAACTGTATCACAATATTTTTTTAATTTATTAAAATACTCTGTGATTAAAGACTTTTTTAATCTTGACATTATAGTATGAGAGTAGATAAAATATAGGTGTAGTGATGGATTAAGAATACTTAATCACTACCCCATCTCAACCCGTGGGTGTCGTAAAAGGCGACTAAAGGAGTAACCTTATGCAGACAAGAGCACTGCGAGAGAAAAGGAAAATTCGAAACAAAACCCTAATAATTCCGTACCTCCTCCCGTCTCTCCTTTCTTTTCTTTTGCATCTGCACCATTCCCGCTTTTTCCACTTCCTTCGAGATTTAAATCTGTAAATAGAAATTAATTTAATTTATGTTTATCCATTTATATCTATTAATATAAAGATAATAATAATATTTTACCACATTCACACAGCGCCATCTAGTCCCACAGTAAGCAATTATATTTAGAAATAGAAATAGAAATAGAAAACATTTATTGGTACAAACACAAGACATACTACATAACAAATACATAGACAGAACAAATACAAACAAACAACAGTCTCGCGTCTGTACCAAATAGGCACTATTTCAGCATAATGCCGAGCACAAGTGCCCGGCGCTGGTTTTCAAATAGGCCTATTTGGTGTGACGTACGGATGCTCTTTTTAAAAAAATTAAAATAACAAAAATAAAACAATATTTGTGCTTACGATAGAAGAAAAAAAAATAAATAAAAAAAAACATTGAAAAACAAAAGAACAAAATACATTATAATATACTATTTTAGGTTTCTACTATTTAATGATCGATTGAGTTAATCGATTAGTAAAATCAAAACTGTCACAGCTGTCAGTTGTCAAAAAATAACAAACGTCAATGACAATTAATTTTGACAAAACTATATATAAAACATGGACGAAAAGGACGCTAAACTTTTTAGACTCAAACATACAATCAACAAATTATTTATACAATTTTGGTAACAGAATATTTTCTAACATAAGTAATAAATAAATGCTTTATTTTAAATTAAATACATAAATTTGTGAAAAAGTGAATGGTGTTTATAATTAACAGTGTATACATAAAAAAACAGAGTACACATAAACTAGAGATGTTATATTAGGGTCAATTTCGCATAATCCTAATATAGGATATATTAGTTTCGTCATATTCTAATACCATACCTATTACTCTATTATTTGCTTGTGTTATGGGTACTAAACAACTGATATACTACTTAAATACAGTTTTTTTTTTGTAAATACATGCATATTATAGATAAATTACACCCATTATTATTAAATTAAGATGTAGTGTTTGTTTGGTTAAAAGTACTAATTGCATGAAGTACTAAATGGAATAGAAAAAATATTATTAAGATAAAAAAAATATATTGATTTTGTGTTGGATAGCCCATTTACTGAAAAAGGCTATATATAAGGCTATATAACATCACGCTACGGCCAATAGGAGATGAGCAGTGGCCAAATAAAGAACGACGGGAGTGATACCCCGCGCGACTTTAATAATACTCCTATCTTTTGCATGCGAAAAGGAAAATAGAATAACAAGTCCTTACCTTCCTTTCCCTTATCGCCGCCTTTTCCTTTTAAATCTGCCCCACCACTTTCTTCACCCCCACCAAGTGACAAACCTGTAAACAAACAATATTTATTAGTACCCTATCTGGCTGTTGGCGTAATGGTTAGTGACCCTAACTATTAACTAACCCTAACACCCAGATGTATAGACAAAAAAAAATGTATTTCAGTTGTTTTCTTAGACTATGGATGAACTAAGTCTGAAAATAAATTATTTTTATTTTTTTATTTTATTTAGTACCCTCACAAGCAAATACAATTGGTTAATTTGGGACTAGATGGCGTTTGTCCCTCCCCTCAATCGTTTAAACCGTAAAACCTAAAAATATGAAAAAAAAACAAAAACACAACATTGAGCATGGTTTGACATGCTCATAACAGGTTTTCAATACATATATACTAGTGTCTTTCATAAACTAAAAAAAATAATAATATAAAAAAAAAAAAACATAAAACAACACAAACATATAATTGAGGAGTGACTTTCCAAGACCTTCCTTTCTTTTATTTCTGGTTTCGAGAGATTTCGTTTTTTTGATGCAAATTGATTTTTTGTGTATAAACACATCGTATTATCGAAGTTTCCGGTGATAAAACGTCTTATTTCCCTAAGAAAAATTAACCCAAAAAATACTTAAGTATTTCTGGTTTATGGGTTTTTTTTATTACTTTTTGTGGGCTGAGTCCTTTCTGCTAAACTACGTCCATTGTAACCTACATTATACATATCACCTATTTGTACATTATGGAAGCAATAAATGATTGATTATGAATAAAATTAATAGCTAAACACATAGATTAGTCTTTTATTTACTTATTGGAATTATTGTAGTTTATTATACTTACTTCCTCCGTTTCCCTTTCCGCCGCTGCCATCAAGCGAACCTGTTTAAAAATAAACTATATTTAAATAAACGTGGATTGGGCATGTGTCTACAATTGAGGTGGAAGGATCACATCAAAAAATGGTTGTCAGAAACTGGACTCTTACTGCTGCAAAACCGGGAAAAATACTATTCCATTTTACCCAGTTAATTTGATTGATTCGAATTAATCGAATTCCACGAAATATGGTACTACTTAAAAGACAAAGTATTTACAAATTCATTATAATTTTTAATTAAGTAATTTAATATGTAGGTAGTAAGTAAAATATTACCACCAAGGGGCACACACAGCGCCGAACCGATCTGTAACAAAGAAAGAATTTAGTGATTTAAAATTTTTAACTTAAGTCAAGTCAAATCTTTTTATTTCATTTGGATCACATACATGATACTTATGAACGTCATACAAAGCCAGAAAAAGTGTCAGTAAATTTGCCTACGGCCAGTTCACTGACAAGGTTGAGCTCTGAGAAGCACAAAAAAGAAACAACACATAACTTACGAAACAAGGATAAACTCGAGTTAATTACCCCGCGAACCAATTATGGAAAGAAAACTATATTGTTCGAGAGATCACAGTTGTATAACAGTTTACCTAAGGAAGCGAAGGAATGTGACACTATCAGTGCGTTCAAACATAAAATAAGGGAATTTGTTAAGAAAATGTAACCTACCTGCATCCTACAGTACACCCCAGAGGTAAAATATTATAGTTATAAGCTAATTTAAAAAAAACACTGTATCTCATTGTAAGTGAACTTTGTAAGTTTTTATGAGAAATAAATTTCTTTAAACCTAGAAGAACTTGGCAAGAAACTCAGGCCACTCTTTTCAATCGCCATTACACATTACTACGCCACTAGTGGCCAAACACGGTGGTCCAATCTAACATTAAGAACACAATAATGTACCATGTTTAAACGAAATATATTATTTTATTTCATTTAATTTCATTACCCTACTTATAAGCGCTGATAGCCAGATGGATATGTGACCAGCAAAGTGAAATCCACATTGGTACTGCATGCCGGTCAGAATTTTCAGAAATGTCAGAATTTGCACGCCCGGTAAATTATCCGCTCAGCCACCATCGTTTTCTGTACCAATGGTAATTTTGATATCCATACTTACGTGTATTTTCCGTGTAGTAACAGATAAAGAATACATAATATTACTACCTCATCTCAACCCATAGGTAAATAACGCGAATAAGGGAGTAGTAACTGTACGCAGACAAGAGCACTGCGAGAAAAGGATAATTCTAAATAAACTCTATACCAACCCGTCTGGCCAGCGTGGTATAGTAGGCTAAATTCCCTCCACATTCTTTGGAGGAGACCCGTGCCCAGCAGTGGGACGTTTATGGGTTGAAGACTCGAGTTGAATTGAAGACAATTTTTTTTTTAATTATTTTTTATTGCTTCCACATTCACACAGCGCCATCTAGTCCCAAATTAAGCAATTATATTTGCTTGTGTTATGGATACTAAACAACTGATATAATACTTATATACCTTTTTTTTTGTAAATACATACATATTATAGATAAATTACACCCAGACACAGAACAAACTATCATGTTCATCACACAAAGATTTGTCCTGGGTGGGGATCGAACTCACGACCTCCGGTTTAGCAGTCAGGGTTACTAACCACTAGAGAGTAGGTATATAAATACTTATTAGTCAGTCTTAAAATAGAACATAATTAAAAAAATCTCTTAGCACTCGTTAGCCTATTTATCAATGGAGGCTTTATAGGCTATATTATTATAACATCACGCTGCGGCCAATAGGAATCATGATTATATCAGATAAAAAGGTAGGTACTTATTAAAACTAACATTTAGATGTTGACATTTGTTTATTTGCAAAAGTTGCGCACTCTGCTTGTTTATGGTTTGCTAAAGGAACCGAAATCCGGTCGGCAGTCCCTCCAGCCGTCTAGCCGGCTGTTATAAACCAAATTTCATACAAAGTAATAGGTGTTCTACACGGTTATAAACTTGCGTTCCAACAGAGTGACCTTGGTGCCATCCGCGTAGTTGTATGAAATTTGGTTTACAACAGCCGGCTACATGTTTGGAATCCACCAAGGGCACCTCTGTGGAAGGCAAGTTTATAACCATGTAGCACGGCTTTACACGGATGACAACCAATCACCCACCAAGATCAATCTGTTGGAACGCAAGTTTACAACCGTGTGGCACGGCTATTACGCGAGTGACCTTTATTATTATATAAAAAGGAGGTTACTTACCAAAAGAGCGAATACTATGAGCGGCTTCATGGTGGTTATATAGGCAGTAACTAAATAATTATTTATATCTGTTCACATGTATATATATACTCTCGTACCTATACAATATATGCGTAATAATGTGTCAACAACATATATTTTGTATATCTTTTGTTGTTATATAGGGTTGCCACGTTAAAATCTGTCATCTAATCTTCACTACTTAGTATAAAACAAAGTCACTTTCTCTGTCCCTATATCCCTATGTATGCTTAAATCTTTAAAACTACGCAACGGATTTTGATGCGGTTTTTTTTAATAGATAGACTGATTCAAGAGGAAGGTTTATAGGTATTAAATACATACCACGCGGGCGAAGCAGCGGGTGGAAGCTAGTTATATATATAATTCTGCTGTACGTGTGTTGACAATGAAATCCTTCTAAACGGCTGAACTGATTTGAATGAATTTTTGTGTATATGTTCAAGTGGATTTCTTTCCAGTTCTTCTCATAGCTCCACCTCGTCCGCGAACTGGTCGTAGGCAAATTTGCTGACACTACTTTTCGGATAGTCGCGTTACTACCTTAGTCGCCTTTTACGAAACCCACGAGTTGAGATTAGGTCATCATCATCATCATCATCAGCAACCCATTAATGTCCCACTGCTGGGCTCGGGTCTCCTCTCCTCTATCTAGAGAGCTGAGAGGGTTTAGGCTATAATTCACACACGCTGGCCTAATGCAAGTTGGTGGATCAGACATACACTTAGAATTTCTTCTAGTGTATGTGGGTTTCCTCACGATGTTTTCCTTCACCGTTAGCAGATGGTAAGTCACTTGACTAGTACATATAAATTCCACAAAGTGGAATCCACACACTGGTACTGCCGGTCGGGATCGAACTCGGACCGCGTGTTTAGCACGCCGGTCACTTATCCATTCAGTCACCATCGCTGAGATGGGGTAGTGACATTATATAATTTATTTATTTTCAACTTTATGCACAAAGAACTGTACAAAGGCGGACTTAATGCTAGAGGCATTCTCTACTTGTCGACCTTTGGGCGATGCAGAGAAGTGAGTTGTAGGTGCAAATAGAAGAGATGTAAAAATTATAATTATTAATATAAACTTAAATCTTAATCCGTAAATAGTTACGATTGTAGTTAACTCCTCTACGTTCGCCAACCTTAGATATATCGGCCTAAAAACCTTTTTCTATTGTTATACGTAATAATACTAATTGAAATAAGATATTTAATGTTTGTACGTTAGTTTGTCTCCTATAGAGCTAAGATGAAGTCTGGAAGTGCGTGGCTTATGGAAATAGGATCATTCATCATCATTTCTACCCATAAACTTGTTTGTTTGTACTTAAATAGTAAGAATATGCTACGTCGGCGTGGGCGTCTAGCTGACACTCCTCATGGCTGGCACTGAAAATCAGTTCTGGGGTAGATAACGCTCTCCCCAGAGTATGCTGAGTGTCAACCCGTTGTGTACGGTAACTAGCGGCGTACATAATAGGTAACTCATTTGGCATGAATCTGTGGTGGTTTTCCTTCAAATATTACACGAGGCGACATGTCATTTTGCCACGTATTTCTGGTTGTGACGTTTAGAAGTCCAAGTGACTTGTAAACGTCACAATTAAGAATCTGTCAATCTGCCTGACAGTTTCAATGGGAAGAGCCAAAATTATTATTGTCTATAATCTGTGTTTATATGTTCTAAGATCTGTGTATTTATGTTCTATAATAATAAGTATTGCGCGCCATTTGTTTTAATCGTACATAATAAAATATTTTTCTTTCTTTCTTAAACTTTCCACTCTTCCGAATAATGTGGAGGGAATTTAGCCTACTATACCACGCTGGCCAGACGGGTTGGTATAGGGTTTGTTAATTTTCCTTTTCTTGCAGTTCTCTTGTCTGTATAAGGTCTACTCCCTTAGTCACGTCGAGATTTCGAGATTTTTTTAACACACCGCCTGATGGTAAGCGGTTACCGTAGCCTATGGGCGCCTGCAACACCAGGGGCATCACGAGCGCGTTGCCGACAGTTCAAAATCACTTCCCTCTTCACAATGAGTTCTGTAATCCAATACACACAGCAGGAACACAAACACAATGTTAATATGCCTGTGGTCTTCTGTAAGGTCTGCTACTAAACCGACGAATTTTTTAAAAAGTGTGTCGTGAATTTCTTTCCAGTTCTTCTCATAGCTCCACCCCGTCCGCGAACTGGTCGTAGGCAAATTTGCTGACACTACTTTTCGGATAACCTGTTACATTCTTGTGACTTTTATAAGTGTTACCTTGTAACCTAGATGAATAAACGAGATTTCATTTCAGAGATAATAAAGCAAGCAAATCTAAACGGCTTTACTAGTATATTTTCCAAATTATAATATAGGTATAGTAGTATTTAACCAAGTGTGTATATATATAGATTTCAAATAATTATTAAATCAACATTATTTCGTGTCGTCTCTTAAACACCTATACAACTTGCTAATTTCTGCTCGTGGCTTCGCTTGTGGTATGTAGAAAAATAGCTTTGGTCCTTTTCCAGGCATAAAGTTAACTATATATGAAATTTTATTCTTGCTTTCATTTTTATCTTGATTTCGTGTCTTAGAAAACCTCTCTAAACTGTATCAAAGCCATCAACCACGTTAAATCGTTACATTTCGAAATTTAACACGGATATGATGATAATTAATGAACTCTTCAAAATCAGTTTTATTTTCAATTAATATAATTGGAAATATATCTTAACTAACTAGTGTGTAAACTTGCGCTGACACACTAGCGGCATCTCATCTTTCGCGGACTGGTATTAAAGCTGGTTCTGCTGCCAATTCTGCAGAGTGCCTCAAGCGGCGTAAATATGAAAGTCTTGAGACTTACATCTTTAAGCCTTTTGGGGTTGCTGTTGGACCTTGGGGGCCAAAACTCACAAATTTTATCGTGAAATTTGTAAGCGTGTTTCTGAGGTATCACATGACCCAAGGGCTGGCCTCTACCTGGGGCAACGCATTAGCCTTGCTATCCAACGCGGTAATGTGGCTAGCTAATGTAACTGCTTTCTAAAATCTTTTTTGTACCCAATTTCACACAATAAATGATTTGGATAAATTATCTAATCACAGAATAAAGCGTCCCATTAGTAGATTACTATTTTTTAACACAGGTAAATCAAAAATTATAATAATATAAATTGGACATAATTTTTTTTTTTTATACCACGACGGTGGCAAACAGACGTACGGTCCGCCTGATGGTAAGCGGTTACCGTAGCCTATGGGCGCCTGCAACACCAGGGGCATCACGAGCGCGTTGCCGACCCTTAAGAAACCTAAAATACCGTAAACTATTGAATGATTTCCTTTTTTTTTTTTCTTTTGTCAGTATTTTACAAAATATAAATTAGTTTAGATAAGTTAATTTTATTTGATATTTATTTATTAGAACAACCAACAAGAATACACTTTAGAAGCTATGAAACATACAGACAATAATAATTATATGCGAGTGATGGTGTGGCCTATGTTCAGCAGTGGACGTCGATAGGCTGATATGATGATGATGATGATGATGATGGTGCTAACTTAAAGGTTCCCACGGAAATCAAAACAAAAGGATTAGTTGGGAGCATAACGCTTCCCCTCACTAACAAACTTAAACAAATTTTAACATCGTGATATGTACTTATGAATACAAAGTATAACTCAGTTTAATGTGATTTTGATGAATGATGAATTTAAGATATTTAAATATAGATTTGTTAAAATGTCTCAAACAAAATAAAAACAAATACTTTGACTGGCCTGTTGGTCTAGTGGTTAGTGACCCTGACTGCTAAGCCGGAGGTCGTGGGTTCGACCCTCACCCACGACAAATTTTTGTGTTATGAGCATAAAGGTTTGTTTCGTGTTTGGGTTTAATTTATCTACATTATGTATGTATTTACAAAAAAAAATGTATTTAAGTAGTATATCAGTTGTTTAGTACCCATAACACAAGCAAATATAATTGCTTACTTTGGGACTAGATGGCGCTGTGTGAATGTGGTACAATATTATTATTATTCCTCTTTATTAAAATTGGTTCACAAAAAATTACATTTTTAAATATATATATATAAAAAATACATTTAAAAATATAAAAATTTGGAGACCCACCGGTATCGGGTACAGGGACCAAGCTACCGGTGGTTAGGGCTCCAGAGAGAGGAACCTCCTCACAATGCGTGCCGTGTCCAGAAGTACTGCCTTCTGCATCTGGCCCACGACCCATCCACCTAACGCGAGCCTCTTCAGGTGTCGATGGAGGCTCTTGGCAATCAGTCCATTGACTGAGACGACTATCGGAACAATGATCGCCGAATCCACATCCCACATGTCGACAATCTCGTGAGCAAGGTCCAAATATTTTACTTGTTTATCTTTTTCTGCTTTCACGAGATTCTCGTCATGAGGAACGGTGACATCGATGATCACTGCAAGGCGCTCTAATCGATCTATCACCACTATATCAGGTTTATTGGCAACAATAGTCCGATCAGTGATGATAGATCGATCCCAGTACATTGTGGCATGGCCATTTTCGAGAACTGGGTCGGGCACATACATGTAATACGGCACCTCTGAGTCCACAAGGCCGTACTTCAGGGCAAGTTGCTGATGGACAATCCGCCAGGATTGGTTGATACTTGGTTGTGCCTATGCAAATACTCGCCGTTTGCAAGACGAGAACAGCCAGAGACAATATGTCTAAGAGATTCTCCGGGACGGTGGCATGCCCGACAAATGTCAACCGTTCCGTCCTTTAGTATATGTCTCCGGTAGTTGTTCGTCATGATAACTTCGTCCATAATTGCACAGACAAAACCTTCGGTTTCCCCAAATAGGTCACCGAAACGCAGCCAGGATACGGATGATAATGAATCGACATCGGGCCCATGTAGAGCCCGGTAAAATCGTCCATGCAGTTCTTTGCCCTTCCACACTTCCTTCCGGTCATCAAGACTGAGTATTGCCGGTTTGCGCCAGTTCTCCTTAGCTAGACCGAGCGGGGTGAGTCCGTTATCAACCGCCACTACGTCCCGATGCATTTCCACGTCAGTCTTTAGAAAATATTCTCTGAGGCTGTACACCTCGCGGTTGTGTAAGGTCTTGGCACATAACAGGCCGCGACCCCCACACTTTCGCGGGATGTACAACCTCATTACTGATGATCGTGGATGATGCATGCGGAATGCAGTGAGTTGTGTACGGACCTTTCTATCCAGAGCGTCAAGTTCAGTCTGAGTCCATCTGAGTATGCCAAAGGAGTAGGTTAGGACAGGCATGACCCAGCTGTTAAAGGCTCGCACCTTATTACCGCCCGATAATAGACTTTTTAGAACTTTTTTCAGGCGGCTAAGGAAGCGTTCCCCCAACACCTGTTTCACGCCTGAGTCCATTATACCTAACGCCTGTGACATACCCAGATATTTGTATGTTTCAGCTGCGGACAGAGACCTAAGTTGCGTAGAATCTGAGAGTTGTATTCCCTCAGATTCCAAAATCCCTCCCCGCTTTACATGCATAACCGCACATTTATCCACACCAAATTCCATCTTGATAGAATTACTAAAGGTTTCTGTTACCTTTAGTAACGCTGTCAATTGGGAAGTGCCGGGGGCAAACAACTTTAAATCATACATGTAAAGAAGGTGGGATATAACTTGACCACCTCTCCGCAGCCGATAGCCCAGCCCTGAATCCTCCAGTAAAGTACTGAGAGGGTTCAGTGCTAAGCAAAACCACAAGGGACTCAAACCATCGCCCTGAAATATACCCCGCTCAATCCTTATCGGGTTGCCATTACCAAGGCTCTGTGGACACCCCGGATAGCGAAGAGCTGTTCTCCATTGCCCCATACATGTCTTCAAGAAGGTGCACAGAGTTGCATCTATTTTATACAACTCCAGCACCCTCAAGAGCCACGTATGTGGCACGGAGTCATATGCCTTCTTGTAGTCTATCCAGCATGTCGACAGATCCTTTCGGTTACGGCGAACCTGCTGATTAACGGCCATGTCAATGATTAGGAGCTCCTTAGTGCCGCGGGCCCCATTCCTACATCCATTCTGAGAAATTGACATGATGTTATTGTCATTTACGTGCTTCACAAGTTTTGTTCTCAGAATAGATGTAAGAAGTTTATATACCGTCGGTAGACACGTTATCGGTCTATAATTCTTGGGGTCCGCGACACTACCTGATTTGTAAAGGAGGTGAGTGACACCAGTAGTCAAAAACAGTGGGATCGACCCCGATTCCAAGCAAGACTGAAAACCAGATGCCAAGCGAGCGTGCGAGCTATGGAGCCACTTTAGCCAAAAATTGTGCAGTCCGTCCGGTCCCGCTGATTTCCAGTTAGGTAACGAACGGGCTGCACTGGCCACATCTTCAGTTGTTATTGAAATTGGCTCCATATCACGAATTGACTCACACGATCGCTCAACAACTCGAGTCCAGTCGCTCTCCGTGTGACTGACAGGCGCCGACCAGATGTTACGCCAAAATTATTATTATTATTATTAATAATACTGAGGCGGGAGCTTCGCTTTACTCAGCTCTTTAACTAAAGACCAAAAATAGCTGTCGAAGTGTGAGTTTACATCTCTGCCTATCTCTTCGGGGAAAAAGGCGTGATGCCATGTAATGCTTACATTCATAATTCATCACAAGGTTTACATTACATAAATTATCGTATTTATTCTAATCCAAATATCTGTTTGAACAAATGGACGCAAAATGGCGTACATTCAACTAATAACATATTATATTGACTAACTATTGTATTACACACATTTACTTTGTAATTAAACAATTAAATACGTAATGAATGTGCAATAATTTATTTCTATAGTTTACACAGGTTTTTATTTTTTGATATTTTTTGATAGTACGTCATAGGAACAAATAATATGGCGTCACAAAATTGTAAATATTTAGCTTAATACAGCTGAGTTGTGTAACTGTAGGGCCACCCTATTACGTCACTCAGTTCTAGTTCGTATTTACAAACAGTCAACGTCGCAATTTAAGTGTCATCATCATCATAGCAGCCGTAGGACGTCCACAGTTGGACATAGGCCTCTTCAAGAGACTTCTAATAGGACTGGTTGTAGTGGTAATTTAGGCTGAGATCTATAGAGCGAACTTTGGACTTTGCTCAGACTTCACTCCAACAAAACTTTGCTCAGTCTAATCTGAGCCAAAGCATTGATTTGGAATCTATAGACAATATCATTGCTTAGCCCGAGTACGAGTAGATGTTTCATTTCATGCATCATCTTCTGTTGAATTCTTTGTAAAATAAAAGATAAAACGAATGATAGAATACTTTTTGTAATTTATAATAGTCCAAAAACTCTGTTTTCTTAAAATTACTAGATTATTTTAATAAAATATCTAAATTTTGTTGTCCAAATTTGGTTAAATGTAATAAAAATTGAGTAAAGGATCGCTAATGACAGCAGTTCAATGTTCAATTAATGTTATGCAACAAAGTTCAATAATCATTTTAAAATTATGACATTTGTACACCATTATTTTTTACAGTATAATAGCCAAAGATTTTCGTAAGTCGTCGATTTTGAGAACTTTGACTTTGCTTAGCTTGAGCTTGGATAAAGTCAAAGTTTGCACTATAATTGCGATTTATTCTTATCTCGAAAGTTTAGTCAGAGCAAAGTACGCTCTATAGATCTCAGCCTTAGTGTCACCTTATTCTAAAAATTGTTGCAGACATATTTTTATTTTAAAATATAGCTCCGATAAAATAATAAACATCGAAAAACACGAAATATGACACTAAATTGCAACGTTGCCATTCCGTTTGTAAATATGCTCTTAATTAAATGTTTTTATTGATTTTAGCATTTATATACCACTACCCCATCTCAACCCGTGGGTGTTGTACAAGGCGACTAAGGGAGTAACCTTATGCAGAAAAGGAAAATTCGAAACAAACCCTATAGTCTATACCAATCCGTCGGGCCAGCGTGGTATAGTAGGCTAATTTCCCTCCTTATTCTTTGGAGTTGACCCGTGCCCAGCTGTGGGATGTTTATGGGCTGTAGTGGTGATGATGAATGCATTCAGTCAGTTAGCCACTCAAAACTCGGGACTAGCTCGGACTAGTAAATTTAGTATAAGTAAAACTTGTTTTAGTATAAGTGTAATAATCCGATCCCTCAGACAAACTGCCTGTGCAGTTTTGTGGGACATTGTCTTTATTTTTTAAGCATTTACATATATATAATGACTGGCCTGTTGGTCTAGTGGTTAGTGACCCTGACTGCTAAACCAGAGGTCGTGGGTTCGATCCCCACCCAGGACAAAACTTTGTGTGATGAGCATAAAGGTTTGTTCTGTGTCTGGGTGTAATTTATCTATAATATGTATGTATTTATTTTTTTATTTTATTTTATTTTATTCGGGAAAACAAACAGTTACACAATTTTCTTAAATTATGGTCTTAATATTAAGTTATATTATGTTATTGCGTAACTCACAGCGTTATCCACATCTTAATTAACAACAATTTGTTTGTAAACTCAATGAAATATTATTAATAAAAATTTAACAAAAACAGTGAGAAAATGTTTTTTTTTTTTTTTTTTTCTATACTTTGATAACGTATTGTGCTAATCCTGCATTTTCAAGTATTTATTCTTTGTAGAAGGAAATTTCTAAATTGGCTATGTGACAGTCGAAACATATCTAAGTCAGAGAAATATTTATTATAACTATTGACAATACGACGTAGGGGTGCACGTACACCGGCGTTAGTGCGACAAGAGAAAACAGCAAATAGTGGTCGTGCGCGCACCTCTCGTCTGATGACGGTTCTCGGAACAATATAACATAGTTGATTTGTTAAATCAGGACAGTCGAATCTGTTATTGCACAAGTCATACAAGAACATTGTTTCAAGGAAGAGTCGTCTAGATTGTAAATCGGGAAGTTTAATGTTTTTATTATGGACGCTAGGGTTGGCGTCTATATAGCGACGGCAACGGTACTGAACAGCTTTTAGGAACTTGCATTGAACTCTGTCTAAACTATCCGAGTATTTTTGGTAGAGCGGGTTCCATATCAATACGGCATATTCTAATTGGGATCTGACTAAGGTCTTATATAAGTGTACATATGTGTCAGTACGCCTAAAATCTATTGTAGATCGCATTACAAAGCCATACATACGGTATGCGTTATTTACAATTTTGTCAATATGTTGATCAAGGTGTAGCTTAGAGTCCAACAATACCCCAAGATCTTTCAACGACGAAACTTTGCTCAAAGCAGCATCGGATAATATATATGGGTATGAGATCATATTTTTCTTTTTGGTAAATGTCATTGTGACACATTTAGGTATACTCAGCTGTAGTTTATATTCACTGCAATAGTCCGAGAAGCGACGCAAATCTTCTTGCAATAAAATACAATCATTACGTGTGCTAATGGATTTGTAGATCTTGAGATCATCAGCATATAATAGAAACTTAGAATTTTCAAAACACTTCGAGATATCATTAATAAATATAATAAAAAGTAGGGGGCCCAAAATAGAGCCCTGGGGCACACCGGAAGTTACAATTACTGGATAAGATGCATGACCTTTTATTACCACTCTTTGAGATCTATTTGTAACATATGATACAAACCATCTTAAGAGATCACCACGAATGCCATTGTATGCGAGTTTATTTAGTAGGAGTTCATGATCCACCTTATCAAAGGCCTTACGAAAGTCCGTATAGACAGCATCCACTTGCACTCCATTATCCATGTTATCAAACAAGAAGTTTGTAAAATTCAGTAGGTTAGTGATGGTAGACCTCCTTTGAACGAATCCGTGCTGTTGTGTTATAATGATGTTATGGAAAATGGGATATATCGCCTTGTGCACTAGTCTTTCGAAGACCTTTGAAAGGGTGGAGAGTATAGAAATAGGGCGGTAGTTTTCGGCGTCTTGCTTCGATCCTGTTTTATGCACGGGTGTTATGTTGGCTATTTTCCACCTTTCAGGGAAAGTGCCTTCGATAATACACTTATTATATATAATTTGTAGGGGAACAGATATACTATCAGAAGTTTTTTTAAGAAAATATGCAGGTAAGCCATCCGGTCCAGGTCCCTTTGAAGCATCTAAAGAGCACAGTGTATTTTTGACTTGATCCAGGGTAAAATTAATATTATTGATCACAACACAATTATCTGCATATTTTTCTGGGGGCAACCAATTAATGTAGTTAAATGTTGATGGTTCATAAACCGATTCAAAGAATTGAGAGAACAAATTGCATATTTTGCTAGGATTATTTGAGGTTTGGTTTTTATAGTATATAGTGTCTGGTATCCCTGCAGTGGTTTTACGGTTGGATATGTAACTCCACAGATATTTGACATTTTTCTTAATATTATTTTCTATAGCAGTGACATAATTTGTATAATTTCGTTTACATTCAATTTGAAATCTACGCCTAAGGAATGAAAATTGTTCGTAGTCGGATTCATTATTGTACTTTTTCCATTTTAGCCATGCTTTCTTTTTATTGTTAAAAATGTGAATGAGTGATTTAGGGAACCAGGTTGGAAACTTTGCTGATTTAACAAGGGACATGGGAGCATGATTCCTGATAGAGCAGATTATAGTATCATAAAAAGTATGTACACAGTCCTCGGCTGTTAAGTTATTAAAGATGTCACCCCAATTAATTGCAGATAATTCTAGATTAATTTGTTCATAGTCGGCTTTGTAGTAATTGAATCTCTGTGATTTACATTGAGACACAGTTTTATGTAAGAACTTATATGCGATAGTCGTACAGAAAGGAGGGTGATGAGTATCAATTGGAAGTAGAGTATTTAGAGGAGCATATGTGATACAATCTGTGTTGCTGAGCAATAGATCTAAGATACGATTTTTATTGTTTATTTTATTATTTACAAAAAAAAATGTATATAAGTAGTATATCAGTTGTTTAGTACCGATAACACAAGCAAATATAATTGCTTAATTTGGGACTAGATGGCGCTGTGTGAATGTGGTAGAATATTATTATTATTATTATAATAAATAAATAATAATAGTAGCATTCTGTATAGACCAAACCAAGTTGTTGGTCCATCTGGTGTGGGGGGCCGCCCCATGCAGCGCTTTCCTATACGCAGCCGTAACTTGAGAATCTTTTTTCTCATTAACCATCAGTTCTATGAGTACTATTTTCAATCGCTCACTGTGGCGATAATTGGGTGAGGTCTATGTCCAGCAGTGGACGTCATTGGGCTGATATGATGATGATGACAGGCCAAATGCAAATTATCTCCAACAACTACTCAAAGTTCTGAAGCTCTTCCATTTAATAAACGTATTTAAAGGGATTATAAATGTAACTATAATCAAAACATACACAAAGCGATGGTGTCGGAAAAAGCGATGGTAGCTGAATGGATAAGGGACCGGTGTGCAAATCACGCGGTCCGAGTTCGATCCCGACCGGCGGCAGTACCAATGTGGATTCCACTTTGTGGAATTTATATGTACTAGTCAAGTGACTTACCATCTGCTAACGGTGAAGGAAAACATCGTGAGGAAACCCACATAACCTAGAAGAAATTCTATGGGTATGTCTGATCCACCAACCCGCACTAGGCCAGCGTGAGTGGATTATGGCCTGAACCCTCTCAGCTCTCTAGTTAGAGGAGAGGAGACCCGAGCCCAGAAGTGGGACTTAATGGGTTGTTGAGGAATCAAAACAAAGTCCATAATCGGAAAATCTTTAAACACATTTATTTTTAACAACCTAACACATATTATATGCAAACAAACTTCCACCCAAACATTAGTGTCATAATGATCAATTTTGAATTTAAACAAACATTCTAACATTTAAACACAAATTAATATTCAAACAAATTAACACGCGCTAAGTACATTAAAATCTGCAGATCTGTGAACAATAGAAATACATGCACTGCAAAAATAAATGTAACGTTATAATTAAGTTATGAAGCGATTCACTGTGAAGCCGTTTCTAACTTTAATCGCACCCCAAAAACGCAAAAAAAAATTCAAACAATTCGTAGTGCGTGCCCAGCCTAAATAACATTTTAAGCCTTTGGAGTGGAAACGGCGGATTTCTCGCAAGCAGCTTTGGGATTGGCTGATTCAATTGCATTAGTTCCACTAGTTGCAGATCCTTTTGTGTCAGAAGCAGCTTTTCCAGTAGTCGGCGCTTCAGGTACAGGAGTTGGAGATCCGGGTGCGCTAAGAGTAGATCCGGGCTGGTTAGATCCGCTTGTTTCAGTAGCGGGCTTTTCAGTAGACTTGCTAGCTTCAGTAGGTTTAGTTTCAGTTGTTTTTGGGGTTGGTCCGGTGGCGTCAGGGGCTGTAGTGGTGGATCCGCTGGCGTTAGAAGTGGGTGTGGTTGTTTCAGCAGGGACTGCAGGCTTTGGGGTAGATTCTGCAGGCTTGGTTTCGAGGGCTACCTTTGTTTCACCCTTTGGTTCCTCTGTAGCTACATCTAAAGCAAAAATGACATATATACATATAGATTGTCAACGTAAAAGTATTTCTGTACGTTTTTCAATTGATAATTTGTTTATAGCAAACTCAGTAGCGTATCATACCCCATTTGAACCCGTGGGTGTCGTAAAAGTCTAGCCCGCAGCCTAGAAGTAAATACTAAAAAGTCTATTGAAAACATTTAAAACAAATAGCTCCGAATAAATAATAAATTCGAAAAACCACGAAATCTGACACTAAATAGCGACGTTGTCATTCCTCTGTATAAACCCTCTTAAGAGGGTAAGGTAAGAAGACCTAAAAATTAACAAATAACCTTACCTCTAGCAACTCTTGAAGCTCTAAGCGACAGTGGACTCGATACCACTGCAGCCGACACTAGGGAAGCTGCTGATACCTAGAATCAAAATATACGTTATTTTTAGGGTTCCGTACCTCAAAAGGAAAAAACGGAACCCTTACAGGATTATTTGTCCGTCTGTCATGGATATTTTTGTCAAGAAAGCGCAGAGGTATCAAGCTGTAATTAATATCAAATACTTGGGTCTGTAATCACTTGGTGCAATAAAAAAGTCATAGTACTAAGAAAACACAAAATATATAGCTGTTGTGTCGCATAGTTTGACAAAATCAAAACCCCTTAGTACACCGTCAAGCATTTTTTACTCACTCTTCAACGAATTCTAAAAAGTGTATTGAAAATATTTTCAAATTAAAGCTACATACATACATACATAAATAGGCTCCAAGCGCAATATAATTCTGTCAGTAAAAATAAGGATGATTGATTGATATATTTAGTGTAAGTTTACCTACTTTTAAAAAGAAACTAATCTCACTAATCAGCGTCAGCAACCCATCAAGTACATAGCATCACGCCTTTTTCCCCGAAGGGGTAGGAAGAAGTATTTCACACCCACATTTCGCCAGCTATGTTTTTGGTACAATTAAATAGGGGGCGAGCCTAGGGGGGAAAATCTCAATACTGGAATGTCATGATAGAAAAGTCCAATACAATTTTCACCCGATCCGGCAATCGAACCCGGGAGGTTAAGGTTTTTTAGGAGGTTTAAAGAGAGCTATTCTCTCAAGGTAGGCAGCGGCCTGGCTGTGCCCCTAACATTGCCAACGTCCATGAGCGGCGGTAACCACTTACCATCAGGTGGGCCGTCTGATCGTCTGCCACTTTAGGCAATAAAAAAAAACAAAAGAACCCAGTACCATTTTCACCCGACCCGGGAATAGAACCCGGGATCTCTTGCACAGCAGTCGTATACACTTCGGGTCTTTCCTCTTTGGGACCACGAAACTTTGGGACTAGCGCCACCGAGGCAGTTATTTTATTATTAGATATTTTATTTGGCGAGTAAATTAAAGCTCCAATTAAATAACAAAAAATTCTTATGCATGTATTGGCATCAACGATGGTGGTGATGTGACTTACCATCTGCTAACGGTGAAGGAAAACATCGTGAGGAAACACACATACACTAGAAGTAATTCTAAGTGTATGATTTTTCCACTACGCTATAGGCTTTAGTTATAGGCTCTATAACATTACGCTACGATTTATAGGAGCTGAGCAGTGACCAAATAAAGTGCTAAATATTATTGTCAAAATAAATGACAAGTGACATAATAAACAAAGCAACACAAACCCTTAGTACCTACGTCATGAAACATAAATATTGGACTTTTAAAATATATTTTTTTAAATTTATAATTTCAACAATTCGTCCTACATCATTACATTCTACATAATTCAAAAGCGATGGTGGCTGAATGGGTAAGTGACCGGCGTGCAAATCACGCGGTCCGAGTTCGATCCCTACCGGCAGTACCAATGTGGATTCCACTTTGTGGAATTTATATGTACTAGTCAACTGACTTACCATCTGCTAACGGTGAAGGAAAACATCGTGAGGAAACACAAATACACTAGAAGAAATTCTAAGTGTATGATTTTTCCACTACTACGCAATAGGCATATATGGATTATGGCCTAGACCTTCTCAACTTTTTACTTATAGAAGATGAGGCTCTTGACCAACAGTGAAGTATGTGTGAAGTATATATAAGTAATGGGTTATTATTATATACAAATTATATAGGTACAATGTTCCGTGTAGTGTGTATCCATGTATTAAGAATACATAATGTCACAACCCCATCTCAACCCGTGGATGTCGTAAAAGGCGACTAAGGGAGCCTCATGCCGACAAGAGCACTGCGAGAAAAGGAAAATTCAAAACAAACCCTATACCAACCCGTCTGGCCAGCGTGGTATAATAGTAGGCTAAATTCCCTCCACATTCTGTTGAGGAGACCCGTGCCCAGCAGTGGGACGATTATGGGTTGAAATGATAATGATTATATACAAAAAAAATTAAATATAATTCTACTTACATAGAAGACAAAGCAGATGATCTTGGAAGCCATTTTGTTTTGAGACGAAATCTAGAGCACTCGAAAATAAATGTAAGTTTTGACTCTAATATGTGCTTATATACTAGAATAGTGATGAATATAATTAATATATATTGTATAAATATTCTATTGTAGATAACGCGTAACAATCAAGTAAAAAGATATGTCAGACCATGAAAATTTGACATCCTTGAATATGCGAAATGTTAATGTACGATTATAGAAACGTTTTCATAATGGCGTATTTAAGGCGAAATTGGAGACGTTCTTAAGAAAGGTCAGGTCAGGAGTACCCTAAAGCGGTGAGCGAAAGTTTTAAGAGGTGAAAGCAAGTTTTAAAAGACGGCAAAGCTAAAGTCATAGTCAAAATCATTTATTTGCTAGAATGTATGGATACAAAGTATGATGTTATTGGTTTTTAATGGTTTTATTCCCTCCAAAATATTTGGAGGAGACTCCCTACCCAGCAGTGGAACCTTAATTTATGGGTTGTAATGATAGGTTTAACTACATTTCATTTATATTCTACCAATATTTGGTGTGCAAACATATCACCTACCTAACTAAAATAATTATTTATAACCTCACAATGTCAAAAAAGTAAAAATAATAAATTGAAAAATAAAATATTGAGAAGCTAGTTTTAAGAGATGGCAAAGCAAGTCTTATGGGAGGGCAAAGTAAGTTTTAATGGATGGTAAAAAAAAAATTGTGTGATGATTTTCTCGCAGTGCTCTTGTCTGCATAAGGTTACTCCCTTAGTCGCCTTTTACGACACCCACGGGTTGAGATGAGGTAGTGACATTACGAAAATATGCTCATCTGAAACCGTTTTAAATTTTGGAATAGGTTTCAAATCATTTTAGGTATTATATTCTATTGAATAAAATATTCTCTTAGATAGTATTTACTTGTAAATATATTATTTATTATGATAAGTACTTTTGTTTTAATAGGCTGTCATCAGCAACCTATTAAGTCCCACTGCTGGGCTCGGGTCTCCTCTCCTCTAACTAGAGAGCTGAGAGGGTTTAGGCCATAATCCACTCACGCTGGCCTAATGCGGATGTGGATCAGACATACTCATAGAATTTCTTCTAGTGTATGTGTGTTTCCTCACGATGTTTTCCTTCACCGTTAGCTGATGGTAAGTCATATGACTAGTACATATAAATTCCACAATCTACATTGGTACTGCCGGTGGGGATCGAACTCGGACCGCGTGATTTGCACGCCGGTCACTTATGCATTCAGCCACCATCGCCTAATATGCTGTAATTGTTTTAAATTTTGTTGATAATACTATTTGTTATGGATGAACGGTAATCTTCCTATTGTTTTGGTGTAGGCTTGTGACCAATCAATGTCTACCGTGAAGTAATGGAAGTCACATGATTATAACATAGGTATACATTTCGAATGTGAGGTACAAAGAGATGTTAGAAAGGCCTTTGACACGAATAGATAAAGTAATGTTAAGCTGGTTTGGACATGTAGAGAGAATGAATGAAGGAAGAGTGATAAAACAAATATATGAGGCGAATGTGAAAGGAAACGTTGGAAGGGGAAGATCTAGAAGAACGTACCATGACCAAATAGGTGACGTTCTAAAGAAGGGACAGATCAGGAGTACCCTCAACCGGCGAGAATGTATGAAAAGACTGACGAATGTTGAAGAAGACAAAGATGTTTGTTCTGTGTCTGGGTGTAATTTATCTATAATATGTATGTATTTACAAAAAAAAAATGTATTTAAGTAGTATATCAGTTGTTTAGTACCCATAACACAAGCAAATATAATTGCTTAATTTGGGACTAGATGGCGCTGTGTTAATGTGGTAAAATATTATTATTATTATGTCTCTTTTCTCACGGCTATACTTTTCTCTAAGGTGAGAAGTATACCCGGTCCATATTATTGATAATATTCTATCACATGCCCGTATTTGATATTACACTACGCGTTCTTGAGAAAAATATTCCTGACAGACGGACATAATGACAGACAGACGGATAATGGAGTGATCACATACCCTCTTATTACAAAATATGGACTAAGTATTAAACCAGGTTTAAATTGACATAAACCATTGTTTTAGTGTCAAAGTAGTTACTTGGTCGAGGTTTCCGTTTTTTCCTTTTTATGTACGGAACCCTAAAAAACAAACAGACAACACGTTTTCAATGTATACTGATGTTAATATCAGTGAAACTGTGTAAATTATATATTGTATATAACTACGGATTTTTGATACGGTGTTTAGACACACATGGTTATAATGAAATCTTAATTAGTTTTTAGTATTCGTTTAAAAAAGGGGATAGAATAGTCGTCAACATTCTGTTACTAACGCACCACTAAACAATATATGGATTGTCAATAGGCAAATCTTTTATTTCATATACATCAAATACATTTTACAAATCTATTTTATTTGAATAAGTACATTTTGCAATCTGGCCTGAGTTTGTTGCCAAATTCTTCTCAGAGCTCAACCTTGTCAGTGAACTGGCTGTAGGCAAATTTACTGACACCTTTTTTTGGCTTTGTATGTACGCTATGAGCATTAGAGTGTATAATAAAATACGTGAAGATATTAAGAAACCCATGTTTTGCTTTTAAAAAGCAACTCAAAAAATGGTTTTCAAAACATTTTATTCTTTGAACGGATTTTTTGACATAGCTTAATAGTATAATAATTATGATGATTATATTATTAATATTATGATAGATTTATATTTTTACCCGGCTGACAGGAAGGTTATTGTTTTTCGCGCGTATCTTGTGTGTTTACAAACACACAAAGATACTTACAAGTTTCTTTATTCCACGTTTCTTCCAAACAGCTGGATGGATTTCGACATATATAAGGTATCGTTAGATTCTTCTCAAAAACCCAAGCGTTCTTCGTCGTCGTGTCCTAGTGTATTAAAAAAAAACAAAAAAAAAACAGCGGACTTTTGGCGCCAAAATTGTGATTTGTAATTAGTTAAAATTATTTTTTTAACCAAATGTATCGAGTAGTATCAAAATAAAGAGAATCAAATGGAGATTACAAATATATACATATATTATGTATTTAAATTGAATCAGGAATTACAACCATTTTTCGGTCTTTTTAACGTGTTGCTTATCTGTTGACTTTTTGCAGTCGGGTTATTATAATTTTTAAATATTTACTTATTGATTATTTATAATTGTAATTTTCACATGTCACTTAACGACAAAATATAAGGACATCGTATAAAACCTAACACCGAATGTATTTACTCTATTTGGGCTGTTGGTCTAGTGGTTAGTGACCTTGACTGCTAAACCGGCGGTCGTGGGTTCGATTCCCACCCACGACAAATCTTTGTGTGATGAGCATAAAGGTTTGTTGTGTGTCTGGGTGTAATTTATCTATATAATATGTATGTATTTACAAAAAAATGTATTTAAGTAGTATATCAGTTGTTTAGTACCCATATCACAAGCAAATATAATTGCTTACTATGGGACTAGATGGCGCTATTTGAGTGTGGTAGAATATTAATATTATATTTTATGTGAAATAAATAATTTCATTTCATTTAATTTCAAGTACAAATGAACCGTGTTAACATGCGTATGAAGATATATGTTAATTAAACATACATATTAGACGCATATGCGTCTGTTTTCAAGGCAACACTGTTATTCGCTGAACTCACGTCAAATATAATTATTCACGGTGTATTATTCTTCACCAACAATAATTTACAAGTGTTTCTTGTTTAAATAGTTTCGACTGTTGTGAGGACGTTTTTGGTAATGTTATTTGTTATGTATTATCCTAACTGCCTCGGTGGCGCAGCAGGAAGTGTATACGACTGCTGTGCAAGAGGTCCCGGGTTCGATTCCCGGGTCGGGTGAAAATGGTATTGGGTTTTTCTATCATGAAATTCCAGAATTAAGATTTTCCCGGAGTTGGTAAACAAATGTCCCCGGTTGATGACAATAGGCTCGCCCCCTATTTCATGGGACCAAACATAGATGGCGAAATGTGGGTGTGAAACACCTCTGCCTACCGCTTCGGGGAAAAAGACGTGATGCTATGTTATGTATGTATCCTGGCAGGGTCACCATGTATTGTTAAATGTTTGGTGATGATGTAGAGAAACTCAGTATGGAGTAGAATACGTTTAAGTTGTTTCCATTTTTACCCGACTGTCAAAAAGGAGGGTAATGTTCTTCGCGCGTATGTATATAAGCATGTCTGTTCCATTGTGACCTTCTGTAGCCTAAACGGCTTACCTGATTTTAAAGTGTGAGGTGACATTAGATTTTTATTTTCCCCCGAGTGTCATAGGCTATGTGACGTCAGCAAAAAAACCAATATGGCGGACGTAAACTGTTAGTAACTGTTCAGCTTCTATTGACCGTAGTGTGGTGTTATCACTGAGTAACATAGGCATCGTCCGTGTAGTGACGGATTAAGAATACATAATGTCACTACACCATCTCATCCCGTGGGTGTCGTAAAAGGCGACTAAGGGAGTAATCTCAAGCAGGCAAGAGCACTGCAACAAAAGGAAAATTCGAAACAAACCCTATACTAACCCGTTTTGCCAGCGTGGTATAGTAGGCTAAATTCCCTCCAATTTCTGTGGAGGAGACCCCGTGTCCAGCAGTGGGAGGTTTATGGGTTAAAAATGATAGGCATAACACCACGCTACAGCCAATAGGAGCTGAGCAGTGGCCAAATAAAGAACGGCGGAAGCATGACCTCTAGTAATATTATAAAAATGAAAGATTTGAAACAGAGGGATTACCTATATACCACGCGGGCGGAAGTTAAATGTTAATAAAAAAAAACTAAATATTTTAATGCATTTTTATTGTTTCAATACATAATCGTAGAAAACTTAAGTCGAGGAATACAAAAATCTTACTTTAAATATAAAATTATAATAAATAATCACAATTTGTTTCGTATCAAATAAACCGATTAATCTCTAAAGTTGCCAATATTTAAAATTTGCTCATAAACTTACCGAAGAACACACAAGCTATCTGTAATGAAATAATATGCATTCATCTATGTTACAATGTAACACTTATGAAAGTCACAAGTTAAGAATGTAACAGGTTATCCGAAAAATAGTGTCTGCAAATTTGCCTACGACCAGTTCGCTGACGGGGTGGAGCTATGTGAAGAACCACGTATTGTACACTGCACACGTGTAGATTGGTTTTTCGCCCAGTTATTAGTCAATTCTTTGTTTCTTATAGATAGAAAGCCAACAATGTGTCAGCAAATTTACCTAACACCAGTTTCTTACCAGTTCTTATAGCTCCACCCTGTCAGCGAAATGGTTGTAGGCAAATTAGTTGACACAATATTTTTTTTATTTATATTTTTGTTACATTCATAACTTGTGACTTTCATAAGAGTTACCTTGTAACATAGATGAATAAAGATTTCTTTCTTCAATAGATGGCATCCAAGCAAGGAGACGACTTGTACCGGTAAGAAATTACCGCGTACAGTAAAATGATTTAAATAAAGATTATGAGCAAATTTTACAAATAAATAGAATAATTATGTGCTTACAACTAAATTTGTCATCAAAATTGTAAAATTAAAATATTTTTTGGGTATTTTTTTATCATTTGAACGGTACGGTATAAACGTATCTTTCTTATATGATACGACATAGTTTTTCTTAGCTAACAAGGTCTGTAGTCAAGTTTGTTTTCTGTGTAGTGACATTATGACAAAGTTGTTGATGTGATGTTTTACGTTTTTATTTTAATACTAGCTCTGCCTGCGACTTCATTCGCGTGGAATATAACAAAAGCAACATTACTTTTTTTCAAAGTAGCCTAAGTTACTCCTTATTACATCAGCTATCTGCCAGTGAAAGTCTCGTCAAAATCCGTCCAGCCATTCCAGAGATAAGCCGGAGCGAACAGACAGACAGATAGACAGACAAAAATTTTAAAAAATGAAATTTTGGTATATGTACCGTATACACATTCAAATGCATGTAGTAAAAAGCGGTTATTTTAATATTACAAATAGACACTCCAATTTTATTTATTTTTATAGATAAATCGATACGTTTCTGCCGTGCCGTTTAAATTTTTTTACAGATTATAATCTGTATTAGTATATATATAATTATCAAACTTTAATATATATAAGTATATATGAAATACTAAATTTAATTGTAAAGAAAATATAAACTAAATAGGGTTTCATTTAACTATAATACTTTTTTATTTGAATATTTTGATTATTATTTACATCAAAAAATGCTTAGGTACATTAAATATTTATCCAAAATTTTAAATTTTACACAATGTTTTGTATAATTTCTTACACACATGCATTGCTTCGACAATAGCAAATACAACAAAAAATGAAATAACCAAATCGGTCGAGCCGTTCTGACGTCATACTTTTCAGCGATCCATTTTCATTTAAATAGATAATAATCAAAACATTCAATACAATTTAAACTTAATGCTAAACGATACAAAGTCTTATTTCGTAAGCCATATCTTTAGTACTCGGTGAAATTGATTAACCATTCCGTGACATTATGGTTATATTTCACCGAATATAATAATATATATTTTAGTATTAAAGACGTCCTATAAAAAATTTGGCGGTTCAATAACCCATAAGACATACAATCAGTCCAAACCTCACGTGGGACTTTATTTGAGACGAGATAGAATGAAAGAAAGAAGAAAGAAAATACTTTTATTGATGAGCTGTCTATCTGACGGTAAGTAGCAGCAAGCATTGATTGGGGTAGGTGATTAAATTTTTAACTACGCGATTGACAGACCCTGGTTTTGGTGGAATTCAAACGAGATTTTAAGAGAGCTATTCTCTCAAGGTAGACAGTGGCTTGGCTGTGCCCCTAACATTGCCAACGTCAACGTCAAATTTTATACCAAACCCTCCATGTAAATTCTATCAGTATTTGTTTATTTATGCCTCAAATAAAGTCCCAATAGAATAATATTTTGAAATGACTTACTTCGTAATTTTAAGAAAATCTTAAATGTAAAAATTTATATGGGACCAAACAGAAAGTATGCCCTCAAACAATTTCCCAATCGGTTTTTAAATGACGGAGGTAACAAACATAAAAAAAATACAATCGAATTTATAACCGACTTCAAAAAAAAAAAGGAGGAGGTTCTTAATTCGATTGTATTTTTTTTTAAGTTTGTCCGTCATTTATGAACCGATTTGGATTTTTTTTTGTTTTATTCAATATCATATACAATATTATACAATCGAATTAAGAACCTCGTATTTTTTTTTAAGTCGGTTAAAAATTGAAGAGCATTTTCCGAGCATTTCTATGTAATGTGTGTTGAAAGTAATGCTCACTATGAATGAGCAGTTAAATGTAATATTCCTTTGTAACTAAGCGTCGAGCGTCTTGATGTTTTATTACAAGTAAATGCTCTAATCATTTTGCTTATAAAGGATAGACGAGCATAGAATTTTAATTGAATTGTACTTCGAACATGACGCTCGATGTTTAGCTACAAGTAAATTACTTGTAAAAGATAGACGAGCATAGAATTTTAATTGAATTATTATATCGAAACTTACTTCGAACATGACGCTCGATGTTTGATTACAAGTAAATGCTCTATTCATTTTGCTTATAAAAGATAGACGAGCATTGAATTTCAATTAAATTATATCGAATCATACTTCGATCATGGCGTTGGTTGTTTAGTTACATACAAGTAAATGCAGTCATTTATGTATGTCATATGAAAACACACGAACTGTCAATTTGGAAAACATTTTTTTGTCATATTTCTTAGTAAATCATTTCAAAATATTCACAACAATCCAATACCAAATTATATATTTGATTATTTAATATAATTCGATGGGGCTAATTTCTACTATAATAATTGCATGAAGGTAAATTTTCCCGATGACTCTATTTAATTCAAAACTGTCAAAGACAAAATCAAATAGTTTTATTTCATTTGGATCACATACATGATACTTATGAGCGTCATACAAAGCCAAAAGGTGTCAGTAAATTTGGTTAAGACCAGTTCACTGACAAGGTTGAGCTCTGAGAAGAACTTGGCAACAAACTCAGGCCACTCTTTTTAATCGCCATAGTTGTTACAATTTCAATTACAGTTTGAAATCTCACATAAAGGTACAGAACCAAAACACCATACTAAATCAAATTCAATAAAATTAATATATAATAATAATTTATCAAACTTTTTGTTTTCGTCAAGAAGTATGGTATGTGGGATCATCACTGATATTACTAATTCCCTTTTGATTAATTCCACAATTTAATCTGTACATATTGAAATTTTCATATACCTAAATTAATCCCAAAATTATTATACAAAATGTTAATTTGCAGACTCGTATTGTTTATAAATCCTCTTAAGTGACGTCACCGGGATACAATTCACCTTCAATTACGCACGACAATAATATATTTGTCTCTTTCTTTCGCCTAATATAACATATCACTCACACACAGGGTAAGTGCAGGATCAAAGCTTGTTTCTATCTGTGTCTAACACACTAATTTAGCATCGTATCTCTCTTTCACTCTAGATAGCGGAACTTACCCGTCTAGACAAATAGCAGACCTGTATCTGTTTTAAATAATGATTAATAGTGGGGGGTTTCCGTGTAGTGACGGATTAAGAATACATAATGTCACTACCCCATCTCAACCCGTGGGTGTCTTAAAAGGCGACTAAGGGAGTAACCTTAGTACCAGCACTGCTAGAAAAAGAAAATTCGAAACAAACCCTATAACAACCCGTCTGGCCAGCGTGGTATAGTAGGCTAAATTCCCTCCACATTAATTGGAGGAGACGCGTGCCCAGCAGTGGGACGTTTATGAGTTGAAATGATGATGATAGTGACTGACGATTATCTTTAAATGGATATATTATATATTTTCCGGGGAGAAATATATTTTATTAAACTTGGCTTTTGCATGCCTGTCATTTATCCATTTGGCTACCATCAAACATGGCGCATCTGCCACTTGTCTATTCAGGCAGGAGTATAAAACAATTTCTTTCACTACTTACATATTTATTAAACTTCATATAGAAAGAGAGTAAACGCTAGAATAAAAATGCGATGTAAATAATTTTAGGTTATATGTATAACAATTAATTAGAGTGTTATATAAAATAATTGCAGTGTTATTTATGGGAATAACGTAATGCGAAGTTAAATTAAGGCCGCGCTCACTGATAACATAACATAGCGTCTCGCCTTTTCCCCCGAATGGGTAGGCAGAGTTATATGACATTCACATTTCGCCATCTAAGTTAGCATCATATGTAATAGGGGCGAGTCTATTTACCCTTATAAGAATAATTAATTTTTGACTTTATTATTATACCACGAAGGTATCAAACAGGCGTAAGGCCCACCTGATGGTAAGCGGTTACCGAAAGCGTTACCGACCATTAAAAAGTTATTTATTCTTTTTTTGAACTTATTACAGCTTCAGAAGCCATGGTCTATATTTTTAAACGAGTATATAACAATCTGCAAATTTATATAACACTCTAATTAATAATGTTATATAGTCTAAACACTTAATAGACTTACTACTATACTTTCTAATATTAACTGTATGGAATATAATGTTTTCGTTTATATATCGAAGAGCTATCGATTTATAATTAATTGGCAAGATATTATATTTTAATTCATAGCATTGATTTTAGAACGTATGAATTACAAAATGCGCGTTTTTAAGATATAAACGAGTTATATCCTGTCCACGCATGGACATATGACGACAGAGGGGCAGACGCGCGGGGTGCGGTGTGAGCGCACGCCCCGCCGCCGTCACGCCGCCGTCACGCCGCGACAAGACATTCCAATACTCACTTCATAGCAAGCACATGTCATTTTAGTTTTACCATGTTTGTACAGTTGATACATCGTTATAATATAGATAATGTACATTAAGTTATTTGAAGGTAGGTACGCATTTCAGCTGGCTTTAGTTAGTAGTACCTAGTAATTTTAAAATGCGTTTTCGGTACTCTTTCTTTAAAATTTACGAGAAAGTTTAGTGCGGACGTGCGGTGTTACAGAAATAAATGCAGTTTGTTTTTCATTACCTACATTATCGAGTCGTTTTCGAGTTTGTCTATCTATAACGATCGAGTTGAGTCGAGAGATGTTTTCATTAATGTTCTTTGTACAACCCTAATGATTTTGCTCGATGGCGGACTCACGCGCTGTACGCGGGAATCTCGACTCTCGGCGCGCGTCCGTAGAATACGTTTCTTCTTGCAGCGTCGTTCATTTGTTTTTGTAGGTTAATATAACGTAGGTATTTTCGCTCTTGTATAGGAGTGATGTATCTGTTTCGTAGTAACTATTATCTAATCTGTGGTTTAACTGAGAGTTTAGTATTGATCGATGGCTCTCCGATATATAAATAATGTCTACATGAATAATATAATTAATGTTTATATAATAAATAATATTGATGATAATTTAGCATCTGTAACAAAGAAAAAAAAAAATTATATTTAATTTTTTCAAAGACAACATCCATTTAGGGAACAAGCCCTGTTCAAAGGGGGACTTTACAAACATACAATTAACAGACACATAGTACACCCAGCAAATATCTATGTTTCAAACAAATATTTGTGTCGTGTGGGAATCGAACCCATGACACTCGAAACGGCCATGTTATTGGCGAGGCGACCACTATGAATGCTACGCTAGAATGAAAGTTGAATAGGATTTATAATGGGGCAGTGGGAATTACAACATGGATAGTGGAAATTACAACGTGGATAGTGGAAATTACAATGTGGATAGTGGGAATTACAAAGTGGATAGTGGGCATTACAATAGAAATAGTGGGAATTACAAGCGGGATACTGTGAATTAAAAAGGGTATTACAAAACGGACAAGGAAGAAAAATATAAATAGTGGGAATTACAATGGGGACAATGGGAGCGGAGTCGTCACATCTTTAATCATATAATTATTTTGAGCCAGGTATCTCGCTCAATTTGAGCCAGTACTCACGTTAAACACTCTCAGCAGGACTCTGGAACTCGGCCAGCGCGTGTATAGGTGAGGGCTGTTTCTTTTGAGAACCGCGGCGGACCTTAGCGCGAACCTCTTCTGGCTTCTCTGGACGAATGAGAGGCTTCTTCTCTGGAGCCTTCATGCGCCATACTACGATGGGAGACTGAGAAGAAGATAGAGTAGATATAGTATTTGCTTTGAATAAGCCCTGGATCACTAGTTGCTGATAAGTTTCTAGTATTTAAGGTATATTAGCGCGTGTGTTTGACTCAGATACTGTTGTTGGAATTCTTCAAGTCACTTAGGCTTCCGACTTGACTTAAGGTGGATGTTCCGATACGCCTCCTCCATACATTTTATTGAGGCTACCTATTTATTGTAGAAAAGTGATAAAATGAATTGTTGTATGTAAAACAGTGTCTATGTTCAGAGACAATAGCCTCAGTAAATTGTATGGACTAGTCAAAAAAACTGTAACATAATTTTATACCTTGATACTTATCAGCAAATGGTGCTACGGGGCTAAATTTGTACCGTCAGGGACAACCACTAGATGACACCACTGGGGTGTCGTTTACATTATTTTCAGGAGCGGACCGTGAGATTGTGGGGCCCTGGACTGATACTATTCACCCTGTATAAATTATTTTTTGGTAACTATAGTGAAGATTCATAACATATTTATTCACCAACGTTTTCGTTC
Organism: Laspeyria flexula; assembly: GCA_905147015.1. Taxonomy (NCBI): domain Eukaryota; kingdom Metazoa; phylum Arthropoda; class Insecta; order Lepidoptera; family Erebidae; genus Laspeyria; species Laspeyria flexula. Next base: position 1,091,422 of record LR989979.1, read on the forward strand.
TCTAGCTGGCGTTTTTTGAACTAATAAATGCGACATTTTCACTACTAAAGTAGATTATTATCGAGATCATTTTGATGTTATTAGGTCAGGACTCAGGGGCTTGTATAAATTATAAATTAACTGCCTTTAAAAAAAAACCGGCTAAGAGTGAGGGTTCCGTAGCCAAAATGGCAAGATCGGAATCCTTATCATTTCGTTATGTCAGTCCGTCTGTATGTCACAGGCATTTTACTCGAAGACTACTCGATGTATATCGATGACATTTGAAGAGTAGGTGTCAGGCAGCTAAGTAATATTGAGATTTTGCTGCGGAACCCTACATTGAGTACTGTGCGACATGCTCTTAACCGATTTTTTTTCACAATATCTTCTATTGGGTCTGGGGGCCCCTTATATCCGTGGGCCTTAGGCTGCAGCCCCTATAGCCCCTACATAGATTCGCCCCTGATTATTATTTTATGTGGTAACTACATCACAATTATGAAGTTCTAATATATTCAATTCATTTATTAGGTTATAAACATGTCGATAAGTTTTAATTTTATTAGTTAATTTAATTGAGTTAAATAATAGATGTAATACAGTGGTGTGGTTACCAAAACGAATTATAAACGACAACCCAGCGTCACCCTGCATCGTAATTACAACAGAATCCACGTAACAAACAGGCAATGTAGGTAGATGAAATCATGATGAATTTGAAGGAATGGATAATGAGACTAATAAATCACAATAGTATGTAAAAAGTCGAAACATTTGTTTGAAAAATAAAAGTGATCTATAGAAATAAATAAAATTCAGTGTCTGTTTGTAATATTAAAAAAAAAAACAGCTTATTAGAAACAGCATATTTGAAAGTATCTGTCTGTTTGTCTTAGGTATACTCCAAAACGAATAAACCGATTTCAAGGGGACTTTTACTAGCGGATGGCTAATGTCACAGGAGTAATTAGGCTACTTTTTACTTAGATTTTAGTAAAAAATAATGAGGTTCCATGAAAAATAAAATGGCTTAAAGACATAATAGAAAACATGATTAGTTGTCCACGCGAACGAAATCGCGGGCAGAGCTAGTAAATAAACAAATTCGCGAAGGAGGAATATTCGTGCTGTGTACAAGCGTGGTTATTCTCACTTGTATGTCAGCCGATATTGGGCACAATACTCGGATATTGGGCACAATACTCGGATATTGGGCATCATACTCGGATATTGGGCATCATACTCGGATATTGGGCATCATACTCGGATATTGGGCATAATACTCGGATATTGGGCATCATACTCGGATATTGGGCATCATACACGGATATTGGGAAAAGAACAATACAATAGACTAAACACATGCACAATCTACACATAATATAAGCAGCTTATACTACAACTCACGTAATTCTGTTCCGAGCACAGCGTTGGATTATATTAGCGATTAATATTATTGTTTAGCATTATTACATAATATATATTGTTTATTATACTTCATTCTACATAGCATGGTGCGAAGTTTGACTTGATTAAGGAAATACGACAAATATTTTTTTGTTCTCTTTTGTTTATTAAGGGATAGTTTCTGAAACTACTGAACCGATTTTCAAAATTATTTTAGTGTTGGATAGCCCATTTATCGAGGAAGGTTATAGGCTATATAACATCACGCTACGGCTAATAGGAGCTGAGCAGTGGCTAAATAAAGAACGACGGGAACGAAGCCTCACGCTACTTCTAGTCAGGAGTAAATTGTATTTTATCGTACATAATAAAATATTTTTCTTTCTTTCCTTCTTTCGAAAATGAAATTGGATATTAATTATATAATTCCCTCAATAACAAAGCGGGGAGACAATCTTTTGTAATGACAACTATCAAATTCAGCTAAGTTGTTTTTTTTAATTTCTTTATATTATCAAATCAAACTTCATCTAATCATGCTTTATGAAAGAACTTATTTATATAAGTGCACGAATGAAATACGATTCGATGACAACTGAAACAACGTTATTCTTTGTTTATACTAAAGGTGAAACACCCCAAACGTCTTTTATTCTTTAATGTACACAAAAAATAAAATGTGCCTATGTACATTTTATTTTCTTTTTTTGTTTATTGTAATTTTTTTTAGGAGCTTAACTCAAATATGAGTTTTCTGCCAGTAAACCCAGGAGTGCAGAGGAAAAACAAAATGCATGGGAGTAAAAGATGTATACAACGGAAAAAGGAAGAGATTTAAGAAATTAAAGAAATATAAATTAAAGAAAATTTAAGAAAGGTTAGGTATACCATTATTTGCAGAATCAGAAAAATGAAAAAAAAATTGAATTTTTCAAATAGCAGTTTCATTAAATCGTATTTAGATCGCATATCATTTAGCTTTCGATGTACCTTCTACGCCAAGACATGATTCACGCGCTAATTATTAAAAAAAAATTAAAATATGTCAATATTTTGATTTTTTCACTTCTTTTCGCTACCACTGTAGTCGAATTGAAAAACTCCAGTCCGAGTTCGATTCCGACAGGGCACTGCCGTCAATTCCACTTTGTGGAATTTATATGTACTAGTCAAGTGACTTACCATCTGCTAACGGTGAAGGAAAACATCGTCACATCAAACACAAAAACACGAAGTAATTCTATGAGTATGTCTGATCCACCAACCCGCACTAGGCCAGCGTGAGTGGATTATGGCCTAAATCCTCTCAACTTTGTCTGTCCCTAATTCCCGACTTACTACCTTCCTTCTAAGCGTTCATGTTTGGCATAAAAGGCACGCAAATAATTCGTTTCTTCCATTACAGATTAAGCGTTCAGCTGCGTTTATTTTTCTAAGGACACGTGCCGTGTCAGACAAAAAATATTCTTTAAAAAAAATAATATTAACCCATTAATATCAATCGTAACGTTGCACAGAGGCGGACGTAAAGCTGTCAAATTCTATAGGAAACACATTGTTTTGTCTGACACGGCACGTTCCGTCTGTAGATAGAAATGCAGCTTTTTTCCAAGCCATACCGGTTATATTTTGCTTAGCGATTTTGCTTAAAATTCCTTCTCAAGCATGTTAAAATCATAATCAAACTTTTTTATTCATACATCATCTGAATGGTACTTAGAAAAACAAAGCCAAAAAATCAGGCAATTTTCTTAAGGCCACAAGGTTGAGCATTGAATGGCTGGCAACAAACTCAGGCCACTCTTTTTAATCGCGAAATGATTACAATTTCAAATCATGCAATTATTCCTTCTCCGTCACTCAAACGCTATCACGTTGGAGCGAGACAGCTATATACTTGTAGAGACACTCCCTTGCTAAATAGTTAGTGTGTCAAATCATGCCGTCTCTTTCACACGCACGTCTTCACCCGTACGTTAGAGTGAGATAGCTGTATGCTAAGAGTGATTCTTTGTTAAAGAGTTACAATGTGAAATCATGCCTTCTCTCTCACTCCCACAGTAATCAATATGTTAGAACGAGATAACTATATACTGCAATGATTACTTGTCAAATAGTTGCTATGTGAAAAAAATGCTTTCTCTTTCACTCACACACATCACCCATATGTTAAAACGAGATAGATATACAATATAATTGTAGCTGCCAAATAGTTACAATTTCAAAGAGTTACAATGCGAAATCATGACATCTCTCTCACTCGCAAGCATATCACTCGTACGTTAGAGCGAGACAAATATATACTTACAGCGATGGTTCCTTGTCTGGTGTACTTGGTGGAGGCGACGTAAGATGCCTTTACAGTGAGGACAACAGCGTTCATCAAGTTCTTAGCTGCCTGAATGAGTGAGGTGGCACTGTCCAGCTGTGGGGAATAAAGATATTGGTTAAAAACAGGGTTTCCCAACCTCTATTTCGCTGAGCCTCCCCGAACCCAAAATAATATTTTAATACCACCCTGAAGTTTAAACTTTTTTTAATATTTTTTTTATTTATTCAATAATATAAACACAATACAATATTTCACTTGGATATAGCATTACGGAAACCACAGAGGTTTTTAATTAATGCTATAAATGCAGTCTACATCAACCAGATAATCATATAATTAAGTTTACATATCACAACAATATATAAATATGACATAAATTACTCAATACTCAATCATTTATTACTAATGGTAGGTATAAATCTAAGTTACAATTTTGGACCCTGTCGGGCACAGCACAATAATAATTTCAATACCTAATCTTTATTATTAGGTATCTAAGAAGTATAATTTTAGTTTTCGTTTTATATTTATCTCGTTAATATCATTTCGTAAACTATATTAGGAACACATGTTTTTAGCAACTTATTTTTTTATTTGAATTTCAATTAGGTACAATACCTACAGATACTATATAATTATGACGTTTTCGGAAATGTTAACGTACCTATTACGACCCCCTGACATTATTGTACGCCCCCCAAGGGGCCAAACGTCACTAAAAACACCTTGTTTGCGTAATTTACACTAGGAAACGTCACTAAAAACACCTCGTTTACGTAATTTACGCTAGGAAACGTCACTAAAAACTCCTCGTTTACGTAATTTACGCTAGGAAACGTCACTAAAAACACCTCGTTTACGTAATTTACGCTAGGAAACGTCACTAGAAACACCTCGTTTACGTAATTTACGCTAGGAAACGTCACTAAAAACACCTCGTTTACGTAATTTACGCTAGGAAACATCACTAAAAACACCTCGTTTACGTAATTTACGCTAGGAAACATCACTAAAAACACCTCGTTTACGTAATTTACGCTAGGAAACATCACTAAAAACACCTCGTTTACGTAATTTACGCTAGGAAACATCACTAAAAACACCTCGTTTACGTAATTTACGCTAGGAAACATCACTAAAAACACCTCGTTTACGTAATTTACGCTAGGAAACATCACTAAAAACACCTCGTTTACGTAATTTACGCTAGGAAACATCACTAAAAACACCTCGTTTACGTAATTTACGCTAGGAAACATCACTAAAAACACCTCGTTTACGTAATTTACGCTAGGAAACATCACTAAAAACACCTCGTTTACGTAATTTACGCTAGGAAACATCACTAAAAACACCTCGTTTACGTAATTTACGCTAGGAAACATCACTAAAAACACCTCGTTTACGTAATTTACGCTAGGAAACATCACTAAAAACACCTCGTTTACGTAATTTCTCGCCTTAATATTAAATCTATGCAAGAGGCGTATACATTGATTTGAAAAGTTTAGTGTTGAAAGCCTATTTATCAAGGAAAGTTACGCGGTATATAACATCACGCTACGATTTATAGGAGCTGAGCAGTGGCCATAAATGACAAGTGACATATTATAAAAAAGCAACACAAACCCTTCGTACATCATGAAACATAAATATTGGACTTTTAAAATATATTTTTTTAAATTTATAATTTCAACAATTCGTCCTACATCATTACATTCTACATAATTCAAAAGCGATGGTGGCTGAATGGATTGGTGACCGGCGTGCAAATCACGCGGTCTGAGTTCGATCCCGACCGGCAGTACCAATGTGGATTCCACTTTGTGGAATTTATATGTACTAGTCAAGTGACTTACCATCTGCTAATGGTGAAAGAAAACATCGTGAGGAAACCCACATACCCTAGAAGATATTCTATGAGTATGTCTGCTCCACCAATCCGCACTAGGCCAGCGTGAGTGGATTATGGCCTAAACTCTCTCAGCTCTCTAGATAGAGGAGAGGAGACCCGAGCCCAGCAGTGGGACTTAATGGGTTGATGATGATGAATTACATTCCCAAATACACAATGATTCCATTTATCCCAATACACCAGACGTACATACAAAAGCGGACAATTACGGACAATAACCTGACACCATCAGATAAAATCCAGACACTTTCGGACAAAATCGAACATTTGGTACAAAATCGGACACTTTCGGACAAAAACCCGGACACCTTAAACTCACCCTGTTGACTACTAGTCCGGACATATTCTGAGCGCCTTCCTTCATATTCTCCCCCTAATAATGTTAGTTGGTTAATAATGTATATGTTATACAGAAAATAATCAGGACAAATCTTTGTGTGATG